>JANAVB010005798.1:7837024-8183569 GCA_029216955.1 Iris pallida
CTCTGTAGACTTTGAGCTCCTTTTCCCTTGTCTGCTTCTCCTCCTGCGTAACATATGTATCTTCTTCTTCATTCTCTGTATCGGGTGCTTTCTCCCTCTTTCGTCCAATTTTCTACGAACGGGCACGAGACCGATCCGACTACCACTTTTGGACTTATTATCTTCCCCTCACGTCTAACACCCTCTGTGTTAGGTGTGTCACCAAATGTTGAACCTTCATCCGAACCATAGTATGGTTCCAGTTCTCTGAATGTAACGTCCATGCTTACAAACAGCTTCCCCTCGACTGGGCTCCAATATGTGTATCCTTTCTGAGTCGCTGTGTACCCGACGAATACACACTTAATCGCTCTAGGATCCAGTTTACCAACTCCTGGCCTATTATCTTGGACAAAACACACACACCCAAATACTTTCTTTGGAACAGTGTGTAGGTCAAAAAAAAATCAAACCGCGCCTAAGTTAAGTTCAACAGATTAATCAGAATGCGCCTACAAACAAATGGCGCCTACTTCATCAACAAACACAGAACGCGCCTATTTTTGCATCATAGAGGCGCATTTCACAAACCGCGCTTAGCTGACGTGGAGTCATCATTTCCCGACAAACACGAAGATTGAGGCGGCGCTATCATTCCTCTGATGGCGCGGCGCTCGAGGAAGATATGACAGCTGTCTAAACAGATTGCGCCTACATCAAAGAACTAGGCGCTATCAACGGACTGCGCCTACTTTTGACTATCTCAAGCACACTCAGCAGATAGCGCCTACTTCCCTCTGAACTCAGCAGATAGCGCCTACTTCCCTCTGAACTCAGCAGATAGCGCCTATTTCCATCCGAATTCAAGCGTACTTTGCAGATTGCGCCTACGTCTTAGTGAAGAAGGCGCAGTTCAATACAACATCAATTTAGAGCTTGCCACGTGTCCCTGAAACAGGCGCGCTTTGACTAAATCAATGCCTAACTACCACTCTACATGTCCAACACGTGTCTCACTAACTGTACACGACCAAGCGCATTTTAATCAAATAATGCCACGTGTCTAGAGCAGTTGGTGCACGTTCGTGATAATGAAGTGAAAACAGGCGCAGTTTGTCATACGTGCTCAAAATAGGCACACTTCAATCAGGCGCTCTCCAGAATAACTGCCCAAAACAGTTATTTCAGAACTCTATAAATAGAGTTTCGTTTCCATTCAATACATCACGAACACAATCAAGAGAGATCAGAGTTTTCGTCCAAGTGCTGCTGCGTTCTTCAGAGATTCAAGTCTTCAAAGTTCACATCGTCCAAGGGATAAAGCGATCGTCATCGAGATTGGATTCCTATAGTTGTACTTTCCCAGAATTCTTGTAATATTCTTTACAAAGTTTGTGAAATAAAGATCATACTTTTGTTTTTGCAAACAAAATGGCGACTCTGCTGGGGACGACCTTTTTCTCTGATGAAAAGGTGACAACTCAATGTGACACGGCGTCTATCGGCTCGACGCAGAAGACTTTGGTCGTGAAAGTTGACCAAACGGCCTACGAAGCGATGATTAATGCACAAAGCACTCCTCGCCGCACTACGACTTTCGTCAAGAGCAAGACTCGCTCAGTGTGGACTCCCAAGAACTCTGCTCCTTCTCTGATGAAGAACGCTGCCACTTCCTTGGCACAACCTGCTGTTTCCAAAACACCAGTGCCTATCTCTGGTAACCTGGCGCAGTCTGTTCCCTCTTTAGGGAAACAGATTGTTCAGGCGCAGTCTGCGGCTAAACACTCCAATCAGGCACAGTCTGTTCCTTCCTTAGGGAAACAGACTAAAACTGTGAAACAGGCGCAGTCTGCTGTCAAACCATCTTTTGGCACAGTTCATGCCAAAACAGCACAATCTCTGCCTCACAATCAGGCGCAGTCTGTTCTCTCCTTAGGGAAACAGGCGCAGTCTGCCACCAAACCTTCTTCTAGCACAGTTTGTGCCAAATTGGCACAAGTCAAATCTTCTGCTGCTGCCAAGGCTCAATCCAATACATCTGCTGCCCTGACTAAACAGGCGCAGTCTACTCAGGCGCAGTCTGCTCAGGCGCAGTCTACTCCGAATCACTCCAGAATCCAGAAACCCCAAACTGCTCAGGCGCAGTTTATTGAGGACAGTCCTTTGGCTGTTCCTTCTTCCATTCCATCAAAAGGAAAAGGCCCCTTGGTCTTCTCCCAATCTTCCCAAGCTCAAAACTTGAAAGATAACAGAGGGAAATGCTCTTTAGCTATCCCTTCATCTCAAAACAATGGGAAAGGTCCTCTGGCCTTTTCCAAGTCTTCTTCGATTCTTATCGAGGAGGATCCAACTGATAGTGCCTCTGCACCTATTAGTACAAAAACTTCTTTTTACAAGGGTTCTTGTACTAATCAGAGAGGTATTTTACCTACTCCCAAGGCAAATATTCAGGAATTGCCTAATTTGCGGATTTCACGATCCGAACAAGGCAAATTACAAGTTTCACAAACTGAGGTTCCCAGGGGCGGTTTAAATGATTTACGGGCATATCTTAATAGAAAACCCCAATCAAAACCTACCTCTGTAAAACGTAAGCATGCTAAGATCAACTTGCCTCAGTATCAACCTTTTGAGGTAAGGAATCCTGATAATTATGCCAATCAGATGAGTACCTCTCTTTATACTCATGGAATCGAACGTTTACGAAATCAGAATCATGTTCCAAATGTCATCTATGAGTATATCCCTGCTACTTCTTCTCATCCCGTTGTCTCTAATCTTCGGGATCATCTCAGGCAGAAACGGAATATCACCCCCAGTTCTCCTAAACAATCACAGGTTCATCATTGCAATCATCCTCACGAAGTGGTTATCAAATGTTGTTGCCAAACAACCAAACGTTCTGTCTTCGAGCGTCTGACTTTCCCTTCTATTGATCAAAAGAGTGATGATGAAGAAGAGGTAATGTTTGCCTCTGTCAACATGACTTCCAGAGATTCTGGGGGTAGAAAATGCAAGCACGGAAAGACCCGGAGACCTATCCAGCACTATCTTGACCGACTTAGAGAATCAGATGATGGTGTTTACCAGCATACTCGATCTCGAAGCCGAGAAACAATCGGTCAAAGGAATCTTCCTTACAGTGATCGGTCTACTTCTCATGATGGGGGTAATTCGGACTTTGCTGTCGACAGTGATGGCTCTGAACAAACTGTGTCATCTGTCATGGTACGAGAAGTGACAGCATACGTCGTTGAAGAGCAAGATGCTTCTGGTTCTAACAATCAGAATCAAAGGATTGTTGCACTAGAAGAACAATTGAAGACTATGGCCGAAATGATGGCTAAAATGCATGATGTTATTATGGCTCAGCACATTCCACCGGTCATAACTCCTGAACCATTGGTTTCTTCCACTCCTCAGAATCCTGGTCTGGGGGTACCACTTCCTCCAGTCACCACAGTACCAGTTCAGGTTACTCTTAGCCAAACTGGTGCTGGGGGTGATGCTTACCATGCGGTTCCTCCTCCGGCTATTACCAATCAATCTAGCAATCCTCAATCTTCAGGGAATGTTAATGATGCTGTTGAACAATTGCGGAATCAATTTGAAGCCTATACACAAAGGGAAGGCTTACAACGGTTGGGCATTAAACAACCCTATCCCGCTGAATGGAAGAAAATACAGTTTCCGCCAAAATACAAATTCCCCACCATTATGCAGTTCGATGGTACTTCATCTCCCAATCAGTATATTAATCATTTTGAATTGATGACTGATCCTCTTCAGCCTAATGATGCCCTTCTTACTCGGGTATTCGTCAGTTGCTTAACTGGCGCTGCTTATGACTGGTACCGAAGTCTACCAGACGGATGTATCACCTCTTTTGCTGGTTTTAAACAGATGTTCCTTGAACGATTTTATGAAGGCGTCAATGACATGACTATGTCAGCCCTCATTAAAATCAAACAAAGAAATAATGAGCCTGCTGAGCAATTTATCGAGAGGTTCCGTCGCGAAGCTCTCAAAATGCCAATGGGAACTCCATCTGCTGTTACAATTGATACTTGCAAGAATAATCTCTTGCCAATTATCAGTATGTGGACAGGGGCAACTCAATTCCAAGACTGGCCTTCTTTCATTATTAATGCTAAGGCAGCAGAACTCAGCGCTGAAAAATTCAAGACATTGGGGGTTCACATGAATCCTGACCAAGGCGATCATGGCTCAAACTCTAACAACAATCGCCAGAATAATAATAGAAAAGGCAAAGATACATCTGCTCCTAAAGAAACTTTGGCCATTGACTTGAGAAGCAAAGAAGCACTGGCTGTCAATGTTGCTCAATCTGCACCTATTCCATCACAACAACCTCAAAGAGCACCACGTCCTAAAGAAGAATACTCTTTCGATGAAGATGATATCATGGGTATCTTTGAATGTCTTACAAAAAGCAATAAACTGCAATTACCCGACCCTAAAAGGCCGGAAGAGGTTGATAAGACTGATCATCCTAAGTATTGTGTTTACCACAGATTTATCGGACATCCTACTCGAGCATGTTATGCGCTTAAAGAAAAAATACAAGAGATGATCAAATCCGGAGCAGTAACCCTCGAACAAGATGAAAAGACGGTGACGGCTAATGTCGTCTCTGTTCAGTTCGGCGAATTTCCACCAATGCAGATAGAAGATGGTGTAGTTCCTATTCCTCGAACCACTCTCGAGCTTGTAAACCTTCCACCTTTTCGAAATGAAGGACTAGTCCCTTTATCTACTTCTAAAGGGGAAATCATGTGGATTCATCCAGATCTGGTCTCAGATTTTGAATCCTCCGCCTCTTCTTCATCTAAACAAAAGAAAAATTCCAAAGGCAAGTTTAAAAGTTGTAATATGGTTTCTCTTGAACCATTAAATGAAGAAGAGATCTTATTGGGTACCAGGTCTGGTAAACCCTATTTACGGGAATACTCAGAGAATCAGGAAGCTCCAACCTCATCTTCCACTCCTGACACGCCTCCTGAAATTCAACCATCTTCATCTTCAACTAACCCAACTCCTCCTCCTGTTAAACCAGCAGTTACTGATAAAGGGAAACAACCAGCTCGTTTCGATAAAGCTCTCAAAAGTCCACTTCTCTCGGACTCGAGAAGCCGTATAACTTTGACATACTGGCTCAATTGGCCAATACTCCTGCCAGATTATCAATATTCGAGCTCTTGCGCCTCTCTAAGGAAACTCGAGAGACGTTAAGTGAAGCTTTATTGCAGGCAGAAAATTGTCTTGAAATTCTGAAGAAACCGGAGAAAGAGCCTCTCTCTTGTCTCCATTGTCATAGCGTGTTGGAATTAATTCCAAATATTACCTTCACGCAAGATGACATGCTCCTGGAAGATAATCGACATGATCGCCCTTTGTATTTCACAGGGTACGTTGATACCATGAAGGTCGATCGTATCCTGATAGATCCAGGCTCTGCACTCAGCATTATGCCTAAAACAATGTTGGATGCTTTGAAAATTCCTGTACGCAGTCTTACTGGCACAATCACTACTATTCTGGGGTTCAATCAAGGAAGAAGTGAACCTCTGGGCAAGATTCGCCTAAAATTCCAAATAGGCAATCTTCGTACAAAGGTTACCTTTTACATCATTGATAACCATGGTTGTTCCTACAATGCTCTTCTGGGAAGACCATTCCTTCATGAGCATAATATTGTGCCATCAACTCTTCATCAATGTTTCAAATATGTTGATGACAAAGGAGAAGTCCAAAAAGAAGTTGCAGATCTCTATCCTTTCAAGGGCATCGAAGCATACTGCAACGATGCTCGCATGTACAAAGACGAGTTCATGAAAGTTGTCTTGGCTTTAGACATTGAAGAAGAGCAGGGAACTGAATCTCAAGACACTCTTGTAATTCCTGTTAAAGAGCGCGTCTCTCAACCTTCTTCTTTTGAACTACTAACCATCTATCTTCCTCCTAGCAAAAAGGAACAAGAACCAAAGTCACAGGATACTCTTGTGATTCCTGTCAAAGGGCGCGTCTCTAAGCCCTCGCATGCTGAACCACTGGTCATTCGACTTCCTGCCAAGAAGACAATTTCTATGACTGACCAAGGAAAAAAGGAGCTCACCTCTTCTGAGCCATTTGTTATCGACCTTCGTCGTAACAAGCCTTCTCTTCCTCCTCGTTCTTCTTCTCCTCCTCTTGTTATCAATTTGACTAAGCCTGCTAAGGCTAAAGGTCCTACTGTAAACACTGTTGTAAATATCAATAAAGATGCATCTCCTTTACAGTATACTGATGTGTTATATCATGCTGAGTGTTATTTAAATCTGTTAGATAGGTTAAAGCCACTCACAATTGAAGTTGTACAATCCTATCAGACAGATGTATCATTGGAATCAACGGATAGTTCATACTTTATAGTTCCTGCTCGAAAAGCTGACGAAAGTCCAATAATCTTTATTAGAGGACCAGAACAAAAGTTTTCTTATACCGAAGACTGCAAACACGATGACACAGGACATTTACAACTCCGTCGTTACAGTACTCAGTCTAAAGAGATCATCCGTAAAATGGAATATGATTTCAAGAGTGGACTCAACTATGGAAGAGGGAGACGAACTCCTATTCATGTTACTAACAAGAAGAATAAGCTCGGCCTTGGTTATGTATTTACATTTCCTACTATGGCTACAGCTCCTAAAATAATTGAATCTGATGATGATGAACGCACTGTTTCATCTGATACAGTTTCATGGGATTCTGACACTAGCATTGGTCACGTACATCGTATTGCCATATCCTCCAACATGGTCTCAGTTGAATTTCCAGATATCAACAACGATGCTACTGATGATAACTTCGAAGAAAGCGCTGAAACTGATCCTTGGGTACAAAAGATGGACAATCAGTGGAAGCTCCGGTTTGAAAAACGAGAACCACCTACCGAAGATCAACTAATCCAAATTGATGTAGGAGAAAATGGTATATCCCGTCCTATATTCATTAGTAAGAATCTCCCCGAAGATGATAAGCAGGAGTTGATTCTTCTCATTCGCGAATATATTGATGTCTTTTCTTGGAGCTATGAAGACATGCCAGGTTTAGATCCCAAAATTGCTACGCACAAGTTGAATATATTACCTAATGCAAAACCTGTTAAACAACAGCAACGGCACTTCAAACCTGAAATGATGGATGCAATTGATGAAGAAGTTCGAAAACTCATCGCTTGTGGCTTTATTCGTGAAGAACAACATCCAGACTGGGTTGCTAATGTTGTTCCAGTTTTGAAGAAGACTGGGAAAATCAGAGTCTGCATTGATTTTCGGGATCTGAACGACGCTTGTCCAAAGGATGAGTTTCCCCTTCCAATCACTGATGTCATGATTGACAATACCTGTGGCTTCGAGAGGTTATCTTTTATGGATGGATTCTCTGGATATAATCAAATCAAGATGAATCCTGACGATGAAAAGCATACTTCTTTTCGTACCCCTCGAGGAGTTTATTGCTATACTGTGATGCCATTTGGTCTCAAGAACGCCGGTGCAACTTATCAACGAGCCTTGAGCACTATCTTTCGAGATCATTTGAGAAAGACTGTTGAATGCTATGTTGATGATATTGCTGTCAAAAGCCGTCTGAAAGAAGATCACATTCAAGACTTGAGAACTATCTTCAATCTTATGCGCCAACATCAACTCAAAATGAATCCCACCAAGTCATTCTTGGGTGTTTCTAATGGTAAATTTCTCGGCTTTATTATTACCTCTAAAGGTATACACGTAGATCCTGAGAAGATCAAAGCCATTCAAGAGATGCGTCCTCCACGCAACCTAAAAGAGCTACGAGGATTTCAAGGTCGATTTGCGTACATCAGAAGATTCATTTCGAATTTATCTGGACGATGCAGACCGTTTACACAACTCATGAAGAAAGGTGTATCTTTTGTTTGGACCGAAGAATGTCAACAAGCATTTGAGGACATAAAACAGTATCTTATGAACCCACCAGTCTTGGTGTCACCAATATCCGGCATACCTTTCTTAATGTATGTCAGAGCAATGGATCACTCATTGGGTACTTTACTTGCCCAAAAGAATAAAGAAGGACATGAACAGGCTATCTACTATCTCAGTCGTACTATGATCGGAGCCGAACATCGATATAGCATGGTTGAAAAAGAATGTTTAGCCTTAATGTTCGCTGTACAAAAGACAAGACACTATATAATTGGTCAAACAATCCATGTCATCTCCCGAATTAACCCTCTACGGGTACTCATGAAGAAGCCCAGTACTCTCAATTCAAGGCTGGCTACATGGGCTATCTTACTTGCCCAATACGACATGATTTATGTACCTCAAAAATTAGTAAAAGGACAAGCCCTTGCTGACTTCTTAGCTGCTCATCCTGTTTCTGAGACTTCTAAACTCTACGACGAGATTCCTGATGAGATGCTTGAAACAAATCTGATTTCGGAAGAATTTCCCACATGGCGTTTATTCTTTGACGGAGCTTCCAGAATTGGACCAAATGGGATTATTATAGCAGGAGTTGGGATTGTGCTCGTTTCGCCAGAAGGACTAACTATTCAACGGGCTTATTCTTTGGATGAGCCTTGTTCCAACAATGTTGCAGAGTATAATGCTTTGCTTATCGGCCTTCAATTGGCTAAAAAATTAGACATACAATATCTTGAAGTATACGGTGATTCTAAACTGGTCGTTAACCAGGTTAGAGGAATATATGAAGTTCGTCATCAAGATTTGATTCCATATCATGAAGCAGCCATTGCTATGGCCATTTCCTTCAAAGCTTTCTACATTGAATACGTTCGTCGGGCTTACAACACTGAAGCAGATGCTCTAGCAAACCTTGCAGCAGTCTTGGCGATTCCTGTCCAAAGACAGCAGTTGGTTGTTATTTCCAACAGAGAGTTATTTTGTATTGAAAATAATCACAATATTGAGTTTAGTAATTCTGCTGAGGTCAATATCATCAATGAAGATTGGAGAACTCCTTTCATTGATTTTGCAGTTTATGGAATATTGCCTGAGGATCCCAAAGAGGCCACCAGTATTCGAAGACGATCTCTCCGTTTCTATTATAATCATACAACAAAAACTCTCTACCGACGAACTTATGATGGTCTACTATTACGTTGTCTTGCTGGTAATGAAGCAAAACAAATACTACGTGAAGCTCATGATGGTGTTTGTGGAGCGCATCAACCCGGTCCTAAATTGCAAGATCGTATTCGTCGTATGGGCTATTACTGGCCTTCTATGGTTTTCGATGCTATTGAATACGCAAAGAAATGCAGAGCATGTCAGATTCATGCAGATTTCATTCATCAACCATCAGAATTTCTACATCCTACGGCTGCTTCTTGGCCTTTTGAAGCTTGGGGCATGGATATCATAGGCCCAATCAACCCTCCTTCTTCTAAAGGGCATCGGTTTATCCTGGCCATCACAGACTACTTCTCTAAGTGGGCTGAGGCTATACCTCTGGCTGAAGTCAAAACCAGCAGTGTCATTAACTTCATCAAACACCATGTGATATATAGGTTTGGTGTACCGCAGCGAATCATTCATGACAATGGACCTCAGTTCATTAGTCAAAAGTTCACTAGGTTCTGTGATGATCATCGCATCGACAATGTTGCTTCGACAGCCTATAACCCTGCAGCAAACGATTTAGCTGAAGCTTTCAATAAAACCATTATCAAACTCCTCAAGAAGTTTGTCTCTACTAACAAACGGAATTGGAGTGAGAAGCTTGGCGAATGTTATGGGCTTATCGCACTACAGTTCGCAACCCTACCGGCTGTACACCTTTCTCCTTGGTGTATGGTTGTGAAGCAGTTCTGCCACTGGAAATTCAAATCCCGTCTCTGCGGATAGCCATTGCCAATAAACTTACAACGGAGAACAACGATCTACTTCGATTGCAAGAGTTGGAGGCACTTGATGAAAAGAGGCTTTTGGCTCAACAGCACATTGAGTTATACCAGGCCCGTATCTCAAAAGCCTTTAATCGTAAAGTTAAAGTACGAGCATTTCAGAAAGGTGATTTGGTCCTTACAGTCAGACGTCCTATGTCTATGACTCACATGAGTAAGGGCAAGTTCGATGCCAAATGGGAAGGTCCTTTTGTTGTAAACAAAGTATTTTCCAATGGTGCTTACCAGTTAACAGAGATGGATGGCAGAATAGCTATGATGCCTATCAATGGCAAATTTCTTAAGAAATACTATGTATAAATGTGTAAAGATTTCTTGATAGACAATGTAAATAAAAAAAAAATTTATTTTCAAAGAAGATATTACATTACATTAAGGGAGATCACTATCATCCCTATCAAACTTAGGACGAGGGCCAAGCCCCTCCTTCTCACAAGCAAAATCAGCAAAGGAGTCGAAGACATCTTTGTCTGAACTCAGCAAGGATTTGAGGAAAGCTATCCTCTTTGCCTCTTCTTCCGCAGTCTTCCCCGGCTCTATCAGAAAGTCGAAGATATCCTGTGAAGGCTTTGGTGCAGAGGAGCCTTCGCCCACCTCCTTTTGATCCGGTAAGACTGAGTTGACGAGAGGCTTGGGTGCAGACGACCCTTCGCCCTTCTCTGTCCCAGCAGAAAGTTCCCCGGTGACGCTCTCGGCTTTCGGCACGATTTCAGTCTCCTTAGACATGTTGTTGGAAGACATCTTTCTTGTTGAAGGCAGTGATAAAATTCTTCATGAGTCCTGTACTATTTATACTAGTCTACTGACTCTTCGTGAATCAAGGTGACTGTTCACCCCCCTTCGATGAATCTAAAGGTTCATTCATTAAAATCCCCAGCAGACATTTTTGATGAATCATTCATTCTGACAGTTCATTTTCAACCGTTCATCATATCATCATCGTCATCAAAAAAGAATTCACGTCCATATTACCTTTGAGTTCTACATATTTTCTATTGCAACTTGTTACGTCCCTATTACCTCTGACTAAGTTGTCTATTGAAATAACAAATATTCGATATTTATATTTTGCCATGTCCACATTACCTCTGAGCAAGATATAAAGAATATAGTTATTTTCTACATCAAGAAAATATATCACGTCCTGTACCTCTGAATATGTTTTCTCGTTCTATTGCTTATCTCCTATAATAGGGTATGTAACAAGTAAATATAATCATCCAAAATATCATTCCAGTTCATTCAAAATAAGGTCCATTACAATTGGTCAAAACAAAGAAAGACATCACAAAAATTCAGTTATTCAGAAGGCCGGGTACTGAGTTCTGCAACACGTCTTTTCAAAGCAGCTATCGTTTCATTTTGAGAGTTCAAAATCCTTTGTCTAATTTGATTCCTTGTTGACTCGAAGTCAAAGGGTTTTAGATTAGCAAAACGAGCAGTCAGCTCTTCATGATGAGTCTTGGTATTAAGCTCCTTTTGACGCTTCAGCGCAACGAGGTGATCTGCAGTTTCTTTGTTTAAGAGAACCTTCTCTTTCCTTTTCCGCTTCGCCAGAGTCAGACGTTCTTGAAGCTTGGCAATTTCTTCGTCAACTTCTGCTATTTCAGCTTCATTGGTCTCCAGCTTCGAAGATGTTTCTTCAATCTGGGTTTCCATATCAGCAGTAAACTGAGCAAAGGCTGCCAAAAATGCTTCAAGATCTTTTTCCTTCTGTTCAGCTTCCCGAGCCAAAGCTTGACATTCTTCTTCAATTAGGGAATCTATATTCCCAGATGATAGATTCTTCATTGCAGTCTTCACTTCTTCAAGCTCATTGAGGATATGTTCCAGATAAACGGCCTGAGCTTCATCTCCGTGGTCACGAATCCCGTTGATCAAATATTTTACGGATTTCCTGACTTTGGAGAAAGGAATGTTCTCACTCTCCACCATCGGCTTGAGTGTTAGATAGAATGCGTTTGTATAAGATCTTATAACGATTATGTTTGCCTCAGAAGTGATGGGAGTTTCTGCTATCTCGGTTGGAGTAATTTCAGTTGCGACAGATGGCGTCGTCAAAGCAATAATTTCAGAAGATCTTTCTTTTGGTATCTGGGTTATCTTTATTGGAGGAGCCGTGGTAGAGCTTGTAGCAGCTTTGACTGGTTCTTCTGCGAAATATTCTCATTAGCAAGTCTTATTGTACAAAGTCGACAAAGTTAAAGCTTTACCTGATTGAGGCAATTCAATCTGTACTTGTGATGGCCCAGGTATAGGTATCTCTGTAGAGCTCTCTTCTCTGACAGGAGTCTCCAATGGAGCCATTTTCGAGCTAGTTACACTCCTCATTTGTTCTCCTGAAAGTTAACGTATTGCGTTAATTTTCTAAGAAAGTTATGAAGTTCAGAACAATAAACTAGCAATTTACCAGTATCCATTGTTCGAGCAGGGGTGCCTATCGCAGGAATAGTATATGTCACCATTGCTTGACTACTACCCGCCTCTGAACCGCCTGATAGGTGTACATTACCTTCAGCTATTAAAGAAAAGGAATCAATATGCTACAAAAAACAAATATCATCATTGATAACAATCTACAGGATTCAAGAAATTTAACCTGGATCGGGTATGTATGGTGTATCCACCAATACTGTTACTTCCTGAGGAATTTGAGCTGGCATTTCTTCTGAGACTTCCTCTGCATGATTACTTCCTGCATCAGAAGTACTAAGTGAAGGCTGATCTTCTCTGGTAGGGGTATTCATAATATTGACATGTGCTTCTTCCAATGGTTCATTAGCAATGCTCTCAACATTCTCTTCATTCAATTTATGAGCGTCAGATGGCTCATTTGTATTTTCAGCTTCTGGATCAGTAACAGTATCCTCGATATATTCAGCGCATGCCTGTAATGCATCAATCATTTCGCTATCTGAATATATTGGATCATCGGCATAAGTTTGAAGATGATCTAACGTATCGATCGGAATAGTATTAGATACTGTTTCTGGAAGCGCTTCAGGAAGAATCACCAAAGTTGAAGGCTGGCCAATCACAGAAGATGCGTTTATTTCCATAGCCTCTTTGCCAGAATGTGTTGGTTCTTCTGTAGATAATGGTTCTGATCCAGAGATGGGAGTAGGGGAAGACATCATATGCCCAGCAACAGCACTAGCCAGGATGGATGCAGCACGAGATGGACTCAATAATCTTAATTTTCTACTAACTACTTTCTTCAAACTCGGCCTTCTTCGAAGAGGTACATCCGGACTTTCTTGGTCAGCAGAAATACCCTGTTGTTTCTGTAAAGACGTAGGAGTTATCTCTTCACTCCTTACAGATTCTTCTGCCCGTTGTCTCGATTGTGACCTAGTGGTAACTCCTTCAGGGGATTCTTCAGTGGTCTTCTTTTTCTTTGGGTCTGGAGAAGCAACAGGATTGTCACTTTTTCTTTTCTTCTTCTCCTTCATAGGAGATTTTGTTACTCGGAGAGAAATGTTTAAGGGTTCAATAAACTCCTCAAGGAAGTTCATGTCTCTGGAGATTTCAAAAGGTTCGTCAGCAGGTTCTTCGTCATTTGGATCTTTATAAAGAATGCTCGGCTTTCCTTTCTTGGCTCGTTTGTCAGAAGCGAAGCTATGTGCTAAATCGAAAGTCTCCACAAAGGTATTGGCCGAAGTGTAAAACCTTGAATAGGTGAATAACATTCGCGGTCCATGATTTGTATTCTCAGGCATTGAGAAAACGGTCCTCGTATTTTTAGCATTATAATAGTACCAAGCCCTGGCGCCATCAATCAAATATCCTTTCCCTTGTAGGCATGTTGTGGCATTCCCTACATGGAATTGATCATAGCCGAATTGGCGTGCAAAACGGCTAGGCAAATATGGTTCAAGAATACATTCATCTTCAAATCGATGTACGAGGTGTGAAGGTCGAATCGACTTCAACCAATTGAATATAGCTGGATCTGTTGGTAGAGTATTCACTGAATCTAGGATATTATCTGGCAATAACTCGTAGCCAGCTGGTGGATCAACACAATAAAAATCCCAGTTATCGCCGCGGTTCGATACTCGCCGGCAATCTATCAAGGAGGTGTGATTCCATCTACACCCTTCATACTTTCTTAAAAAGTTTCCTCCAATAGCTCTTTCGCCAGGGCTCATCAAAACTGGACAGTGGAGTAGAAGCCACCCAAATAAATAAGTATGGGCGATTTCAGTATGTGGAAAGCCATCTTTCTTATTATTTAGCATGCCGTCCACAAAGCAACGCAGACTATGATTAAGTCGGCTTGTCATCGCCGATAAAATATCCATCCGATAACCGAACACTAGGCGGATTGCAGCAAAAAGAACACCTCTATGGAAGCGATCGACTGCACTTGCTCCAGGGACTACATACCTTCGTAGCCAAAAAGCAAGAAAGCCTGCCAGATGGGCTTTCTTAGACATACGTCTGTATCCCATCCTCATGAAACTTTCTATTTTATCTCCTATCTTGAGTGGAGGATAATCTTCATCATTTTTAACTATTATATCTTCTTGGCGAAACCTTGCCATCAACTCATTTATCTCTTCCTCATTGAAACGCTGAAAGGTAAGCGGATCAACAGCTTTCTTCTCACTAATTTGTTTCTCTTCATCATCATGTTTGAGGAAGAGATAAGATATCCATTTAGTGAGATAGCAGGAGCCTGAGCTTTCAAAATAACAACAACAGATGTGATAGTGACATAACAGCTCATCAAAGATTTCTACCATTTCAGCATTTTCAGATTTCAGCCTGTTTAGTTCATCTTCAGTGGGAACATACTCCTCATAAGGAAAATTTCCCATAGGCAGCTTGGAGATATGATTCATCTCGTGAAGAGCGAAACCGATTTCTCCTTTTGGGGTCATGAAGGTTCCCGTCCTATAATTGTACCTTTCAATCAGTGAAAGGAATAGGTGTGGATTTGGAGGGAAGCCATGTACTAAAGAATAAACAGCTTCATACAGACTGATATTAAGAAGCTCTTCTTCATAATGTTCTAAAACCCAGTTGGCAATGCAGCTCCATCGTTTATAATCTGGGTTGACTAAACCTTGCATCCTTAAGGTGTTATCAGTATAATACCTACCTTTCCTAGCAAACTCATTTGCAAAAATTGGTATTCTCACTGGTAATAGACGAGATGAATTCTCGGGAGGGATGCAACCTGGTTTCAAACCCCTGAGATGAGTTGCGTAAATATCAGATGAACTATAGAAGATATCTCTGTTGTTCACCTTTTTATAACATATTTTGCCCACCCGAGCTTGCTGAACGGGAGTGATATCCCACGCCATTTGGCGGGGATAACTGGCAAACTCATATCTGGAAAGAGGTAAACTCCTAAGCATATCTGGCAAATATATAGTCTTTTCACCTTTCTTAAAAATCCTCTCTTCCACCCGCTGTTTTGGTTGAGATTCCCTGCCAAAGGCATCTCCAAACAAGAAGAGTGGTTTCTTGTGGATAGCTGCATCCAGTGACTGTAAGGGCTGGCCGTTCATCAAACACAGAAGAGTCTCATTATCCTGAGTAGTCAGGATTGCTCTTCGAGATTCTGGTAGTTCATAATGAGGGAACTTAACGTGTGACAAGTCTTCTTTGAATTCAGGTTCAGACATAGTTCCTTGGAAGATCTCGAAGTTGGGATCTTCCCTGATATCAACTGCAAAACAGAAAAGAGCAACATCACAACAAAGTTATCAGATTGCGCCTAGTTGACTGCTTAAAGACAGACTGCGCCTAGTTTTCAGCCAACTAGATTAAACTGCGCCTAATTCATGAATCTGGGCAGACTGCGCCTAGTTTTCTGTCAAATAGGGCAGATTATGCCTAGCTTTCATTCAACAACAAACAGCGCCTGTGTTATCAGACAAAGCTATATCCGATAGCGCCTAGCTTTGTTACTAGGCGCGATCGAACAAACAGAGTCTAATTTTCTAGGCGCTATTTGGTGGAATGTTTAAACTTCATAAACATGAAGTTTAGAGAATCACCAAACCCTAAAAAGAGTTGGCGAATACAACTGAGCCCTAAGAAGAGCCAGTGTACGTTCCTATGACCCACCATTAATGGCCGGATGTGCAGTTTCGTGTCGAGAAACACGAATTTGTCCAGGCTCTCGGATTTGAAGAGAACCGCGCGATTCAACCATGGGAGGCGGCGCGGTCTTCTTGGACTTCTTTGAAGATTCAATCGGAGCGGGCTCCTTCCCCTTATCCGTACGTCGAGGCGCCATCGGAGTTGGTCTGAAAAGCTCGTCGGAGAAGAAAGAAAATCAGAAAAGAAGACTCGGGAAACTTCACTATTAAGAACTCTCGAAAACAATAAAGGGTTTACGAAGGGTTTTGTGGGTTATTTATACCGCCGCAACGAAACGCGCCTAAATATCCACCACAACGGATTGCGCCTATTTAGCCTGAAGATCTGTTCTCGCCTTAAACTGCGCAACTTCTTCAAATATCAAGCGCGGTTTGACTTGGTCATATGCAAAATTATTCAAAGTATTTCGAACTTTTGAAAATTCAAAATTCAAAAACTTTGAAGGGGGTCTTGTAGGTCAAAAAAAAATCAAACCGCGCCTAAGTTAAGTTCAACAGATTAATCAGAATGCGCCTACAAACAAATGGCGCCTACTTCATCAACAAACACAGAACGCGCCTATTTTTGCATCATAGAGGCGCATTTCACAAACCGCGCTTAGCTGACGTGGAGTCATCATTTCCCGACAAATACGAAGATTGAGGCGGCGCTATCATTCCTCTGATGGCGCGGCACTCGAGGAAGATATGACAGCTGTCTAAACAGATTGCGCCTACATCAAAGAACTAGGCGCTATCAACGGACTGTGCCTACTTTTGACTATCTCAAGCACACTCAGCAGATAGAGCCTACTTCCCTCTGAACTCAGCAGATAGCGCCTACTTCCCTCTGAACTCAGCAGATAGCGCCTACTTCCATCCGAATTCAAGCGCACTTTGCAGATTGCACCTACGTCTTAGTGAAGAAGGCGCAGTTCAATACAACATCAATTTAGAGCTTGCCACGTGTCCCTGAAACAGGCGCGCTTTGACTAAATCAACGCCTAACTACCACTCTACATGTCCAACACGTGTCTCACTAACTGTACACGACCAAGCGCATTTTAATCAAATAATGCCACGTGTCTAGAGCAGTTGGTGCACGTTCGTGATAATGAAGTGAAAACAGGCGCAGTTTGTCATACGTGCTCAAAACAGGCGCACTTCAATCAGGCGCTCTCCAGAATAACTGCCCAAAACAGTTATTTCAGAACTCTATAAATAGAGTTTCGTTTCCATTCAACACATCACGAACACAATCAAGAGAGATCAGAGTTTTCGTCCAAGTACTGCTGCGTTCTTCAGAGATTCAAGTCTTCAAAGTTCACATCGTCCAAGGGATAAAGCGATCGTCATCGAGATTGGATTCCTATAGTTGTACTTTCCCAGAATTCTTGTAATATTCTTTACAAAGTTTGTGAAATAAAGATCATACTTTTGTTTTTGCAAACACAGTGTACGTGGTTGCACCAGTAAGCATCTCAAACGGTGTCTTCTAGTCCAATACCTGAGATGACATTCTGTTGATGAGATAAGAGGCCGTCAATACAGCCTGCCCCCATAAGTGTTTCGGGACATTCATAGCCAGCATCATCGTCCGTGCGACCTCCAACAGGTGCCTGTTCTTCTGTTCGGCCAAACCATTTTGTGCCGGTGTATAGGAACAAGAAGTTTGATGTAGTATTCCATGAGTAGATAAATACTCAGCAACCCTCTTATTAGTATACTATGTCCCATTGTCAAACCGAAAACACTTAATTTTAACGTTATATTATGTTTCCACCCGGCGATGAAAATCCTGAAAAGCCTCAAGGATGTCACTTTTATTCTTCATAAGGTAGACCCAGGTCACGCGGGTATAACAGTCAATAAAAGTGACGGACCATCTAAAACCGTTAATACCGGTTGTAGGACAATGGCCCGATACGTCCGAATGTATCATATCAAATACAGCCCAACTTCTATTCCCTGAGCTCACATACGAGCTCCTGGTATGTTTTTCCAACTCACATGCATTACAAAATAACTTCTCTTTATTAGCCCTTTGATATAAGGATGGATACATTCGATTAATAACTTTAAAAGAAGAATGCCCGATACGCTGGTGGTGGAGTAGTAATTCATCTTCTACACTGCGACATGAAGCATCCAGTTGTGTGTCTGCTACTAGATATGCCAATGCTTTGTCCAGTCCGATCCTATCCAAGTATCACAGCCCCATATGCCATGTGCCAGTCCCTAGTCATCGTCCTGTCCCCTTCTCCTAGAAATTTACCGTAGGAATGTCAAAAGAAACAGTATAGTTTAGGTCAAGGATAATGGCACTAACAGATATAAGATTGACAGAAAAAGATGGAGCATGTAAGACATTGGTGAGAGTGAGGGAAGGGGTGCATGTGACAGTGCCTTTACCCATTACAGGTCTGGAGGTACCATCAGCAGTCTGAATGCTCTCCGGTGTCGGTAGGTGAGTATAGTCCTGGAACACATCGCGGGATCTCGTGACATGGCGAGATGCCCCAGAGTCCATAATCCAACCTGGCTGATGGACAGATGCAAGAGCACGCGCAGGAATACCTGTGCTAGTTTGGGCAAAGCAAGTGATGTGATCCCCCGAGATGGATGACGCCCCATGAGTAACTTGACTGTCATCCGAACCCAGCTTCGTGCATCGTAACCTCGCGATGAACTCCCTCTCAAGAGGGGTTATTTCAGCCAATTGATTGTCTCCCCCTTCTTCTGCTAGATTTACTTTGTGTCCTCCAAAATAATTTCCCCTTCTACCAGCATAACCTCCTCTACTACTGTAACCCCGTCTTCCCGATTTTATGGAATTTTTAAAAATTATTTATGATATTTTAAAGAATAATTATATTCAAGTTTTATTTTAAGTTTCATAGTTATTTTTAAAGAAATTTAGATTTAGGGAAAGGTTAGTTAATTAACTAACTATTTGGTATTGCAACTAATCTAAGGCCTTTCCCAAGTTTCCTAACTAACTAGGAGTGGTCCCAAGCATCCTAACAACTTTTTTAACCACTCCTAACAACTTTTGGGGTTATTTTGTAATTAATCTAATTTCAAGGGGTTATTTTGCAAATAAACTATATTTCCTACGCTGTGTATAAAAATACAGAGGAGAGAGAGAGGGAGCACTGTGCTCATCCTCATTTCTCAAATTCTCTCGAGAGCTCGAGAGCTCTCTCCCAATCCGTCCTTTTCCCCCAAATTTCCACCTGAACCCTAACCCTAATTTTGAGGAGAGATGGCTGTCACGACCCTCACCCGAATATACGGATACGAATACGTGGGCCACGCCCAGCCTACGCCGCAGTATCAGCGGTAAAACGCTGTCTAGTACCCAATAAATATACACTACATCTAGAAGGTCCATGAACTATAAATGTACTCAATCACAACCCTACATCTAAAGAAGATAAGACAGGAAAGATAACTAAGGCACAAGAACAACTAGAAACTAGTAGAAGGAATCATAAGACAGGGAAATAAAGAAAGAAAAATAAGACAAACTAAGAACAACTACCAGGCAACTCACATAGAAGAATAGTGAGATCTACCTCAGCTAGCAACATCATGAAGTCCAATAATGGTATAACAACTACTAAAATATTATCAACGGTATCCTGTCAGGAAAATGAGCAAGTACAAGCACTAACAGCAGTTCCATGTGAATTTACAAATTCTATAAGAGACAGTATAATGAACTACAAGACAAAGATATATAAAAACTTGGGAACCGTTCCGAAACTGAGTTACAACCCTTAAACCAAACAAGGACCAGGGTTGTAACCCTTCTCCCGAGCAGAACTTAGTCTCCAATCAAGGTATAATATAAAGGCATGTAGAACATGTGAGTAACTGAATATCATAGCATGGTAAAAAAGTACTGAATGTAGAACAGAGCAGGATATATGATAAGATAAAGTAAATATAAAATGTGCCTTGAATTATTAGAGCGTTATGTGATCGGCTTGGGATAAGTGACAGGACAAGCTATCCACTTGGCCCGGCAATCCGCGGTGACCTCAACGGAAAGTCATGCCGGCCAACCTGGATAACGAGTACAAGGTAAATAGGATCTCGCTACACCCTACGTGAGGGAAGAGTGGCACGAGCACAAGAATATAGTGACAGGGTGGCTTGATCACATAGCCCCTAATAATTCCCCATCCCAGAATAGTATAATGGACCTGGACATGACACGTCATGACACGGGATTCCCTAAGAGGATAGCTACTTCCTCCAAGGAATCGGTGTCTATACAAGTACAGGGAACAAGACAGGAAATGTACATATATACCAAGAAAATCCAGGAACAACATCTCATGTCATGATCCAACGTATACTAGTCCGTGAACTATCGTGACTGGAAATCGAGTAAGATACTACAACTGAATCGGATATAGCAGATATCAAGACAATGAAAACTATCAGTGAATGTACTCGCCTGCGGTCCTGAGCTGTCAAATGGGGTCGATGCTCAGAGTGATGCCACAGACCTAAAGATAAGATACATATAAGCTAATTAGGGTTCAACAGTGTTAGGCTTGATTCTATAGGATAAGCTACGTAATCTAGGTCAGTCTCAGTCAACTAAGTCAAACTAGGTCACACTGAGTCACACTAGGTCACAAGAAGTCAAACCAAGTCAAACTAGGTCAAACTGGGTCAAGGGTTGACTTACAGTTGACTTTTGGTCAACTGGTTAACTCTAGTCAACTCTGGTCAACTCTAGGTCAAACTAGGCTAATGTTGACTAACAGTTGACTTTTGGTCAACTGGTCAACTCTGGTCAAGTTCTAGATATTTCTAGGCCAAGTGTTGACTGATAGTTGACTTTTAGTCAAAGCAGTCAAACTTTGTCAACCAAGGTCAAAACTAGCCTAAGCATACTATTCCTAATATTTATCTACCAAGATACCATATATTTTGGTCAAACAGGATCACTCTAAATTAAGAATTAAAATATCAAGTTGTACCTCGTTATTCGTACATCGAAACCTACGACACGTAAATCGAGATAAGATAATCAACGTTAAAGTTAATTATTTTATCATAATGATCCACATGATCATCTTACCAATTTCAGCGATGTGAGATCACCGGAATGGACTGATCTCAGTTTCGTTGTACTACTTCCGAAATATAAACTTAATAAGAATTAATTATAATAAAAGGTTAATACACAGAGAAATACCTACAAACATTGTCGGATGATGAAACAAACATCACCAACGTGTCCAAAATAGTCAAATCAGCTAGGATAGCCTATCCATAAGTCCAATTTGGACACAGGGGCAAAAAGGTAATTTTGGGTCAAAACAGTGTCCGTGTCGGACCCGCATTGCACCAAAAAATGTATAAGAATACTAGTCCACTAAACCTAAAAAATTATATGTCCACGAATCCAGAATGACGATACGAACCCAATGGTGTATCCAGAATTGGATTCCGTTAACCCAATCTCGAATTGGTCCGTTGACCAGGACATTGAAATTCCGATTTGCACGAAAAAGCGTGTCGGAGCCAATGTCCTCAAAACTCAGCAAATTATATGTTAACGAGTCCAGAATGACGATACGAACTCAACGGTATATCCAAAATTGGATTCTGATGAGCCGATCTCAAAATGACCCGTTGACCCGGATATTGGTATCCGACTTGCATCGAAATACGTGTCGGAACCAATGTCAACTAAAACCTAGCAAATTATATGTCAACGCGTTCAGAATGATGATACGAACTCAACGGTATATCCAGAATTGGATTCCGATGAGCCGATCTCAAAATGACCCATTGACCCGGATATTGGTATCCGACTTGCACCGAAATGCGTATCGGAACCAATGTCCACTAAAACCTAGCAAATTATATGTCAACGAGTCCAGAATGATGATACAAACTCAACGGTATATCCGTAATTGGATTCCGATGAGCCGATGTCAAAAAGTCCCGTTGACCCGGACTATGGGCCCGCTTTGCACCGAAATGCGTGTCAGGGCCCACGTCCTCCAAATCAAGCAAACTTTATATGAAAATGTGCCAGAACGATGCCACGAGTCTGCTGGTGGTGTCAGAAATTTAATTCGGAGTCCCGGGTTCAAAAATGAAATTTAACAAGTTGGAAATTACGAATTCGGACGGCCAACTTTGGCGTCGAATTCAACTAATCAAACGTGCTCACAATAAAACAAAACTGGAGGGGTAGGAAGAGGGTTATACCAGCTTCGCATAAGAACTAGTGTCACGCTAGACGGAGCTGCGACGATGATGATACGAGCTGACGAAGTCGGCTCCACAAAACTGTCCAAAAATAACATAATTTAAAGTGTCAAATTGGTGGCCGATTTTGATCTATCAAACAACAAAATTAACGGATGAAATTAGAGAGGAATGAAGGGGTATATACCAAGATTATGACGGAGCAAAGAGTTTGCCGATCCAACGGTCGGATTGTCCAGAAAATCCGCACGAAGTTGCAGTCCCGGAGCGAACTTTCAGCCTTGATCCCGCGTGCGTCACCCCGGGATTTCGTGCAAAACGTACGAATAGCCTGTTTGGCTCGTCGGGGAGATCGGGGACACACCCGGGGTGGTCGCCCAGGTGCGCCCAGGCCAAGGGTGGCCGGCGGCGACGGTGGTTAGTCGCGGCGGCTCGCGCGCTGTGGTGGCACGGCAGCTACTACTGCTGCTCGCAGCTGCTACGCTGCTGCTGTGCTGCTCTGCCGTGCGGTTGCTCGGCTGCTGTGGCCGGCCAGGGCGGCAGCGGTACAGCGCCGGGGCACGGCGACGGCGGTGGCCGGTCGCGACGGGGGTGGCGGTCGATGGTATGGTAGAGATGGTGGTGGTGATGATAATGATAATGGTGATGGTGGTGTTGGTTTTTTGTGTTTGAAGAAGAAGAAGAAGAAGAGAAGTGTGAAGAAGAAGAAGAAGAAGATGATGGTGATGGTGAGAATAGTGATGATGGAAAAAATAGAAGGGGGGTTGTTCTCGTACGGGCATAGGAGAGAGAGAGAGCTGTGAGTGTATGTGTAAGGAGAGAGGGAGAGAGGGTTATTATATGTATAATATATATATATATATATATATATATATATATATATATATATATATATATATATATATATATGTATATATATGTGTGTGTGTGTGTGTGTGTGTGTGTGTGATATATATAATATATAAAGAGAGAGAGAGAGATATTTAGAGAGAGAGGGGGGGAGATGTAGGTCGGTTGTGAGGGTATGGGGGTGTTGGTATGGTGGGAAGGAGAGAGAGAGTGTAAGAGATTATATATAATATATATATGTGTGTGTATATATTATATAAAGAGGGGGAGAGAGAGAGATATTTAGAAGATATTTAGAGAGAGGGAATGAGAGGGGGGTGTAGGTTGGCTGCACATAGGGGAGTTAGGAGAGAGAGTGAGGTGAGGATGAGAGAGAGAGTTTATTATATGTATATTATACATATATGTATATTATATATATTTATATATATATATATATATATATATATATATATATATATATATATATATATATATATATATATATATTTGAAATGGAGAGAGAAAGAGATATTTATATACAAGGAGGGTATTTTTGAGTAGGGAAAAAAGGCAATTACAATAGTGAGATGTAGGGGTAGTCATGACAGGGGTTACACCAAATTAGATTGGGTGTTGGGCCAAGTTTGGACAAGCTTGGGGCCAAGATTTAATTAAAATAATAAATTTAACTATTAAAAATCAAGGATGAAATTGGGAGCACAAGAGAGATCAATTCGGTGGCCCGCAAGGGGCACGTGCATAGTAGACTCAAAACAGGCCAGGGCCATATATTGGGTCGACTGGATTGGACCGATGTTGGGCCCAAAAATTAAGTTAGAAATTAAATCACAAATTACGACAAACGATAAATCGGTCTAAATTGACCTGAAAGTTGCGCGAAGCAAATGGAGCACAAGAGAACAAGTTCGAGTGGGACACGAAATATCAATGTGAAGATAATCTCGTCTACTACAAACTTCAAGAAGGAAGTTTCCAGAGACTGGCATCCCTGATGCTCTAGAAATCCAAGTCACGGTAAAGAGCATTTAAAGATCAAAATTAATTAAATCAAAATAAATTATCAAAAATAATTCATTTAGAAAATTCGAAAATAATTCCGAAAATTCAGGGGGCTTACATCCTACCCACCTTATAAAAATTTTGTCCTCGAAATTAAAGGTTGGTAGTGGGGTTAAAACAAGATAGAAGGTTTAGGCAATATTTTAGGCACGATCCAAGAATGACGAGTTTTGCACGGTCAAGATAATCGATTCACAATTGTTCAGGCACGATGAGGGATTTGGCACGATAGAATCATGATATGAAAAAAATTATATGTGCATGATTTCAGAAATAAGTCAAGTCATTGGGGCGCGATTTTAGAGACGATTAGGAGAATCGAAGATACATATGAAGTTCTAGTACGGGGTGATCTGTAGGACTTAGGTTGATGGAAATCAACCCGAAAGTCGCACATGCCCGATAAAGATGAAAAGCTAACCATGACCAAAACAAGGTTTGGCATGGTTGAGATAAAATTTTAGACACAAACAAAAATTGAAGTCAAGGTCTTATAGGCCCGATCAAGGATTAAGGAGTATGATTAATAAAATCATAAAATAGGATCTAAGTTCGAACGTGATTAAAATTGGAAATAGTCTAAGTTCACTTGGCACGATAGGGGTATGATAACGAAATCAAAACTTGAGCTTCGTCCGATTACAATCAAGTCAAAAATTTGATTAACAGGATTTCAGCTCGATGAAGTTAGATTTAGGGTTATACATAGGCACGATCAAGATAAAAATGACGTGATTGGGCATTGTTAGGAATAATCAGATGTTTAGCACAAACATTGATCAAGGATTAACCATCTGGTCATGAGTGAAATCAAGACTCAGACGCGTTAAAAATTTGTGATGATTAACCACTTAGGAACGATGTAGAGTAGAGCGATGAAAATCGCAACCTAGTCATGATCAGGAAAGAAACCTGAGCACGAGTGACTAAAGAATCAAAACTTATGTATGAAAGAAAATACATTCCGAGACAATCATGATTAGGGATCAAGGTGTTTAGTGTCACGCCCCGATCCAGGAAATCGCTCGTCCTCGCTAGATTTTACCCGAATCCTCGTCCTCGCTGGGGCGTGATGCCGCACGAGCCTGGAGTTGCGCTCGTGAAAGGCAAGATAACAGTTCACATAGTGATTATCTCAAATTCGTAACATAAGCAGCGGAAGGAAACAAAGTATAATATAAGAATCTCTTTTATTGATTATGAACTGAAGGTTACAAAAGCTCTGAATAGCCCAACATAAAATACCAATTGGCTACAACGCTCATAATCTCTCTAGCTCACATAGGATTACAATGTTCCATATATTATGCCTCTTTATAGCCACCATGTAGTCTTCGGCCGAACATCTCCATGTCGCAAGTCCGAACGCATATGCGGTAGATCCTCTTGAACGCCAAGGACTCCATGCCTCGGCACGTCCAAGCCAAGCTCCGCCCCGAGCCGATCATAACCTGAGCCTGCACATAAACTAGTGGGGAATTAGTGCTTTCGTCCTCGCTTCACACTGATCAAGACCCGCTCGCACCCAAACCAAACACTAATTCATTTAGTGGAACATGCATCTTAATAGTGATCTTTCTATTTAGCCTTAGGATCAGTTTCATGGCATCGTTTACGCATAGCAACTTATATCATAATGTGTCCCATATCGTGTTCCTGCAGCAGATACAGTTAGCCATAATATGAACGTAAACATAGTGTTCGTGCTCATCTCCATCCCATATTGCCTAGCCTGCACGGGTTAGAACTTAACATAGAATCATATCATTCACGCAACAGCCAACCATAAACTTAGACAATGCATAAGGGTCGCAGGCCCTACACCTGCACCCAACTCTCATCTCAGCCCACCGGCCCTATCTATATGAAGGTCACGGTGTTTCGTACCGTAATGGACTTGGCATCTCATATATGTAAGCCTACAATCGCTTCGATACGGGTTGCTAGTCCAGTATCCGAAGGATCCCAAACTTACGGATATCATAGCTTATCACAGCACTGGACGGTCATAATCCGTCCGAATGTTGTGCACCATAAATACCACACATAATTCCCTCCTAGGCCGAATGGTCCCAGCGCCCTGGCGTAACCGTTTGAGGGAAGCCGTACCCGTGCACGGGCCATCCGAGTCCATTGACCATGCAATACGTACCATATCATACAATCCATAGCATACCAACCAATCTCATATTCCATAAACATAGTCTCGCACGTAAACGGTTTCCCGTGCCATAAACATAATCCACCATAAACATATGGGGAGCTCCGTCGGCGTTATGCCCCAACACATTCATATTGATGCACGACGCCCAACGGCTTAGTCGTCTCGTACTCATAATCATACGTCTCATTTGTATTGTTATTCGCATAGCCTACTTCCATATTTACTTAGTCATTTTGTAGCTTAAGTGCACAAAGGCACGCTCAGCACATAATCAATGTTCTACGCCTAGAGTTCAATGTTCTTGGAGCCGTGCACATGATGCACATCTCGATATCGTCTTTCAATGTTCTACCACCATTGCCCTACCACGACTCGTACACTTGATGTACGTCGCTTCAATTGTTCGATTGTTCAATGTTCTACCTTAGTGTTCAACGCATACTTAGACCTTTCGTCGCCGAGCCACGCTCGCTAACTCGATAACATCTACACATACCATAACATATTTTATTTAGACGTGAAGGAAAAGGGAGAGTGAGTCAAGAACCCGCCCACCTTAAGCCGATACGTCTTGCCGTCTCGCCGATTGAAGCGTCTCGCTTCCATAACTCGATCGCATAGCTAACTCCCGAACTTAGCCATTCCTTTGAACTACTCGGTTGATTTGGCCTATCGCGCCTATACCACGATCCGTAATCCAGCATAAAGGCATAGCCTGCACACCAGATCAACCAACATTAGCACTTGCTCAACGAAACTTATCCTTTGCATCTATTCGATTCATAGATTCCAACCGACTCAAAGCTTACCTTTGGCCAACGTAACTCTTGCATCGATTCGCATCGATACCTCATCGGATCAACGCAACTCTTCGAGTCACCGACTCATCATAATGCATCGATGCGGACGGGGCATTACATAATATACCACTCAAAATCAGGTTCGTCCTCGAACCGAAACCAACACTTAATCCAAGTGCCTCGCGTAGATCGCTTCACGATCTCGTGCTACTATCGTTGAATCATACAACTCAGTCTGGATCATACACATATTTTAGGCGTCCCACCAATATATGCATTTCAGCCAAGCTCAGTTGTAGGATATCGGGACAACTAACAAGCTCAACTTAAATCCTCAAGCATCAATCAGTCCGTACTCGACTTAGTCAAATTTTAGCGCCTATTCTCCAATACTTCTCGTATGCATCATCCCATAACATGCGATCCTTCTTCCAAACATCTTCGCACATAACTTGATTCAAACTCGTAACTTCGATCTCATAAGTTTCTCGCCGGCCACCTAACACTCGCATTGCACAAGTCATTGCGCATCCGATCGCAACAAGCTCCCGTAATGCCTATTCGCCCAACCGTTTCCTATCTCTCGCATAACTCAAGTCTTTCATCCAATTATTCATAACACTTGGCCTTAACGACATGGACTACGTCCACATGTCTCCATTTCCTTTACCTACAATCCGTACTAAGTCTCGTACACAACTATATCAACACGAACCACATTCTCGAACTACCCGCGCATCGAGTCTGGGGCTACCCCTGTTAGGTAACTTATCCAGACATCATGCTTAATCTCTCCCGACACAAGAGGTCAACTTGAGTCTACGATGCTCAAAGGCAACAATCTTTCCGACCCAAGGTCTCTTACGGTACGCCTATCTTCGATACTCGACCGAGTACGAATCCCTTACTCAATCTTCGATTCGATCCCGACTAGTTCGTTTCGTAATATAGATAGCGCTCAACACGCATAACTTAACCGTTACTCAAACCGATATACGACATAACTCTTAGGGTCGTTCTGCTATTCGTCGCTCTTGCGCATTGCAGAATTCTTGCAATCGCCTTACCGCGTCACTACGCTAAGCACGTTCCTCAATATCTATCCGATCCAACATAACTTTTCTATTCGTCTCGATCTAGTCGAAGGCTACTCGCTAACTTTCGATACGTGATACTCGCTCGCTTAGACTTATCCTCAACATGCACTACCTCATTCCTTATCCTTCTTACGCGACATCTTTAGGGTCATCCTATAGGACTTCAACATTCACTTGATTTGGCGGTCAAGTCTTCTAGGGTCATCTGCCCCAAAACTACGCTCGATAATTGAAGATCATCAACGAGGGACAGTTACAACGAACCATGCTATATCCTATCGCGGAGCCAAATCAATTCACGACACTTCCTATGGGACTTTACCCAATCCGACATACCAATCCGTAATTTCTCTACTCCCGCGCAACTGATACGCCGTTGCTATTCGAATCACTTAGGCACTACCGTCGACTATCTTGCTAATCGTACGACATCTACTCGCCTTAGGTTCGAGTTTACCTATCCGTAATCACAGTCCGACACATTCTATACTCTTCGAAACCATCCTCAAACAACTTTCGCATCAAACCACAAGTCCATATCAAATTTACCACGCCTTGCAAGTTCGATCATCCCCGCTGGATGAATCATCATACCAGCGCTCACGCGGAATGATCGTTCTAATTTGACGTGACGCATGTGCGAGGCTGGTGTTGCGCTCGCTCAAGACAAGAATGTCAACATAGTGGTGATCCGCGAAGCAATCCAGACACTTTCGATTTCATCCAAGTAACATCCATCCATTCTGAAATTTTCCGAAACACTCCTATCGTTATCATCGCAATTCTCATAACTTAACTTGCATCTTATTCATCCAACAATAATGCTCAACATAATTTTTGTTCATTCGATCAGAGTATCCCCGAGTTATTGCATATCGTCTTTGATACGCCTCAATACCATCGTCGATATGCATAACTTGAACATCTTCCTTTCTCATAAGCTTAAATTCATTGCAATCACTGCCGTTATCCGAACTCGAATACGAATCAAGTCTTGCACACATCCATTCTTATATCCCTAACTCGCACTTCCAAATCGTGCTACCGACTTCTCGGGCTAACTCAAATTCGTTCGTACGATTTCTTCATACCTACTCAACGCGTTCCGAATAAGTTTTCGTACCAATTCAACATAAGTCCGACCGGGTCGACTATTTCCTCAACGTAACATTCTTCCGTAATGCTCGGCCTATCGTTCGACTTACACTTAGTGAATCCCATTTGACGCATCATCCGTAGATGCAACTTCTCACATAATCATTCAACGCAATTCATCGAAGCTTACTAACATCGACTTCTATCAAGTCATTCTCGCTCGAGTCTCCGTACTACCTCGTTCGTTGAGGACAAATATATCGTAACAACATAATCGTCTCGACGTAACCTATCACAAGTCACCAACCGGCTTAACATAGCTATCGCTAAGTGGTATTCCATATACCACTCAGGATCGAGCCTATCGTTCTCAATACAATGCTCATTCTATTGATCACACAATTGGTATTGCATATACTACTCGAAATCGAGTCATTACTCGGCATCACATTCCGTATAGGTCCGACATCTATCTTTCAATAAACTATCCCGTATGGCGATCCTTCCGATCCCAGCTCTAGCGTTAGCTCAAGTTTGACACACATTCAATCTAACCGTACCATGGCGATCGTATCGATCACGTCCGTAACATTCGCTTACTCGCAGCTCAACGCGACATACGGCCAACATAAACGTTCGCCCACTCAACTCGACTCGTTATTATCGTATCCACGATTTTCCAATATCGCTCGTTGCAACTCGTACAACAACTCATTCTCGACACTTAACGTCATTGCTCAATCTCGCGCAACATATCGCTATCCATCCGCATAGCCATACCACATGCATCGTTTCATATCTCGACTCGTTGCACCGATGCAATGAATGATTCACGACTTGCTGCACTCCGTGCAACTGATGGCACATAACCATTCGTATAGCAACATAACACGTATTGCCTCACATATCGACCCGTTGTACTTCCTGTAACCAACAACACATATCTTCTCGCACTCCGTGCGACCGATAACACATAACTCCTCGCACTTCGTGCGACCAACAATACATATCGTTGCACTTCATGCAACCAACAACACATATCGTTGCACTTCGTGTGACCAGTATTCCATAACTCGTTGCACTTCGTGCAACCAACATCCCATAACTCGTTGCACTTCGTGCAACCAACACTCTCCGATGGCACCCGAAGATAGCGTGATAGTCACGACATACTTGTGGCAGACGTACGCACTTAATATAGACTTATTGTATGGAACATCCAATGTAGCGTCGAGCAGATCCATGAGCCATACGGTTGCGGAAACAACTTAGAGTCAACTGAATTTGATAGCAAAGCAACTGAGGGTCAAAGAGATTCACGCACGGTACAAAGGATGGAACCGCTCTGATACCAACTTGTCACACCCCGATCCGGGAAATCGCTCGTCCTCGCTAGATTTTACCCGAATCCTCATCCTCGTTGGGGCGTGATGCCGTACGAGCCTGGAGTTGCGCTCGTACAAGGCAAGATAACAGTTCACATAGTGATTATCTCAAATTCGTAATATAAGCAGCGGAAGGAAACAAAGTATAACATAAGAATCTCTTTTATTGATTATGAACTGAAGGTTACAAAAGCTCTGAATAGCCCAACATAAAATGCCAATTGGCTACAACGCTCATGATCTCTCTAGCTCACATAGGATTACATTGTTCCATACATTATGCCTCTTTATAGACACCAAGTTATCTTCGGCCGAACATCTCCATGTCGCAAGTCCGAACGCATATGCGGTAGCTCCTCTTGAACGCCAAGGACTCCATGCCTCGGCACGTCCAAGCCAAGCTCCGCCCCGAGCCGATCATAACCTGAGCCTGCACATAAACTAGTGGGGGATTAGTGCTTTCGTCCTCGCTTCGCACTGATCAAGACCCGCTCGCACCCAAACCAAACACTAATTCATTTAGTGGAACATGCATCTTAATAGTGATCTTTCTATTTAGCCTTAGGATCAGTTTCATGGCATCGTTTACGCATAGCAACTTATATCATAATGTGTCCCATATCGTGTTCCTGCAGCAGATACAGTTAGCCATAATATGAACGTAAACATAGTGTTCGTGCTTATCTCCATCCCATATTGCTTAGCCTGCACGGGTTAGAACTTAACATAGAATCATATCATTCACGCAACAGCCAACCATAAACTTAGACAATGCATAAGGGTCGCAGGCCCTGCGCCTGCACCCAACTCTCATCTCAGCCCACCGGCCCTATCTATATGAAGGTCACGGTGTTTCGCACCGTAATGGACTTGGCATCTCATATGTGTAAGCCTACAATCGCTTCGATACGGGTTGCTAGCCCAGTATCCGAAGGATCCCAAACTTACGGATATCATAGCTTATCACAGCACTGGACGGTCGCAATCCGTCCGAATGTTGTGCACCATAAATACCACACATAATTCCCTCCTAGGCCGAACGGTCCCGGCGCCCCGGCGTAACCGTTCGAGGGAAGCCGTACCCGTGCACGGGCCATCCGAGTCCATTGACCATGTAATACGTACCATATCATACAATCCATAGCATACCAACCGATCTCGTATTCCATAAACATAGTCTCGTACGTAAACGATTTCCCGTGCCATAAACGGTTTCCCGTGCCATAAACATAATCCACCATAAACATATGGGGAGCTCCGTCGACGTTATGCCCCAACACATCCATATTGATGCACGACTCCCAACGGCTTAGTCGTCCCGTACTCATAATCACGCATCTCATTCGTATTGTTATTCGCATAGCCTAATTCCGTATTTACTTAGTCATTTTGTAGCTTAAGTGCACAAAGGCACGCTCAGCACATAATCAATGTTCCACGCCTAGAGTTCAATGTTCTCGGAGCCGTGCACATGATGCACATCTCGATATCGTCTTTCAATGTTCTACCACCATTGCCCTACCGCGACTCGTACACTTGATGCACGTCGCTTCAATTGTTCGATTGTTCAATGTTCTACCTTAGTGTTCAATGCATACTTAGACCTTTCATCGCCGAGCCACGCTCGCTAACTCGATAACATCTACACATACCATAACATATTTTATTTAGACGTGAAGGAAAAGGGAGAGTGAGTCAAGAACCCGCCCACCTTAAGCCGATACGCCTTGCCATCTCGCCGATTGAAGCGTCTCGCTCCCATAACTCGATCGCATAGCTAACTCCCGGACTTAGCCATTCCTTTGAACTACTCGGTTGATTTGGCCTATCGCGCCCATACCACGATCCGTAATCCAGCATAAAGGCATAGCCTGCACACCAGATCAACCAACATTAGCACTTGCTCAACGGAACTTATCCTTTGCAGCGATTCGATTCATAGATTCCAACCGACTCAAAGCTTACCTTTGGCCAACGTAACTCTTGCATCGATTCGCATCGATACCTCATCGGGTCAACGCAACTCTTCGAGTCAACGACTCATCATAATGTACCGATGCGGAGCAGGGCATTACATTAAGCACGAATGACAGATAGATTTGATAGAAATCAGATTATAGGTCACATAAGCACGATCAAGGTCCAAGTTCAGTTGTAAAAGACGATAAATCATGAATTCAAAATCAAGGTCTTAAAAGCACAATTTAGGAAGGAACCCAAGTCAATTAGGCACGGTAGAAAGTCAAACATGTTCAATTCTAACACGAATAATTTCGTAGTCACACTAGTTAGTCGTGATTGAAAGTCAAAAATTTTAGGCACGAGTTTGAGGCAAGATGAAATATATAGTTATGATCGTTAAAATCACGGTCAAGGAAATCCCAAGTTGTCTTAGTCATGCAAAGTCATCTAGGCACGACTAATCACAAGGAATTTGGATGTAATCAGGAAATAAAATCAAGGTCGAAAAGAGTTTAGACACGAGTGTCCAAAATCCAAACATGATCAAAATCGGAAGTCAATGCACGAGGGTTAATAGCATTGAAATCCAACCACGATAAAGAAATTTGTCTCAACACGATCTAAGTTGATCAACCTTTGAGTAAATTAGAATTTGGATAAGATGGAGAATAAGATCAACGAAGGCTGGGCACGAGCATCTAAGGATGAAAATCCAAGTCACAAAGGAATTTGAAGTCATCTAGAGTCAAGTCAGCAACCAAGACTCTTTGGCACGATAAACAAGACGACCAAAATTGATTGGTCATGGACAGAAGGGAATCAAAATCTTAACAATATCGAAATTTAAGAAACAATTGAGATATAAAAATTTCAAATTTTCAGAGTTTTCAAGTGTAGATGACAGATGTAGATATAAGATAGGTGATTGGTGTAATCAAGACATAGCTAAACAAGTCAAAGGAAATGATGACAAGATGAGGAAATCATCATACGATGAGAGAGAAAATAATGATAAACCAGAAATAATGGTAGAAATTATCTTGCTCAATTGGTAAAAGAAGTGAATCAACTTAAGATACATGATAACCATACACGTTTATCCAGAATCATGTTGCCAGAATTTTTGCCACGCCAGTAAGCATAGCTGCAACAAACGATAGAGTCCATAACTAAGGTATACACCCTATAATCATGTCATCTAGATTCCTTACCACGCCAACCGGTATGGCTGCAAGAGAATCTAAATGCCATAACTAGGATAGTATATCCAAAATCAAGCTCCATGTCCTTGTCAGACTAGCTAATATGACTGCGATAATTTCTAAACTCCATAAATAAAGTAGACATTTGTCGTTTCCGTCGTCTCCATCAAATATGTTTATCAGGATATCTTAACTCAATCCTTAAAAACTTATCTTCAAACATAATCAAAATCGAAGTCAACAACGAACATCAAGATTCAAAATTTTCAACAACGAATCAAGGATAAGTAGATGGAAACTAGCGAAAATAGATCCCGAGGTAGAGGTTAGAAGAAAATTCTCAGGAGATGTCCAAAGGTACTATCTCGGTCAAGATAAAAGGAAATCATCGGAATATAATCTAAAACAATCTCAACCTGATATGAGACTGGTGATTCATATTCTCGTCTCAACCTAGAAGATATATAAGTTCAACTTATACATTCTCTCTGGGGTCCACAAACTCATTCCAAGAAAGAATCAAGTTGATAACGGACAGATGTTTCAGAAATCAAGTCGGACAGAAACAAATGGGAAAAAGTTTCGAAAAGTTCGAAATAAGATTCCCAGGGGTCATCCCTGGAATCTACCAAGAGTTTCCCAATATGTGACTGAGTACCAAATTCCTAAAATATTCCATGACTCATCCTTAATCCTAGGGCAGGCTCACAGTAGTACAGAAAAGCTCAAGTACTACCACGACTTCGCATTAATTGTAAAGACTGACCTGCATGGGCCACCACTAAAAATGTGTCACGACCCGCACCCGGATATACGGATATGAATACGTGGGCCACCCGGATATACGGATATGAATACGTGGGCCACGCCCAACCTACGTCACAGTATCAGCGGTAGAATGCTGTCTAGTACCCAATAAATATACACTACATCTAGAAGGTCCATGAACTACAAATGTACTCAATCATAACCCAACATCTAAAGAAGATAAGACAGGAAAGATAACTAAGGCACAAGAACAACTAGAAACTACCAGAAGAAATCATAAGACAGGGAAATAAAGAAGGAAAAACAAGACGAACTAAGAACAACTACCAGGCAACTCACATAGAAGAATAGTGAGATCCACCTCAGCTAGCAACATCATGAAGTCCAATAATGGTATAACAACTCCTAAAATATTATCAACGGTATCCTGTCAGGAAAATGAGCAAGTACAAGCACTAACAGCAGTTCCATGTGAATTGACAAATTCTATAAGAGACAGTATAATGAACTACAAGACAAAGATATATGAAGACTTGGGAACCGTTCGGAAGCTGAGTTACAACCCTTAAACCAAACAAGGACCGGGGTTGTAATCCTTCTCCAGAGCAGAACTTAGTCTCCAATCAAGGTATAACATAAAGGCATGTAGAACATGTGAGTAACTGAATATCGCAGCATGGTGAGAAAGTACTGAATGTAGAATAGAGCAGGATATATGATAAGATAAAGTAAATATAAAATCTGCCTTGAAGGCTTGGGATAAGTGACAGGACAGGCTATCCACTTGGCCCGGCAATCCGCGGTAACCTCAACGGAAAGTCATGCCGGCCAACCTGGATAACAAGCACAAGGTAAATAGGATCTCGCTACACCCTACGTGAGGGAAGAGTGGCGCGAGCACAAGAATATAGTGACAGGGTGGCTTGGATCACATAGCCCCTAATAATTCCCCATCCCCGAATAGTATAATGGACCTGGACATGACACGTCATGACACGGGATTCCCTAAGAGGATAGCTACTCCCTCTCAGGAATCGGTGTTTATACAAGTACAGGGAACAAGACAAAAAATGTACATATATACCAAGAAAATCCAGGAACAACGTCTCATGTCATGATCCAACGTATACTAGTCCGTGAACTATCGTGACTGGAAATCGAGTAAGACACTACAACTAAATCGGATATAGCAGATATCAAGACAATGAAAGTTATCAGTGAATGTACTCGCCTGCGGTCCTGAGCTATCAAGTTCTAGATATTTCTAGGCCAAGTGTTGACTGATAGTTGACTTTTAGTCAAAACAATCAAACTTGGTCAACCAAGGTCAAAACTAGCCTAAGCATACTATTCCTAATATTTATCTACCAAGATACCATATATCTTGGCCAAACAGGATCACTCTAAATTAAGAATTAAAATATCAAGTTGTACCTTGTTATTCGTACATCGAAACCTACGACACGTAAATCGAGATAAGATAATCAATGTTAAAGTTAATCATTTATCACAATGATCCACATGACCATCTTACCAATTTCAGCGATGTGAGATCACCGGAATCGACTGATCTCAGTTTCGTTGTACTACTTCCGAAATATAAACTTAATAAGAATTAATTATAATAAAAGGTTAATACACAGAGAAATACCTACAAACATTGTCGGATGATGAAACAAACATCACCAACGTGTCCAGAATGGTCAAATCAGCTAGGATAGCCTATCCATAAGTCCAATTTGGACACAGGGGCAAAAATGTAATTTCGGGTCAAAACGGTGTCCATGTCGGACCCGCTTTGCACCGAAAAATGTGCAAGAATACTAGTCCACTAAACCTAACAAATTATATGTCCACAAATCCAGAATGACGATACGAACCCAATGGTATATCCAGAATTGGATTCCGTTAACCCGATCTCGAATTGGTCCGTTACCAGGACATTGAAATTCCGATTTGCACGAAAAAGCGTGTCAGAGCCAATGTCCTCAAAACTCAGCAAATTATATGTCAACGAGTCCAGAATGACGATACGAACTCAACGGTATATCCGGAATTGGATTCTGATGAGCCGATCTCAAAATGACCCGTTGACCCGGATATTGGTATCTGACTTGCACCGAAATACGTGCTGAAACCAATGTCCACTAAAACCTAGCAAATTATATGTCAACGAGTCCAGAATGACGATACGAACTCAACGGTATATCCAGAATTGAATTTCGATGAGCCGATCTCAAAATGATCCGTTGACCCGGATATTGGTATTCGACTTGCACCAAAATGCGTGCCGGAACCAATGTCCACTAAAACCTAGCAAATTATATGTCAACGAGTCCAGAATGATGATACAAACTCAACGATATATCCGGAATTGGATTCCGATGAGCCGACGTCAAAAAGTCCCGTTGACCCGGACTATGGGCCCGCTTTGTACCGAAATGTGTGCCAGGGCCCATGTCCTCCAAATCAAGCAAACATTATATGAAAATGTGCCAGAACGATGCCACGAGTCTGCTGGTGGTGTCAAAAATTTAATTCGGAGTCCCGGATTCAAAAATAGAATTTAACAAGTTAGAAATTACGAATTCGGACGGCCAATTTTGGCGTCGAATTCAACTAATCAAACGTGCTCACAATGAAACAAAACTTGAGGGGTAGGAAGAAGGTTATACCAGCTTCGCATAAGAATGAGTGGCACGCCAGACGAAACTACGACGATGAAGATACGAGCTGACGAAGTCGGCTCCACAAAACTGTCCAAAAATAACACAATTTAAAGTGTCAACTTGGTGGCAGGTTTTGATCTATCAAACGACAAAATTAACAGATAAAATTTGAGAGGAATGAAGGGATATATACCAAAATTATGATGGAGCAAAGAGTTTGCCGATCCAACGGTCGGATTGTCCAGAAAATCCGTACGATGTCGCTGTCCCGGAGCGAACTTTCAGCCTTGATCCCGCGCGCGTCACGCCGGGATTTCGTGCAAAACGCACGAATAGCCTGTTTGTCTCGTCGGGGAGATCGGAGACACACCCGGGGTGGTCGCCCAGGTGTGCCCAGGCCAAGGGTGGCCGACGGCGATGGTGGTTCGTCGCGGCGGCGCGCCAACTCGCGGCGGCTCGCGCGCTGTGGTGGCGCGGCAGCTACTGCTGCTGCTACCGCACGGTTGCCTGGCTTCTGCGGCCGGCCAGGGCGGCGACGGAGCAGCGCCGGGGCACGACGACGGTGGTGGCCGGACGCGGCGGGGTTGGCGGTCGATGGTATAGTAGAGATGGTGGTGGTGATGATAATGATAATGGTGATGGTGGTGTCGGTTTTTTGTGTTTGAAGAAGAAGAAGAAGAAGAAGAAGAGAAGTGTGAAGAAGAAGATGATGGTGATGGTGAGAATAATGATGATAGAAAAAATAGAAGGGGGGCTGTTCTCGTACGGGGATAGGGGAGAGAGAGAGCTGTGAGTATATGTGTAAGGAGAGAGGGAGAGAGGGTTATTATATATATATATATATATATATATATATATATATATATATATATATGTGTGTGTGTGTGTGTGTGTGTGTGTGTGTGTGTGTGTGTGTGTGTGTGTGTGTGTGTGTGTGTGTGTGTGTGTGTGTGTGTGTGTGTGATATATATAATATATAAAGAGAGGGAGAGAGAGATATTTAGAGAGAGAGGGAGGGAGATGTAGGTCGGCTGTGAGGGTGATGGGGGTATTGGTATGGTGGAAAGGAGAGAGAGAGTGTGATAGATTATATATATATATATATATATATATATATATATATATATATATATATATATGTGTGTGTGTGTGTATATATTATATAAAGAGGGGGAGAGAGAGATATTTAGAAGATATTAAGAGAGAGAGAGAATGAGAGGGGGGTGTAGGTCGGCTGCACATAGGGGAGTTAGGAGAGAGAGTGAGGTGAGGATGAGATCGAGAGTTTATTATATGTATATTATATATATATATATATATATATATATATATATTTGAAATGGAGAGAGAAAGAGATATTTATATACAAGGAGGGTATTTTTGAGTAGGGAAAAAAGGCAATTACAATAGCGAGATATAGGGGTAGTCATGACAGGGGTTACACCAAATTAGATTGGGTGTTGGGCCAAGTTTGGACAAGCTTGGGGCCAAGATTTAATTAAAATAATAAATTTAACTATTAAAAATCACGGATGTAATTGGGAGCACAAGAGAGATCAATTCGGTGGCACGCAAGTGGCACGTGCATAGTAGACTCAAAACAGGCCAGGGCCATATATTGGGTCGACTGGATTGGACCGATGTCGGACCCGAAAATTAAGTTGAAAATTAATTCACAAATTACGATAGACGATAAATTGGTCTAAATTGACCTGAAAGTTGCACGAAGCAAATGGAGCACAAGGGAACAAGTTCGAGTGGGACACAAAATATCAATATGAAGATAATCTCGTCTACTACAAACTTTAAGAAGGAAGTTTCCAGAGACTGGCATCCCTGATGCTCTAGAAATCTAAGTCACGGTAAAGAGCATTTAAAGATCAAAATTAATTAAATCAAAAAGAATTATCGAAAATAATTTATTTAGAAAATTCGAAAATAATTCCGAAAATTTAGGGGGCTTACAATGGCCATGGCTGAGCCGGCCATCAACTCGTCAAGCATCCGCGGCTTCTTTCCGGCAGCTCCTCCTCCTATGGTGGCGACATCTGATGTCATCATCTAGTTTTTGTCCCCGGCAAGCAGCGGAGGCGCACGGCGAACCACGAGTGGCGGACGGCGACGCCAGCGATCCAAACCTTTTCCGTTGTGATCACCTTCTCTGGCGGTCTCTTGTTCTTCTGACGATCGACATCAGATCCTCATCCGTGGCAAGCGACGACATGGTGGCGGCATAGTTTCCGACCTCTCCACCGATAGAGCAGTGGTCAAACCCTCCATTCGACGGCGAGGATACTCTTCTAGATCTGTTCGTGAGTGACGAATTTCTCGGTGGACGCTCCGAAGAACAATCGAGCGAATCAATTGATCATTCTGAGCAGCTAATTGCAATCCTAGGTGAGTGTCGGATCTTTAATATCGAAATTCTGAATTCTTGAAAGTTTTTCGAAATTCCTTTGCAACAATCATTTTCAGAAATGTTCCTTTTCTGTGCATATCACCTGTTCGATGTCATACCTAAGTAGAGCCGGGCATTTGGACACAGAAGGATTGTGTCGGACACTGTGAAACCGTGTCCTCATTGCTGAGTGAATCTCTTCAGGTAAATCCCTATTTTCTCTGTTTTTGGTTTTGAAAGGTTTATTTCGTAATTGAGTTGGTTTTGGCGTGTCCAGTGACGTGTCCAAGCTGGTGTGTCAGTGGTGTGGCTCGTGTCGAACCGTAGCAGTGTTCGTGTGTGTCTGAGGTTTGTACGTGTCCAGTAATTGAATGTGTCCGTGTGTGTGCCAGCTCGATTTTGTGCAAGTCTGTTAGCTCTTGTCCAGGCTTGACCGTGTCCTGACTTAGCATGGGTGTAGACTGGAAACCTATACTCAAGGCTTAGGGTCTTCTGGTTGGTTACATCCTATTGGTTTCAATGGTTGCTTAACATTTGATTCTTTGGTGTTAATTTGGAAACTGGTTCAAAGGCTATTGGACTGAATAATTTCCTACTGAGCTACATCTCCAGTTCTGTACATATTTAATGAAGTATTGTAGATAAGTTTATTGTAGGTATTTTGTTCAGATTTCATGATGTATTATATGTTTCTAATTGTTGTAGTGCCAGAGTAGTTGTGAAGTCCTATTAAGAGTAATCTGTAGAAAACTGGGATTGAGTTAGAGGGTGGGGGACTTCTATTTGAATTCGATTGGGTTGTATAATTTCTATTCTTGTCAATTGGTTTGTATAAATTTATTTTAATTTTATCTTTTGGTTCATATAATTTCACTGGATTGGATTTCTGGGTCTGGGCTTTGTTTTGGTGCTGTTGGTTGAGGCCAGACAAATGTCACGAGAAGGGTTGTTTGTGTAAATTTGTTTGGGAACATAGGTAGTTACTTACATTGAGTTGAACTGGGTTTAGTATTGAATCTTGGGAGATTGAAGTGTAATTATAGAGGTTACAGTATGTTGCTAAGGCTTGGACTGTGTTAATTTATGTTGATGGGTGGGTCTGCATTGCTGAATCCAAATGTGGGAAAGGTTTTGTGGGGTTTTGTTTGTGCATTGTTTGCTAGATTACTTTTGGGTTTATTTTGAGAGAGCTGCTGGTATAGGTTTCAGTTAGCTATGGGCCAATAGGCCATTAAGACTGATGCAGATATATTAACTTAAGGTTCTATGTTGCTGTGGACTGGGGAAACATCTGTTAGGTATCTGTTGGAGTTGGTTATTTCTGTTGCCATAATTTTGGGGTAGTTGTTGTTTTCAATTTCATCAAAAATTCAGTTATGATAATAATTAAAAATCTATATTTTCCTAACTAGTATTTTGTGAAGAATTTCCCAAATAAATTAATTCCATATAATATACACCATTTAAGGTTCTACTTCGATGATCAATAAAAGGATATTTTCTCTTATAAATTCCTAAATATTATTTACTAGAATGTTTTTAACTCATGCTGATTTGTTAAATATAACCACTTTGGGTCAATGATCTCCTAAAGGTTATTATGTTGTCTTCTTGCCAAACTATTACAAGTATATCCGGTAGTAGTAGGGTCAGTTAAGGTTAGCAAACAGTTGATTAGTTAGCAATAATTAAATGCCATTGATTAGAGCTTATCCAACTTGTATTCAATCAGGTGAACCCAGAGACTGCTACATTTCTAATATCGATCTTCCAGAGCAAGGCAAGTACATTCTATGGTCTTGTGCATTTACATTCATCTCTTGTACTTCTCTTGATGACACGAGGTGACACGATATCATGTGCTCTTGTACTTTCATATTCTTGTACTTGTGTCGGGGAGAAAAAATACACTAGCTATGTGACCAAACTCCGGTTCTAAAATTCATGTAGATAGCTTAGGCCTCGCACTGTGCACGCGGGTCCTAAGCCGTACCGATATTCATGTACTCATGTACATATTCATGTACTTATCCCAGCCGGTCACATAGGCTAGTTGTATTTTAAACGTTGTGCACATGTCATGTCTTGTACTTCAGGTTTATGGTTTACATTTCTGTACTTTACATTCATGTACTTTTATGTTCTTTTCTGTACTTTATAGTTCATGTTCTCTTGTACTCATTTCCATATCATGATGTTCTTGTTCATTACCTAGAATTGTACTTTTCTCCGCTCCTGACTGGATATGTTGCAGGTGTACTTGCAGGATATTGTTCTACCTTATGGGCCAGTGTCCGGGATCTTAGCTGAGCAGGATGGAGACATGACTTAGCTAGAGGCTTCAGGTTTAGACTGTTTAGCTTTATTCCTATATATTGTTTTTAGAGTTCATAGTATATTTTATTCCTGTTGACTCTGGTACCTTTATGTTATATGGATTTGTGGATTGTGGTGATCTTTCTGGGAACGTTTTATAGATTTTGTGATTGTGCACATTCATGTTTATCTGGTTAGATTTTCCTAGCTTGGTACATCTTACTTCGTCGTGTCTAACGACGAAGGCTGGACGTGTCTGACTCGTGTTCGATTATTCGGGAGCGGATTGTGACAACCACCACGACATCCTCTACGGCCCCGTCCACGATCATTCGACTGACCTCGTAGGGGTTTTGGACAAAATCTGATGTAATGTCCCGAGTCACCACAGTTATGTCAAACAACGCCCGCAGAGGGAGGCTGATTGAAGGCGGCAAGGGCAGACTTTTCAACAGCAGCTTCCTCCACCTGGAAGTAGCCCTTGTTGGGCATCAACTTCAATCGAGCTTCTTCTTGTGCCATGGCAGCTATGGCTTCTTCTAAGGTTGGAAGCGTGGGTTGTCCGAGTAGTACATTCCTTCTCTGCTCAAACGCAGGGTTGAGCCCCTTAAAGAACTTCATCATCCGCTGCCGCGAAATATACGCCATGAACGTCTAAAAATGCTTCACAAATGCCGGTTCGACTTGTGCATCTTCCATCCCAAGTGGATCATAGTGATCCAGATCAGACCAGTACTTCTTCAACAGGGCTGCATACTCTGAGATGGTACGTTCGTCTTAGGCCACCCTATCGAATTCATCATGTAGTTGGAAGACCCGTATAGGGTTGCCCGAGCCTGAGTACATATCCTTCAAAGTCTGCCATATATCAGCAGCACCCTCCATCGCCTCTACATTGCTCGACACCTGGTCGGTCAAGGAGGCTGTCAACCACCCAGCCACTACGTTGTTGACAATCTCCCAAATAGCAAACTCCTTTGAGAAGGGATCAGCGGGCGCCTTGGTTTGGCCAGGACATAGCCAACCAAGCTACGTCCCTTCAATGTTCGCATCGCCTGCCGCGACCATTTCAAGTAGTTGGATATTCCTTCCAACTTCGTCTGCAGCTTTTCCAAATTCCCCATTTTGTAGGGTGACGGATCCACATCTGTATGGGTCACACGAGGGGTCGCCTCGGTCAATCTCTTCGACAAGATATCATCAACCAAGGCCTTCATCTCTTGTGCTGTCAGTTTTCCAGCGATCGAATCCATGGCTTCTTCAACTGTATCTCTATTCGTCGTCATCGTCGTCGGCTGCTAACTACTAGTCGTCGTCTTCGTCGGTATCTTCGTCTTCTACTTTAAGAATGTGCTATAAACGTGGCCAACACCGACGCACGCATGTAAAGTAAAAACGTCAGGACACAGGAGAAAACACGATCATTCTCCGTGTAGATCCCGATGTGAAGATCGGGGAAGGAAAAACAAATAAAGCATTTGTTCATTCCAGACGGTGTAATCTAGGAACAAAGAGGGTGCAAATAAAGCATTTGATATCTCTCTGTCTTCGAAATACACCTTTTTTTTACAAAAAACTACACTTTCTCAATCAAACTACAAAGCAACAAACATCAGATCATGTAGCATCTCAAAAACATAAATATCTAAATAGCAAGACATCAGATTCTTCGTCTTGTCGTCCTTCTGCGCCTTTGGGGGCAGGTGGAGCCGGGGGACTGGTGGAGCTGGCACGCACGGGCGATCCGGGAGGGCTGGTGGAGTCGGGGAGGGCAGTCGGGGGACGCTGCTGGAGCCGGTGGGGGGGCGCTGCTGGAGTCGGGGGGGCACTGCTGGAGCCGAGGGAGGGGAAGGAGAAATATATTTTTTTTGGAGGGGGAGGGGAGAGGGGTGGATTGTTATGGCATGTAGAAATGAATAATTGATGATTTTTATTGATGGGCTACTGCCACTACTTATAGAGGGTCCAAGCCCTCTTCATAATACATCTTCCGATGTGAGACTAAAGTCCCTTATTGGTTCTCAACAACTTCATTTCAATCTTAGTAGGAATAACTATGTAATTAAATTGCTAAAACATTTTTTTAATAAATTAGTCAACCACAAATAAAGAATTAAGGATAATCAACAACAATTTATACAAAAATATATTAATAAATTATAAAGTTCACCTTATGTAGTAGAACTGATTCCAGTAGGACTGTATATCTTTTAAGAACTCCAGGAGCTGGCCACAAGAGTTTTCTCTATAAAAAAAACCAAAAAAATATAACTAGAACACATCTTTGGAGAAAAAATATTAATAAATTACACAAAAAAAAAACACAACCGCAACATACGTACCTTAAAAAATATATGAATAAACTATAAAACTTACAACAATTTATACTATTATATATAAAAATAATTAAAGAAACACTCACCTGTGTTGTGGAGAAAATGGAGGGATGATTCTTTTCCTTACTCCAAAAAGGAGCAGGCAACCGTGACTTGGTGACTTGTGAGTCTCTTCAAATACTGGAATAAAAAGAAAGAAAGAAAGAACTCCAAAGTCTCCAAGTAGCCGGCCACATACTCTAAAATAATCTTTAAAAAATCTATTCCTTACCTAGAAAATATTGCGGATCCGTTGGACCATTTGTGCTCTTCGTTAGGTTATTTGCTGCTCTGCTTTGCAGTGGACCAATAAGAGAACTCAGCTGGACCAGAGTCATCTACAGTGGAGTAAGCTATATATATATATATATATATATATATATATATATATATATATATACAAAATATATATATATATATATATATATATATATATATATATATATATATATATATATATATATATATATATATTTTGTATATATATATATATATATATATATATATATATATATATATATATATATATATATATATATATATATATATATATACAAAATATATATATATATATATATATATATATATATATATATAAAAAAAATATACATATATATATATATATATATATATATATATATATATATATATATATATATATATATATATACATTTTTTTTTTTATTTTATATATATATATATATATATATATATATATATATATATATATATATATATATATATATATAATATATATATATATATATTTACATATATATAAAAATATATATATATATATATTTTTACATATATATATATATATATATATATAAATTAGTGTCCTCTAAAATTGTGGGGCTGAAGCCACTGCCTCATGGGCCTCATATTAAGTCTGGACCTGTTGGCGGTTTTCTAATGTAAGACTAAAAGTTCCCAAAAAAATAGAAAACACCAACAGTGACCAAATCATCCATGCTATATGGCGCTCGCAGTACTTGTGCGGGTCGACAGAAGGAGCCGGGCTGACAGAGGGAGCTGCGAGAAGGTCGGAGGATGGGGGGTAGGGGCGACGGAGCAGGAGGGAGGGAGGTAGGGTGGAGACATGAGAGTAGGAGGGAGGCTACAAAGCAAGAGGGGTGGGAGGGTGGTGGCTCGCATGAGTAGTGCACGATACGTTTTTTTGGTACAATATCTACATTGCTCACCTTTTTTTGCTGGTTTCTTCCATATGGCCTACCTTTGTTATGGGTGTGACAGAGTGTCTACTATCTGTCAGGAGGGAGGGGGCGACGGAGCAAAGGAATAGAAGGAGGCTGCGGAACAGGAGGAGGACGGTGGCTCTTGCGAGTAATGGACGATGCATTATTTGTTTTTGTACGATATCTGTTTTGTTCAACTTTTTTTTTGGATAAATTGCAAAAAATCCCTCGTTAAATGTGCTCCTTTTGAGTAGAAAGACATTTTAGTCAAATTTAGCAAATAAAAACCCCCGTAATCTATGACTTGCTCGGCCAGCCCTCTACCGTCTGTTGACCGTTAGTTTTGACCGTTAAGTGATTTTTTTTATAAAAAAACCTAAACTACCCCCCCTTCCCTAACCTCTCCCCTCCTCCCTCCGGCCAGCCATTCCCCTCCTCCTTTCCGCCTCCCCAGCCCCCCTCCTTACTACGGAGAGCCCCCCTCCCCTCCTCCCCGCCCCGACCAGCCCAGCCCCCTGTCACTCCCCAATCCTGGAATACGTATTTTAATACGTAAACTGATAAATTATATTTACCTTGTATTTATACTATATTTATTATGCTGTATTTCTTCATGCATTTTCCAAAAAAAAATATTTGACAAAATATTATTTTCTAATTTATTTTCTGCATTTGGGCCTACAGTTCTGGCTCATTTGGGTAACCTATTCTTGGTTCACCAATGGTTCATCATGAACCCTTTGGTTCATCATAAACCCATGGGTCCAAGATCTTTATATATAACTCATCTCATTCTCTCTCCTCTCATTTACTTCCTCTCATTTATTTCCTCCACCAACCAAGGCAAGTACCAACTTGCTCTAGAGATGGATCCATAATTTTGTCAATGATTTCTTACAAAACTATTTGCCAAAACATGTTCTTCTCTTCAATCTATACTAGTTTAGAACTTGGAAATTTTTATTTTGAAGCTTTGATTTTTGTAGATCTAAGTTTTAATTATTTTCGGATTTTCTTGGTTTGATCTATTTTCGTTAGGGTTTTATGGGTTTTGATGCTTCCATGTGGAAGAGAATTCCATTTCACCCAAGATGGAACTTTGGAAATCCGGATTTGGAGTTCGGATGGCCAAGTTGTGATAATTTGAAGCTTTGGGTTCATCCATGGTGTTCTGGCTGTTTGGAGAAGACAGAGAGCAGTGTGCTCCTGTTTGAGCATGCTTCCTGTTGGAAGCGTGTCTTCCCTTGAGTCTGCGTGACTTTTCATGCAGCTCTTCCCTTGAGTCTGCGTGACTTTTCACGCAGCTCTTCCCTTGAGTCTGCGTGACTTTTCACGCAGCTCTTCCCTTGAGTCTGCATGACTTTTCACGCAGCTCTTCCCTTGAGTCTGCGTGACTTTTCACGCAGCTCTTCCCTTGAGTCTGCGTGACTTTTCACGCAGCTCTTCCCTTGAGTCTGTGTGACTTTTCACGCAGCTCTCCTCTGAGTGAGCCTGCGTGACTTTTCACGCACGCTGTCTTGAGTGAGCCAGCGTGACTTTTCATCCCTTGAGCGTGCATGCTTTTGGTGCGTACGCTTTTGATAGATATTATATGCCCATTTTATATCCTTACGCCTTTTGTCCCGAGCATGATATGAGCACTAATGTGACCCCGGAGAACAAAGTGTTCCTACCTGATACATGTACCTGAATGTTCCAGTTCTTGTTCATGCTCGACAAATGACTCGTAACTCCACGTGGCGTATTTGCAATGATGCATTACACTAAGGAGGGTAGCACATGTTGACATACTGATTGACATGGATCCTCTTTGGGGTACTCGTACTAAAGTACGACTTTAGGAGGAAAATCATGCAGGCCACAGCATGTGAGTCCAAGATTTTACCTAGGGTTAAATTAGGCAACTAAACATACTAGATGCATGGGGAGGGCAAAATCCCGAGATCGTGTTACACCAGCCGCCTTGAGATACTGTCTTGACGCGCCGGCTGGTCTCCACGGATACTGTATCATCTGCAACGAGTGGATGATTGTATCCGATTAATTCCTGCTATATATTATATGTTTTAGCAAGGTGGCCTTACGAGGGACCTGTGCTCAATCATACCTGTCTACGCGAACCCCTGGGTTGGCTAGCCTTGCTGGAAAGATACGATCTGAGGATTTCTAAATAATATGATGCGAGGATAACCTCGTCCCACTAGAAACTCGTAGACTTGATTGGCCGTGAAAACGACTTGCTTGTATCCTATTACCTTCCGTGAATAACTGAGGGAAGCGGACTGTCATGGTACATGATCCAACCTATGTACTTGTTTGATTGTTGGGTTGGTTATCGTACTATGATAGGCTGTGGACCGAAGTTATAAACGGAAGACTTATTCTGATTGTGAAGTGCTACTTCTGTGAATGACTGAGGAACATGGTCTATCATGGTACATGATCCAACCCATGTTCTTGTTTGATTGTTGGGTTGGTTATTGTGCTGCGATAGGCTATCGACCGAAGTCAAGATCAGGAGATTTTATTGTTTATACCTTTTAACTTATGTGAAAGTTATAGAGTACGACACGTCCCGACTCCATACGGCACCTTTTGTCCTTGTTTGGTTGTAAGGGTGCCATATGGGTTCGAGGATGTTGCGCTACCCTATAATAGTAGCAAAAGTATTACTATTATCAATCATTCTATTTAACTGGGTTTTTAATCTTAACTCTTGTGCCCCTTTGGCGGTACTTGCTATTCGGGGCTGACCCCGCTGGTTTTGTTTGGCCAGATCTCGTAGTAGAGCCTGAGGACACGATCTTCCTCCCTGACATCCATGGTGCATACTAGGAGCATGGCGGTTCGGGGACTCGAGTGGGTTTCTTCTCCACCACTCCTGCTTATACTTTTGCGGCGTTTAGCCACCGGCACCTGTTAGCCGGATTACTTGATATTTTGTGTCAGTACAGAATTGTAAATAAACAGACTGCAACTGTGTATAATTTTGTACTCCTGACTCTCTGAGATAGCTAAATTATAAAGCTAGTCTCTCATGACCATTTTGATGAAGCGTCGGGGACGTCTTACTGCTTTATCTTTAATGTTCATTTATTTGCTGATGTGATTTGATTGATTGAGACATAGAACTCTGTGGGACCATAGGAGACTTGATTGTAGCATGTACCCCCTAGTCTCTCGATAGCCACGATCGTCGTATGACGTTACGTACCTCATATGGAGTAGCTGGCCTAGTCCGTCTCCGTATTTCGGTACTGGGGCGTGACAAGGTTTTAGTGGTGGCCCATGCAGGTCTGATTTTCAGACTTGTGGGGTATTGCGAATTATTAGGAGTCTCAATCAAAACTTGTTCCCCTTGAAATTCTGTTTTGAATTCTCTGTTCTTGCCTTGATCTCTAACCTGACTTGCATCCTCGAAATCTTCCTCGTCCGGACTTGATAATCTTACATTCTTCTCTATAGGGGTGCTTCATTCTCAGTAGCGGTTGAGGCCCATAAGGAAGAGCAGCAAGAGCATGGCTCGACTGGGCAGCAACAGGGGAGAGAACCTTCTCCAGTGCAGGCACGAGCAGAAATAGAACCAGAGGCAGTGCAGCCGCAGGTTATTGAAACTCCTGCAGCACCAGCAGCGACGGCAGTACCAGACGCCGTAGCACTCATGGAGATCATCCGGGGGTTTCTTGACACTAACCAACAGCAACAGACTCGGCAGCAGGAGCAGAACGCGTTGCTGAACCAAGGGATTCAGTTAGCTCTTGAGAGAAGTGTCGGGGCTGACTCGGGAGCATCAGGAAGGTTTCGTCGCTTGAACCCGAGATATTTTGATGGCACGGAGGATGCCATCACTGCGGACGCCTGGATTCAAGACATCGAAGCCATTCTTGTGGCAGCCAAGGTTCCAGATGATGAGAAGGTTGATCAGGTCAAACTGGTACTTCAGAATCTTGCCCGCGACTGGTGGGCATCAGAAGAAGTTGGTACAAGATGCCCGGTTCGTTGGGCCACCTTCAGTGACAGATTCAAGGCCAAATATTTTGGCATAGTAGCTCGATATGAGCTCCAGCAGAAGTTTATCAGTCTCAAGCAAGCAGGCAAGACCGTAGATGGGTATGCAGCAGAGTTCTGCAGATTGTGCCGTTTCGCACCAACAATGGTGGCAATGGAGCCAGAGAAAGCTATGAGGTTCCAGCAGGGACTTCATTTGGAACTATTATAGCTTGTGGAAGGACACGACTACCAGACGTTTGACGCTGTTTTGACGGCCGCTCGGAGGCACGAGCTTACCCAACAGAGGTTGGCATCGAGGACAGGAGGTCAGAAGAGATCTCATTCCCAGGTTGGAGGAGAAGCAATACAGCGAACATCGGCACCAGTACCCGGTGTACGTATTCATGATGCGGGATCACCGCGGAGGACGGCCGTGTCAACTAATACAGCGCCAGTTCGGCATCAGCAGCCGAGGAACCAACAACAGCGTCAGGGAGCACCCCAGGGCTGTACATTCTGTGGGAAGGCAGGACACACGAGGGAGGTGTGCCGGTCAGCGAATGGCTTATGCTTGAGGTGTGGTAGTTCAGACCACCGTATCTCCACTTGTCCTGTGATACAGAGGCCAGGAGGGCCAGCTCAGCAGTTTCCAGCATTGCCAGCTCCGGTGGCAACCCCGAGTGGAGGGCCAGCATTAGCAGTAAGGCCCCTAGCCCAGCGTCTACCAACGCAGGCTCAGATGTTCCGCCAGGCACAGGAAGCCGAAGGCCCTCAGAGGCAGCAACAGCATGGCCGAGGAAGGCCGCAACAAGGGGCTCCGCGGGGCCAGGCTCTCACATTGTCCTTGGGAGAGGCTCTAGCGTCTAGCGACGTGGTGGCAGGTAAAATTCTCGTCACCTCATTTCCCGCTGTAGCATTATATGATTCAGGCGCTACTCATTCATTCATCTCTGCACAATATGCTACACGGATTGGATTAGAGTTTGAGGCATTGCCAGAGAGGATGGATATACTCACCGGCAATGGGCTCGTAGAAGTTAGCAGAGTGCGCTTTTCATGTCCGGTGGTGGTGTGTGGGCATTTACTGCCCGCATTATTGATTGAATTCCCAATGGGGAATTTTGATGTTGTTCTTGGCATGGACTGGTTGAGAGACAGTCATGCGACAATTGATTGTAGAGGAGGTAGGGTCATATTCAGCGTTCCTGGGATGGAGCAGTTCATCTTTACTCGAACCTTGAAGAATCAGGCCGGAGGCGTCATCTCAGCAGCAGTGTCAGAGCCAGGACAGATTCCGAGAGTGGTCGAAGATTTTCTCGACGTCTTCCCTGATGAGCTCCCAGGGATACCCCCAGTCAGAGAGGTAAAATTTAGTATTGAGTTGAACCCTGGAACGAGGCCTATTGCAGACAGAGTTTACAAAATGTCACCGTCAGAACAGGATAAGTTGTATCAACACGAAGAAGAGTTGAAGTCTAAGGGATTCATCCGAGACAGTAAATCGCCCTGGGCCGCGCCAGTGATTCTAGTTCCCAAGAAGGATGGGTCGACGAGGATGTGCATCGACTACCGCAAGCTGAATGCAGTAACAGTGAAGAATAAGTACCCACTACCAAGGATTGATGACCTGTTTGACCAGTTGAGCAAGGCCAGTGTCTTTTCCAAGATCGATCTTCGGTCGGGATACTATCAAGTAAGAGTCCGGGAGCAAGACATACCGAAGACAGCATTCAGATCTAGATATGGGCATTATGAGTTTTTAGTAATGCCCTTTGGACTAACCAACGCCCCCGCAGTATTCATGGATTTAATGAACCGCATCTTTCTGCCGTATTTGGATAAATTTGTGGTGGTGTTCATAGATGACATTCTTGTCTATTCCAGCAGTGAAGAGGAGCATGAGAAACATCTTAGGACTGTCTTACAGACATTGAGGGAGCATCAACTTTATGCGAAGCTCGACAAGTGTGAATTCTGGTTAGATCACATTTCGTTCCTGGGGCATGTAATTTTTGGGGCAGGAGTGTCAGTGGATCCGAAGAAGATTGAGGCCGTAGAGCATTGGCCAGTCCCGAGAACGGTTGCAGAAGTGCGAAGTTTCTTAGGACTAGCTGGTTACTACAGAAGGTTCGTGGCGGACTTTGCCAAGATCTCTGCGCCCTTAACGCGTTTGACGCACAAGGACGTAGAGTTTGTTTGGTCAGCTAGCTGTCAGGCATCATTTGAAGAATTGAAGAAGAGATTGATCTCAGCCCCGATCTTGACGCTTCCAGTAGGAGCGGGAGGCTTTACAGTATATTGTGACGCATCTGGGAAGGGTCTTGGATGTGTATTGATGCAGCACGGAAAGGTGATAGCATATGCGTCTCGACAGCTTCGAGACCATGAGAAGAATTACCCGACTCACGATTTGGAGTTAGCAGCTGTGGTGTTTTCACTCAAGTTGTGGAGGCATTATTTATACGAAGATCGGGTAGAGATCTATATTGATCATAAGAGTTTGAAATACGTATTCACGCAGCGAGATTTGAACATGAGGCAAAGCAGATGGTTAGAACTGCTGAAGGATTTTGATTTAGATCTTCAGTATCATCCAGGCAAGGCGAATATAGTTGCAGATGCACTGAGTAGGAGAGACAGTGCCTTTATCTTGACCTCGCAGAAGCATATTTTAGACGACCTTCAGAGTATGGGAATCAAAGTAGTTTTGCCAAGGGATATAGGAAGAATGACCAGTATGCAGATTCAGTCAACCTTAGTAGAGAGGATAAGGGCAGCACAAGCAGGAGATCCACAGATTCAGAAGTTGCGGTCGGAGTGTGAATCAGGCCGTAGGAAGGAGTTAGTGATTCATGAAGATGGTACGCTCAGGTTTGGAAACAGACTCTGTGTACCGAGTGGAGACCTTCGGCAAGAAGTTTTGTCCGAAGCTCATAGTTCTATTTACTCCATTCATCCAGGAGGAACGAAGATGTATCGAGATATCAGGCAGTACTTTTGGTAGAATGGCATGAAAAGAGAGATAGCGAGATTTGTATCCAAGTGTCTGGTATGTCAGCAGGTGAAGGCCGAACAGCAGAGACCAGCAGGATTGCTACAGCCGCTTCCTATCCCAGAATGGAAATGGGAGCACATCACGATGGATTTTGTGACCGGTTTACCTAGATCCCCGACTGGTAAGAATGCAGTCTGGGTAATAGTAGATCGACTCACGAAGGTCGCTCATTTCCTTCCCTTCCGAGTTGGACAGACCACTGAGAAGTTAGCAGAAATGTACATGAAGCAAATAGTAAGGCAGCACGGTGTTCTAGTTAGTATAGTATCAGATCGGGATACGCGATTTACTTCCCATTTTTGGCGGAGCTTACACCAAAGTTTGGGAACCAAGTTAAGATTCAGTACTGCTTATCATCCACAAACCGACGGGCAATCAGAAAGAACCATCCAGACGTTAGAAGATATGCTACGGGCGTGTACCTTGGATTTTGGCGGATCTTGGGAGGACCACCTTCATCTAGTGGAGTTCTCCTATAACAACAGCTATCAGGCTAGCATTCAGATGGCCCCGTTCGAAGCGTTGTACGGAAGGAAGTGCAGGTCCCCTTTGGCATGGGACGACGTCGGAGAACGGAAGTTGTTGGGACCAGAGATGATCACGCAGACTGTGGAGATAGTTAAGTTGGTCAGAGAGCGCCTTCGAGTTGCACTGGACCGACATCGTCATTGGGCAGATCAGCATCGTAGGCCTCTAGAGTTTAGAGTTGGGGACCAAGTGTTTCTGCGGATTTCGCCTACTCGGGGTATCATCAGATTTGGAACCCGAGGAAAGCTTAGTCCAAGATACGTTGGTCCTTTTAAGATTCTCGCTCGGGTTGGCGATGTGGCTTATCGACTTGCCCTTCCGCCTTCGTTAACTGGCATACATGATGTATTTTATGTGTCCCAATTACGTGGGTATGTCCTGGATCCGAGTCATGTCCTCGATCATTCTGAGTTAGTCGTTGGTACCGACCTAACTTACGAGGAACAACCCGTATCTATTTTAGACCGGCGAGAGAAGGTACTCAAGAATCGGACGATAAACCTTGTCCGTGTTTCTTGGAACCATCACACTTCGGGAGAGTCAACCTGGGAGCGCGAGGACGAGATCAGATCTCGGTATCCGCATTTGTTTGACTAATAAGGTATATTTTTGCACCTTATTGACACGATTCCATGCTTATCTGCACTTGCTTGTTTTGTACTTTGTGATGTATGATAATAACTGCTATGATAGTTAACTTGTATATGATTATGTCCTGCTTGCCCTGATTTCACTATCCTGTCTTGGCTGGAATTCCGAGGACGAAATTTTTCTAAGAAGGGTAGAGATGTCACTCCCCAATCCTGGAATACGTATTTTAATACGTAAACCGATAAATTATATTTACCTTGTATTTATACTATATTTATTATGTTGTATTTCTTCATGCATTTCCCAAAAAAAATATTTGACAAAATATTATTTCCTAATTTATTTTCTGTATTTGGGCCAACAGTTCTGGCTCATTTGGGTAACATATTCTTGGTTCACCAATGGTTCATCATGAACCCTTTGGTTCATCATGAACCCATGGGTCCAAGATCTTTATATATAACTCATCTCATTCTCTCTCCTCTCATACTTCCTCTCATTTATTTCCTCCACCAACAAAGGCAAGTACCTACTTGCTCAAGAGATGGATCCATAATTTTGTCAATGATTTCTTACAAAACTATTTTCCAAAAAATGTTCTTCTCTTCAATCTATACTAGTTTAGAACTTGAAAATTTTTATTTTGAAGCTTTAATTTTTGTAGATCTAAGTTTTAATCATTTTCGGATTTCCTTGGTTTGATCTATTTTCGTTGGGGTTTTGTGGGTTTTGATGCTTCCATGTGGAAGAGAATTCCATTTCACCCAAGATGGAACTTTGGAAATCCGGATTTGGAGTTCAGATGGCCAAGTGGTGATGATTTGAAGCTTTGGGTTCATCCATGGTGTTGTAGCTGTTTGGAGAAGACAGAGAGCAGTGTGCTCCTGTTTGAGCATGCTTCCTGTTGGAAGCGTGTCTTCCCTTGAGTCTGCGTGACTTTTCACGCAGCTCTTCCCTTGAGTCTGCGTGACTTTTCACGCAGCTCTTCCCTTGAGTCTGCGTGACTTTTCACGCAGCTCTCCTCTGAGTGAGCCTGCGTGACTTTTCACGCACGCTGTCTTGAGTGAGCCAGCATGACTTTTCATCCCTTGAGCGTGCGTGCTTTTGGTGCGTACGCTTTTGATAGATATTATATGCCCATTTTTTATCCTTACGCCTTTTGTCCCGAGCATGATATGAGCACTAATGTGACCCCGGAAAACAAAGTGTTCCTACCTGATACATGTACCTGAATGTTCCAGTTCTTGTTCATGCTCGACAAATGACTCGTAACTCCACGTGGCGTATTTGCAATGATGCATTACACTAAGGAGGGTAGCACATGTTGACATACTGATTGACATGGATCCTCTTTGGGGTACTCGTACTAAAGTACGACTTTAGGAGGATAATCATACAGGCCACAGCATGTGAGTCCAAGATTTCACCTAGGGTTAAATTAGGTAACTAAACATACTAGATGCATGGGGAGGGCAAAATCCCGAGATCGTGTTACACCAGCCGCCTTGAGATACTGTCTTGACGCGCCGGCTGGTCTCCACGGATATTGTGTCATCTGCAACGAGTGGATGACTCTATCCGATTAATTCCTGCTATATATTATATGTTTTAGCAAGGTGGCCTTACGAGGGACCTGTGCTCAATCATACCTGTCTACGCGAACCCCTGGGTTGGCTAGCCTTGCTGGAAAGATACGATCTGAGGATTTCTAAATAACATGACGCGAGGATAACCTCGTCCCACTAGAAACTCGTAGACTTGATTGGCCGTGAAAACGACTTGCTTGTATCCTATTACCTTCCGTGAATAACTGAGGGAAGCGGACTGTCATGGTACGTGATCCAACCCATGTTCTTGTTTGATTGTTGGGTTGGTTATCGTACTATGATAGGCTGTGGACCGAATTTATGAACGAAAGACTTATTCTGATTGTGAAGTGCTACTTCTGTGAATGACTGAGGAACATGGTCTATCATGGTACATGATCCAACCCATGTTCTTGTTTGATTTTTGGGTTGGTTATTGTGCTGCGATAGGCTATCGACCGAAGTCAAGATCAGGAGATTTTATTGTTTATACCTTTTAACTTATGTGAAAGTTATAGAGTACGACACGTCCCGACTCCATGCGGCACCTTTTGTCCTTGTTTGGTTGTAAGGGTGCCATATGGGTTCGAGGATGTTGCGCTACCATATAATAGTAGCATAAGTATTACTATTATCAATCATTCTATTTAACTGGGTTTTTAATCTTAACTCTTGTGCCCCTTTGGCAGTACTTGCTATTCGGGGCTGACCCCGCTGGTTTTGTTTGGCCAGATCTCGTAGCAGAGCCTGAGGACACGATCTTCCTCCCTGACATCCATGGTGCATACTAGGAGCATGGCGGTTCGGGGACTCGAGTGGGTTTCTTCTCCACCACTCCTGCTTATACTTTTGCGGCGTTTAGCCACCGGCACCTGTTAGCCGGATTACTTGATATTTTGTGTCAGTACAGAATTGTAAATAAACAGACTGCAGCTGTGTATAATTTTGTACTCCTGACTCTCTGAGATAGCTAAATTATAAAGCTAGTCTCTCATGACCATTTTGATGAAGCGTCGGGGACGCCTTACTGCTTTATCTTTAATGTTCATTTATTTGCTGATGTGATTTGATTGATTGAGACATAGAACTCTGTGGGACCATAGGAGACTTGATTGTAGCATGTACCCCCTAGTCTCTCGACAGCCACGATCGCCGTATGACGTTACGTACCTCATATGGAGTAGCTGGCCTAGTCCGTCTCCGTATTTCGGTACTGGGGCGTGACACCACCTGTCACGACCCGCTCCCGAATAATCGGACACGAGTCGGACACGCCCAGCCTTCGTCGATGGACACGACGAAGTAAGTTGTACAATACTAAGGAAAACTCCAAGTCACAATGTAATATAAACATCCACAGCATCTATATAACGTTCCCAGAAAGATCACCAGTATTATACAATGTTATCCGGAGACATATCCGATAAAATAAAATATACAATAAAATCATAAAATACAATATCCAAAAATGAAATATAAACAATAAACTAAATCTTGCAATTCCAATGATATCACCGTGCTCTATGAGGCCTCAAGCTCACCTGCAACGTATCTTGTCAAGAAAAGAGCTAAGTACAATCCCGACAAGAACAATATACAATGTAATCTGAACTACAGAGTACAAGGTGAAACTAGAGTACGAGAACTGAAAATGAAACTATCGTACCATTAGTGAAATGCAAAACTGAAGACAATAGACATGACAATCAATATGCAAAGACAATGAACACGACAATCAATGAACAATACGATGAACACGACAATCAATGCAAGTGTGACCTTTGTGAAATATTAACCTAATGTGTGACCGGCTAAGGACCACAATCCACAATCAATCAATTCTATAAGATCCGTCTTAATCGTACGTGAGGTGTACGATTAGGCTATCCACAATACCTATGTTGGGTGTGGTCACACAAAAGTTAATATTTTTTCCAATTCCCGCAATAAACAATGAATCACAATGCAATAACGAACAAGGACAATGCAATCGTGTGTATCACGTGTCCGATATGAGAACATGGCACATGAATATAAGACAAACAAAGTAAAAGCTCGAGTCGGTGTACTTGCCTCGCTTTGGAAGCACGAGAGTAGTACTGCATGAATTTGAATGATCACCTGGTATTTGGTACAATTTTGTTATGGTTTTTGAAATAATGACGTTAGCTAACCATATCCATAAACTAACTAATGAAAATATACTAGCTAATAATATTTTAGAAAATATATACGTTTTTATAATTTTAGGCACAATAAATACTAGTGAAAAATACTTTTAACTATTTTAGAAATATTAAAACATTTTTTGCTAGCAAAATTTTAACTATATAAACCTTTTTAGAAACATTTCAATTTACTAGAATTATTTAGCAAGACAACTACTAAGGCATATATTATTTAAGAAATATTTAAACTATATTTTGCAAGAAAACCCTCATGTTTTTAGAAACTTCTTAATAGCTAACTATTCACTAACCATAATTTACTATTTATAAGCTAACCATAAACTAATAATTTGAATTAAAAATATTTGGCAATTATAATAAAACTTATAATTTATAAACCACAACAATAAGCCTAACATTAACCAAACAACCAGGCCCACTGCCTACTCTCAGCCCAAAACTTAAAGTTCAATTCAATTGTTGTCGGGCCCAAAGTCCAAACCCAGAGCCCAATCTCAGCCATATAATACTGGCCCACACTCTGCATCCCTATTTCCATCTCTAAGCCATCACTAAACCTACAACCCGAAACTTGACCCACTTCAACCTTACACAAAACAGACACACACAATCACTCTCTTCACCTAAGCTGTGGACAGCTGCACCAAAATTTGAATTGACTGCTCAAATCTCGAAGAGTCAAATTAGGACTCGAAATTTCGAAGAGCCATCTTAATCCGAAGGGTCACAACCCAATTACGAAGAGGTACACAGCTTCACTGGTTTCAATGAATCACATAATAGTCAATGAATCAAAAGAAAAGGAATTAAACTAAAAGGAGACATCTCTCTCCACTCCATAATTCATTCCTACTCCCATGATCATTACTCTGCACAAACTAACAGAACCCCCACTTTGCTTCATGGCCGCACCTATTCTTCCCAAAACTCCAGTAGCCTACCTAACCCATACTTTCTCTAGGTACAAAAACACACACACACACACGCAAAACTCTCTCTCATCACTCACAACTCTTTACTCACCGACACAGCAATCCCAAGCCCTCTCTCATCTTCTTCCTCCAACCTCTTCTCAGCCGGCCTCACAAAAATCCCCATGCTCTTCCTCCTTCTACAACCGACCAAAACCCTAGAAACCTTAAAATTTCCCCCAAATATACAAACCCTAGAAATTTCAAGAAGAAGAAGAACAAGCAGAGCAAGAAGAAGAAGAATAATGAGAAAGCTCACCTCCGTTCGGCAATGGCAGTACAGATCTCGAAGGCGGCGGTGGCCCAACGAGGCGGTCGCGGCCAGATCTCGACCATGCGAGGGGTGGCGGTGCACGGGATCTGAACACCGGAGTGGCGGCGACTCTGAGATCTGGTGATGGCGAGGCACGGTGAGGTCGACAAGATCTGGCTCAGATGGTGGTGGTCTACCCCGGCGCAGGCGACGCATCTCAGGTGAGTGGTGGGTTGATGATTTGTGTGATGAATGGCGGTGGTGGTTTGATGTGGATCTGAGGGTCGGAAATGAGAAACACAAGGAGAGGGAAAGGAGTACCGGCCAGATCTCCGGCGGCACGTGGCCGACGATGGTAAGGTCGTGACGAGCTTCGACGTGATGGTTGTGGTGATGCAAACTCTGGTATGGTTGGCAGTGGTGTCGGGGACATGACGACTTCATCTCGGCGGTCAACGTAGATCTCCGGCGAACTCTACGGTGGTGCTCCGCCGGGGTCGGCCAGGAATATGGAGAGAGAGTGTGTACTGCTATTGGGAACTGTGTACTGCTGAGTGTGTCAGTGTACATAACTGAATTTATAATAAAATAATATGTGCTTCCACTGAATGGCACTACTAGTAAATATTTACAGATCTGGAGGTAGCAATTTAAACCTATAACATTATTGTAACAAACTTTATAACTAATCTTAACAAAATAACTAATTCAGTTATTTTCAACTAATTTACAGGATTTGTTAAATAATAGATATAAATAATCACTCTCTCTCTCTCTCGTTAAAAAAAACTAACACTAAAAAACAGTTACTGCTAGTTAACTAAAAATAACAATGTCAAATAAAATAAAACAGAATAATCAAAATCTAAGAATTAATAAATAACCCTCAAAGTAGGTTTTAATTACCAATAATCAAATCAAAACAAAGTTTTAGTTTAATTAACATGATTTGTTTACAAAGATCTACCACACAACTTTGTAGTCATAATCAACTATAATAAAATCTATAACTAATCCTCAATAAATTATAAAAATCGTATTTGTTACTTAAAACTATATTTTGTTAAGAAAATCTAATGAGAATTTTTTTTTGTACTTTACCCACATTTTTTTTTTTGCTGGTTTCTTTCAAATGGCCTATCTTTGTTATGTGTGTGACAAGTGTCTACTATCTTCTGAAAACTTTTTCTACACCACAAACCCATCCCCGTCCAACCTTTACTACAACGTTTCGGATTGAACTTCTCCTATATATAACTCCAAAAAGAGGTTCGAGTGAGCAGAAGGTATTCTTATGGAAATTAGCCAACAAAAAAAACACCCATGCCCAAGCCAAGGAAACAAACAATAGCACTATAAACGTTGCAACAAACAATAAAATAAGATGACTATCATATACTAGTTGGCGCAACTTCCAAATTCTCTTTCCTCATCATAATAAAAAAGATTTTACTTCAAACCCCACACACACACACACACACACACACACACACACATATATATATATAGGATCCGGATCAATGGTTCCGTCCGCGGAGCTCCGCTGAAGCTCCGCACCCCCCTGCACCATCAGATCGCGTGGGACCCGCACGATCCAACGGCTAAGGATCGCGGAACTTCGACAGGACTCCGAAAACGGGACTCCCGATCCGGACCCATATATATATATATATATATATATATATATATATATATATGGGTATATATATGGGTATATATATATATATATATATATATAAACGTAACTGTAGCCCACGTGGATAGTCCACGTGGTAATCAACTATTAATTCTTCTGCTATTATTTGATCCTATCCTCTTAAAATCTGGGCAGGAGGCCAATGAGAAACAGCCACATGGCTTATCTGCAATCACAAACCGCAGACAAAATCAGAGTGTTCTATATTAATGTAACAAGAAATCCAACAAAAGAATTTAAACTATGTAGCTACCTATCTGTTGTGCAGAGGGTTTGGACCACTGTACACAGCTCTCTTCTCGTCACCAAATCCATCTTCTCCTTCTTTACTACCAACTCCAGCTCCAGCTCTAGATTCTGCACGGCTAAGTTGGACACCAAACCAACCTCTCAACCTTCCAAGCCTGCCGAAGCCATCGTCAGAGTTGCAGCTACAAGCTTCCAACTGGAGGAGCACCAGCAAGAGTAACGCAACCATCTCCTTCCTCATCAAGCCCATAGCATGCGTGGGTGGCAAGCATTTCTTTCTTCTGTGTTGGTGGTCTGCTGAACATATATATAGACTCTTTTTTTTTAATCTAAAATGTTTATTCATTCATATATATATAGACTTGGATGTAAGGAAAGTTTGGTAATGATGGCCATGGGGGCCTATAAAGTATATGTACAAACACCTAAAGGAGGAGGGACAGCAGGGACTGGACTAGTGTCCTTTCTTGGGTCCTGGGGGTTCCTTAGAGTCTGCAAAGCTTTGAAACATTTGGTCAAAGGGGGATATAGTCAAAATTCATGGGGTATGCTGCTGCTTCTGGGGATCACATTAAATTGGGTGATATATGTGCTGTAGCAGAATTCTTTGGATTCTTAACGGTCAACCTTAGATAGTGTAGTGTGAAATTTCAACGGGCATGTATGTGGGTGGTTGTGTCAATCATGATGTGTGCTTCTGGGATCACATTAAATTGATTTCTATTCCTAGTATAGGAATTCAAAGTTATTATTTTGGAGAAATTATTAATGTGACAGTTGTAAGTCTTGAATTTTTTTCAATAATATAATCACACACTATTGTTTTTAAAAATTTATCTTAGAGGCTGTTCAGATAAAAGTAATTTTTAAAAGTGTAAAAGTGACAATTACAATATATTGAGTTGTAGTACACTTGCAGCAAGTGGCACTTTTCAAAATGTATTTAGATATAGTACTTTTTATCTCCTGCAAGTGAAAGAAAAAAGAGTTCGGTTATTTGGATAGTATTTGAAAATTGTTGATGGAAGTAAATATAGTTAATGAATGTAAAATTATATTAATTAAACATATAATTATCCCACACAATTAAACATATTAATTAAACATAAAATTATAATTAATGAATGTAAAATTTAACTACTTCTCCATATTATAATTAAACATATTATAATTAAACATCCCACAGAGAGTATAATTAAAACATTACTATAATTAAACAGATTATAATTATATTAATTATGATAATTAATTATCTTAATAAAATATCCTATTCACACAGTCAAGAGACTTCTTCACATCCCATTTTTTTTCCTCTCTCCATAGACTTCACACATCCCATTTCACACGTCTCCTTCACCCTCCCCCTTCCCCTCCCCCTCCTCCTCCACAATTAGCGGTAACGTCAAGATCCGATCGGATCTGCTGGTCGCAGCTTCGAACGGTCGGCGGGGGCATGCACAGTCGGTAAAGGTAGATCGACTCTGGTGGAGGAACGTTGGAGACAACCAGGTAGGTTCAGAAACTCGTCGCTGACTAGGAGCCGGGGAGCACGGCCATTGGCATCGTCGACTCGAGTGCTGGAGTATCGATCGACGACCGGATCTGACGGTCGATGGGTCGAGTTCGATCGGATCTGGCCGATGGGTCGAGCTCGACCAGTTCGAGGAAAATCATCGTGGGGAAGGACGACTCCAGGCGATGGCTACGGTGGCCGAAGGACTGACCGCTGACTCCCCACCACTTTTACCGCACCTCCTTCACTTTTTGGTTGCAAGTGAGAGTGAAGAAAAAGAGGGAGACATGGGACTGTATGTGTCAGAGATTCTCCACTTCTCCCTCCGTTGCAAGCGACAACCAAACGCCAAAATTGAGAGTTTCAACGCACACTTGTAGCATTTTTCATCATTTGTAGAGCAGCTACTGTAATCCAAATAGCCCCATATATGGTAGTGTCATTATGCTATTACGGAAGCTCGCTCTTCGATCAGACGGTCTCGTCGATGGCTCTCATCGAGGGTGGGGAGGGCACCGTCGACTAGGGCTCCAGCGGAATAAGGGCCAGTCTTTCCACCGAAGGAGGTGGTATTGTCTGGGTCTTTTATTTTTTCCTTTACATCCGATACAAAATGGATGATATGAAAGTGAAGAAAAAAAAATAAGAGGATAAGAACTGCACAGTTTTCTATGCAAAATCTACCTTATTCTTCTCCCAGCCAAATGGTGCATTTGCAATTACAACCCCAAAATTTTGGATTTTATGCAAATCCAACATCAAAACCCTCATCCCTCTACTCCAACTCCACACACACAACCCCAGTGTACCACACACACATCCTCTAGTGTAGAATTACTTGCATACATTTGAGGTCTACAAAATTGGATGTCAAGGCATAAAACATAAAAACAATGAGATGGGATCAGAACTGATGTGTAGATATGATGATTTTCTGCAAATAGTTGTTGTTTTGGAGAATAGAGTCTCCTCTTAGAGCATCTCCAACCCTATTGTAACTTTAGAAGAAAAAAATTTGTTACCACATAAGAATGACAAACTTTTATTTAAAAGTATTCTCCAATAGAATTATCAAGTAAATTGTAAAACTTATTTGGCAAAAGTTATAAAAGACATTATAAAGTTGGTTGTCTAGTTCTAACTTATGCACTTGACAATGTCTTCACCTCCATGTCATCAGTTAGGAATAAAAAAATTTAAAAGAAGAAAAGAGAAAACATGCTTTAGAAATAAAAAATAAAAATAAACATCTCAATACTTTTGAATTGAAAAATATTTTATATTTTATAATTATTTTTAAGAACATAATCTTGCAATATATAGAAGATATTGTCTTGTGCCTATGCCATATAGAAATCACAATACATTGTTGGTGTTTTTGTCTTTAGACTATGTAAAATAGTCCCACATCGGCTACACCACCAAGTGGGTATCTCAATATAATTCTTTGCATATGTTGATGCACATGGGGGGTAGTGGGGCACATGTGGGTGCCATGTGGGAGTATTTTTCTAGAAGGAAAAAGAATTAACTCTAACAAGGAAGCATGTTGTTTTTTGTCGTTCGGACTCGGACTCGGACACGAGCTCAAGGATGCTTCGTGCATGCACGGGAGCGTATTAGGGGATAGGCGTGGACTGGCATACGACTACACTGATTGCGGGATGATCTAAAATATCAAACTCTATTTTTTGAGTATTGGTATTTTAGTCTCACATCGGATAGGAGAAGAAGTGAAGTCTCACTCAACTCTATATATGGAGCCCCCTGGCCTTCTTTTTAAGATGCACCAAATAAAAAAGCAAATGGAGCCTGTCCAGGGAGCCCGTTCGAGTCACAAAAAGTTGGCTAACGAGCATTCCAGAAGTTTGTTGAGAACTTGCTGGTTCCTGGGAGTAGATCGCGGTGGTGGATTCTTGCTTTGAGCAGCGATGGTATTCACCACCCCAACAAGAATAATAATTTATTATTATTTCTTCTTCTCTTTTCTTCTTCTACTTGTATATGTTGTCCCAATTGTAACATGTTTGCAATGATGAACACTCTCTTTCTATCAGTTTGTATTTGAGAGAGAAAGTTGTAATCTGAAATGAAAGTAGTATTTCTTGGCTTTATGTACTTTTGGAGAGCAACTCGTTTGCCGAAATCTTCGAAGTCTTAAAACTCAGTTCAGGTACTTTTGGAGAGCAAACTCATTTGTCGGAATCTCTAAAGTCCAAAAACTTAGTTCAGATACTTTTGGAGAGCAAACTCGTTTTCCTGAATCTCCGAAGTCCTAAAACTGGCTTAAGGAAATTAGGAGAACAGACTTGTTTGCAAGAAGTCTTCGAAATCCCACATACTCAGAACAAAGAGCAAACTTGTTTGCACTGAAGTCTTGGTTACTGATCGTTACTCAGAACATAGAGAAAACTTGTTTGCACAGAAGTTTCTGTCTCGGATCGAATCTGACTTGAGAGTAAATTTATTTGCAAGAGGTCTCAACATTCTGATCGTTCCTCTATCTAGATATGTTTCAGGAATAACAATCTTAAAGCAAGATCTGAATCAGATGGAGAACTGTCGTACCATCCTTCTTGATACACGTTTTAATAAACTTGAGAAGATTGACGGGCATCACTTCCAACATTTGGAAGAAAAAAAGTTTATTGTCAAATGGTTGGATGAGTGTTGGGCCTAACTATCCAAGGAGGAGGATGCACATTATTTGGTAGATCGGATTTTTCGATAGTGCATAGAGATTACAACTTCTAGAGTGGACGCGAAGTCTCTCAAGTAGTATCTCAAGACAAATGAGAAGTGTCACTTCCCGTTCCCGGAATACGTATTCTAAATACATGTACTGCTGGAATGTATTTATTTAATATTTATCATGTATTGTTCTGTATTTAAATTCCTTTAATTTCCTGCTAATTATTTTTCTGTATTTTACTTTCTGTATTTTACTTTCTGCTTTGCTTTTGGGTTTGGCCCGAGTTGGTTTATTTTCTGGCATTGGATGGTTCAACATGAACCCACCTACCACCACCCACATTTAAAATCTCAAAACCCTTTCTCTCTCTTCATTTACCCCTTCTCCATTACTCTTCTTCTTCATCCTCCATAATTCTCTCCACCTATCCAGCCGCATAGGCAAGTGCCAACTTGCTTCTTGATTGATTTCCATTTTTGTTGTTCCATTGTCTTCCTCTCAAGATTCTTAGATACTTTAGTACTTAGCATTTTCAATTCCCATGGCTCATTTCATGTAGATCTAAGTTTAATATATTTTCGAAATTTTTAGGTTTTGATCTAGTAACTTTGTTATTTTTCAAGTTTTGATGGTTCCATGTTGTAGGGAATTTGATTATATCCAATTTAGACCATTAGAAGTCCTGATTTTGACTTATTTTGAGTGATTTATGGTCTTTTGGTTCATGGGTTTTCATGGCCGTTGGAGGCTGGCGCATGCTGTTTCTTAGCGCATGCTGTCCTGACGCATGTTGTTTTCTGGCGCATGCTGTTTCCTGGCGCATGCTATTTTCTGGCGCATGCTATCCTGCCGCATGCTGTTTCCTGGCGCATGCTGTTTTCTGGCGCATGCTATTTCCTGGCACATACTGTCCTGGCGCATGCTGTTTCTTGGCACATGCTGTTTCTTAGAGCATGCTGTCCTGGCGCATGCTGTTTCCTGGCGTATGCTGTTTCCTGGCGCATGCTGTCCTGGCGCATGCTGTTTCATGGCACATGTTGTTTCTTAGCGCATGCTATCCTGGCGCATGCTGTTTCCTGGCGCATGCTGTCCTAGCGCATGTTGTTTTCTGGCGCATGCTATTTCTTGGCGCATGCTGTCCTGGCATATGCTGTTTTCTGGCGCATGCTATTTTCTGGCGCATGCTGTTTGCTGACGCATGCTGTCCTGACACATGTTGTCCTTGCGCATGCTATTGACTGCTGTTTTTCGTGGCCGTATGGCACTTTCTGGCAGCATGAGATCCTGACGACATATGCATTTTTAGCCGCATGAACTTCTATAATTTCTCGGCCGCATGAACTCTAGCCCATGATGCCTTTTGACTGATTCTTGTCCCGAATTAACATTAATTAATATTGATTGTAACATTGACTAATAATTGATCATGCGTTCCTAGTTGAAACTAAGAGACTGGCTAGTCGTCTTATTGAATTGAATGAATGAGACACGTTCATATTAATTATGAACTATTGTAATCGATTGGCCGATCCCGAATATTGGCATACAGGCATATGCAGGCTTCAATTTATTTATTTTTCTACAAAAGCAACATGTGTACTTTATGGTCAAGGTATGATTTATTCTGTGATTAGTTTTAATTGTTGTATTATGTTATGTAAGACCTACAACCTAACCGCACAGGTATCGTTGTAGAGTTGGGCATATCGTACTTTGTACGGAAGTACTCATTCTGAATGACCATGATCCACGGCATGGGATTTCACTTAACATAGAGGCTACTAAGTTAATAAAATAATGATTGCATGGAGAGAATGGATTCCCGAGTTCTTACATGGCAGCCCTCTTTGGGACTATTAATGTCCGACAGGTCGGCTGGTGTCCACAGATACTGCAAATCTGTCACACGGGCAGGGAGCGGTATCTGCTTATATTATTTATTATATATTGATGACGGGCGTCCCGTTGGGACTCGTCTAATTCATGATTGGCACAATTGATTGACTGGGTAGACTAGCCTTGCTTGCACATAGTAAGAACTGAGGAATCCTTTATCGTATAATTCCAAGATAACTTGGAACCCACAATAGCAAGCCGTAGTAGTTGCATGGCCGTTTAAATTGATTTGGTTGTGTACTGTACCTACTCTGTTGACTAACTGAGATGATCAGAGTGTCGAGACATGACGGGCCAACTTCTGTTCTTGTTTGGTTGGGAGGTTGGTTCGAAGTGTCGTGATGTTATATGAATTCCAGTAGCAAGCAGAGATCTATTATTATATTCTCTTATTTACTGGTTTAAATTTCTCATATCGTGCTTCCTTGCGGTACTTGCTATTAGAGGTCTAACCTCTCTGGTTTTGCATGGCCAGATTTAGAGCCGATTCCCGAGGACTCAGCTTACTTCCACCTCCAAGATGGTCAATACTAGAGGAATGATCGCAGGAGAACTCGAGTAGGTTCCTTACTTCCCCGCTCATTTTGTTACTTACTTTATATTTTACCGTTTGGCACCGACACGTTAGTCGGATCGTCTTGTACTTACTTTTACATAATTGTTACTAAGTCAGGCTGCAGCTGATAAACAATTGTGTATACCTTGCTTCGTTATCTGGTTATGTTTTATAAAGCCAGATATCAAGAACATTTTGACTGAGCGTTTGGGGCGTCTTACTGCTTTATCTTACATGTTCTCTATTTTTTGTTTCGTATTTGAATGATTGAGACAATAGATGTGAAGTGACCATAGTGTGACTTTTATGTAGTATGCACCCCCTCGTCTTATTAGACAGCATTGATCGTATTATACGGTATTCCTCTACCCGTAATACGTACCTGGCTAAGTCATTCCCCTGCTCCCTAGTATTCTGGTTCTGGGACGTAATAAGGTTTTAGTGGTGGCCCATGCAGGTCTGATTTCAGACTTATGGGTTACTTTGATTTATAGGATGTCTCAATCACACATGTTCTTCCTTGATCTCCTGATTCGTTGTTCTCAATCCTAGCTTGGCATTCCCGTATCCTTCGGCTTCATTGATCCTTCATGTCCGGTCGTTTGATTGCTCTTTTGTCCCTTTCCTTAGGGGCACTTCGTCTGCATCTGTTAGAACTGGACATCAACAACAAGGGCAACATGGACAACATGACCAGGTTGATCAGCTACAAGGGCCAGTACTACCTCTAGAGACTATCCAAGAAGAAGTGATAGTGGAACCAGCAGCCGGACCGCAGTATCCGAAGGTTCCTACACCACCCATAGTTCCACCTACCACAGTGGAAGTGGACACACCGGCCCTTCTGGAGATCATGAAAGGGATGATGGCTACTCAGCAACACCAGATGTTAGCCCAGCAGCGCATGCACGCTCAATTACAAGCGCAGAATGTACTCCTCAACCAAGGATTGCAGACGGCATTGGATAGAGGGGCAAGAACAGATTCAGGAGCATCAACCAGGTTTTGCAAGTACAACCCCCACCGTTTCGAGGGCACGGAAGATGCCATCTCAGCAGATGCGTGGCTTAAGGATATTGAGGCTATTCTGACAGCAGCTAAGGTGCCGGCAGAAGAACGTGTGGATCAAGTGAAGTTGTTACTTCAGGATCTCGCACGTGATTGGTGAAAATCATAGGAAGTGGGCATCAGACGTCTTATTGCTTAGGACGACTTTACTGCAAGATTTAAGACGAAGTACTATAGAGTTGTGGCACAGTTTGAGCTGCAACAGAAGTTTATCAACCTCAAGCAGGCCGGCAAGACGGTAGATGCTTATGCAGTGGAGTTCTGCAGATTGAGTAGGTTCGCCCGGGAGATGGTAGCAACAGAGAGCCAGAGGGCTATGAGGTTCTAGCAAGGGTTTCATCTTGAGCTCTTGCAATTGATAGAGGGGCACAATTAGCAGACTTTCGATGAGGTATTGACGGCAACCCGAAGGCATGAGATCACCGTTCAGAGGATCATGGTAAGGACTGGAGGTCAAAAAAGATCCCACATTCAGATTGAAGGAGGAGGGGGAGCAGCGCCCCGAGTAACAACACCATCCCTTGGCATTCGTATCTACGATGTGGCAATGCGAGGGCCAGCACCACCACCAAGGCAGCAGCAACAGCAATAGAGAAAGAAATAGCAACCCCCAGCGGGCTGTACTTATTGTGGAAAGGTAGGACATACTAGAGATGTGTGTCGGACATTGAACTGGCAGTGTTTGATATGTGGAAACCCAGATCATCGGGTTACTAAATGTCCCATGAATTCGAGGTCAGGAGGACCAGCACAACAATTTCCTGCTTTGCCAGCACCAGGGACAGGCCAGTATCGAGGACCAGCGGTGGCAGTGAGACCGTTGGCACAGTGCCCATTCATGTCGCAAGCTCATATATTTTGGCAGCAGGGACCGCCGATGCAGCAACACCAGCATAGACCACCCCAGCATCATCAAGGCAGGGGCCAGCAGCAGCACCAGGCTAGGCCGCAACATGGGAACCAACAAGGAGGTCGAGGGCAGGCATTCACTATGTCCTTGGAGGAGGCATTAGCATCGGGAGATGTTATGGCAGGTAACATTCTCGTCGCCTCATATCCCACAGTAGCATTGTTTGATTCGGGAGAATCACACTCATTTATATCTGCACAATTTACAACACGGCTAGGAATGGAATTCGAGGCATTACCAGGGAGGTTAAATATACTCACTGGTAATGGGCTCGTAGGAGTTAGTAGAGTTATTCTAGCATGTAGCGTTGTAGTTTGCGGGCATTCCTTACCCGCCCGGTTGATAGAATTTCCTGTTGGAAATTTTGACGTTATCTTAGGCATGGACTGGCTGAAAGACAGTCATGCGACAATAGATTGTCGTAGAGGGAGTGTATCTTTTGATATTCCAGGCATGAAGCGGTTCACCTTAGTCAGATCAGTGGCAACTCAACAAGAGCAGGGAGTAGTGACGGCAATAGAAGAAGTTCAAGTTCCGAAGGTAGTTGAAGAGTTTCTGGACATATTTCCCGAAGAACTTCCAGGTCTACCACCGGTTAGGGATATTGAATTCAGCATAGAATTGGTACCTGGAACTAAACTGATATCAGATCGAGTTTACAGAATGGCGGATTCAGAACAGGCCAAGGTATATCAGCACATAGAGGAACTGAAGGAGAAGAAGTTCATCCAAGCTAGCATATCACCATGGGCAGCACCAGTGGTACTTATGGAGAAAAAGGATGGGTCATCCAGATTGTACATCGATTACAGGAAGCTTAACGCGGCAACAGTAAAGAACAAGTACCCACTACCCAGGATCGACGACTTGTTTGATCAGTTGAGCAGAGCTAGAGTTTTCTCCAAGATAGATCTTCATTCAGGGTATCATCAAGTGAGGGTTCGGAAGGAGGTTATTCCCAAGACAGTATTCAGGTCGAAGTATGGGCATTATGAATTCTTGGTAATGCCGTTTAGTTTGACCAATGCTCCAGCAATATTTATGGATTTGATGAACCGCATCTTTATGCCATACTTAGATCAATTTGTCGTTGTATTTCTTGACGACATTCTCGTCTACTCTGCTAGTAAGGAGGAATATGAGGACCATCTCTGAAAAGTGTTACAGGTTCTGAGAGAGAACCAGTTGTATGCCAAGCTCAGCAAGTGTGAGTTTTGGCCGAACCATATTTCATTTTTAGGGCACATCGTATCAGGAGCTGGAGTAGCAGTGGATCCCAAGAAGGTAGAAGCAGTAGAGAGTTGGCCAGTACCCAAGACCGTAGAAGATGTGCGGAGTTTCTTGGGATTGACGAGATATTACAGGAGATTCGTAGCAGACTTTGCAAGACTTTCAGCACCCATGACCCACTTGACACGAAAGGATGTACCATTTGTCTGGTCGACAGAATGTCAGGCATCATTTGAGAACTTGAAGCATAAGTTGATATCAGCACCTATTCTTACATTGCCAGTTGGGCCCGGAGGTTTCACTGTATATTGTGATGCGTCGGGTAAAGGACTTGGATGTGTCCTTATGCAACATGAGAAGATGATAGCATATACATCTAGGCAACTTCGAGACCACGAAAAGAATTATCCAACTCATGACTTGGAGTTGGCGGCAGTAGTATTTGCTTTGAAGCTATGGAGGCATTACTTATATGGTGATCGAGTGGACATGTACACAGACCATAAGAGTCTGAAGTACATCTTTACTCAGAAGGAGCTGAACATGAGACAGAGAAGATGGTTGGAGTTGATCAATGATTACGACGTAGAGCTTCAGTATCATCCAGGCAAGGCTAATATGGTAGCAGACGCTCTCAGCAGGAGAGGCGGCGCATTTATGTTGACAACACAGAGACATATCTTAGAAGACCTTCAGGAGATGGGCATCGAAGTTATACTTTCTAGTGATGTAGGAGTTCTAACAAGTCTACAAGTTCAATCCGACTTGGTAGACTGGATCAAGGCAGCTCAGGCACTGGACCCAAGGATTCAGAAGCTTAGGACAGAATGTGAGTCAGGACTCAGGAAGGAGATAAGAATTCATGAAGATGGTATACTTAGGTTTGGGTCACATCTATGTGTGCCTAGTGGAGATATCAGACAGTTGGTTATGGTAGAAGCTCACAGTTCCCTGTATTCTGTACACCCTGGAGAGACCAAGATGTACCAAGATATCAAGCAGCACTTCTGGTGGAACGAGATGAAGAGGGAGATAGCTAGATTTGTTTTCCGTTGCTTGGTATGTCAGCAAGTGAAGGCAGAACAGCAGAGGCCAGCTGGGTTATTGCAACCGCTTTCTATTCCGAAATTGAAATGGGAATATATTACAATGAACTTTGTGACCGATTTACCGAGATCACCAAGTGGTAAAGATGCTATTTGGGTGATAGTAGATCGGCTTACAAAGGTGGCACACTTTCTTCCTTTCAGAGTAGGACAATCTACAGAAAGGTTGGCAGAATTGTATATGCAACAGATAGTCAGGCAGCATGGAGTCCCTGTTAGTATTGTGTCAGACAGAGATACCCATTTTACATCATATTTTTGGAAGAGCTTACATCATAGCCTGGGTACCAAATTAAGATTTAGCACGGCTTACCATCCCCAAACAGACGGGCAATCAGAAAGAACAATTCAGACTTTGGAAGACATGTTGCGAGCTTGCACTCTGGATTTTGAAGGATCTTGGGAGAGCCACCTGCACTTAGTCGAATTCTCATACAACAACAGTTATCAAGCCAGTATCCAGATGGCGCCATTTGAAGCACTATATGGTAAAAAGTGTAGGTCGCCACTGGCCTGGGATGATATCGGGGAGAGGAAGATGTTAGGCCCGAAAATGATTGTCCAGACAGTTAAAGTGGTCAAGGGAATTAGAGAGCGACTTCGAGTTGCGCAGGATCGGCATCGTCATTGGGCGGACCAGCATCGTAGGCCGCTAGAGTTTTTCGTTGGGGACCACGTGTTCTTACGGATCTCACATACTCGTGGGGTTATTAGATTTGGCTTTCACGGGAAGTTGAGTCCGCGGTACGTGGGCCCGTTTATTATCCTTGATCGGATAGGCGATGTTGCTTATTGTTTATCCCTTCCACCTTTGTTACGAGAGGTGCATGACGTGTTCCATGTATCTCAGTTACGTAGGTATATATCGGACCCAAGCCATATCCTTGATCATTCTGAGATGGTTGTTGGTACCAACCTGTCTTACGAGGAACAGCCTATGTCTATTTTGGACCGAAGAGAGAAGATACTCAAGAACCGAACAATTAGCCTTGTCCGGGTTGCTTGGGGTCATCACTCTTTAGGGGAGTCAACGTGGGAACGTGAGGATGACATCCGATCACGATATCCGTACCTGTTTGACTCACAAGGTATATCTCTTTCTGTATACCTTGATTGTCTTAACTCCTCATGCTCGTCACCTTATGAGTAGAATTGCTTGGTGTCGTCATAGTTAAACATAGATATGTTACTTGCTATTGGCATTGTAGAATGATTGCTTACTCAAATTGCTTATACTTAGATTAGTTTAGCTTCGATGTTTCTATCCTGTTTGGATTTGAAATTTCGAGGACGGAATTTTTTTAAGGAGGGTAGAGATGTCACTTTCCGTTCCTGGAATACGTATTCTAAATACATGTACTGCTGGAATATATTTATTTAATATTTATCATGTATTGTTCTATATTTAAATTCCTTTAATTTCCTGCTAATTATTTGTCTACATTTTACTTTCTATATTTTACTTTCTGCTTTGCTTTTGGGTTCGGCCCGAGTTGGATTATTTTTTGGCATTAGATGGTTCAACCCACCTACCACCATCCCCATTTAAAACCCCAAAACCCTTTCTCTCTCTTCATTTACTCCTTCTCCATTACTCTTTTTCTTCATCCTCCATAATTCTCCCCACCTATCCAGCCGCATAGGCAAGTGCCAACTTGCTTCTTGATGGATTTCTATTTTTGTTGTTCCATTGTCTTCCTCTCAAGATTCTTAGATACTTTAGTACTTAGCATTTTCAATTCCCATGGCTCATTTCATGTAGATCTAAGTTTAATACATTTTTGGAATTTTTAGGTTTTGATCTAGTAACTTTGTTATTTTTCAAGTTTTGATGGTTCCATGTTGTAGAGAATTTAATTCTACCCAATTTAGACCATTGGAAGTCCTGATTTCCACTTATTTTGAGTGATTTATGGTCTTTTGGTTCATGGGTTTTCATGGCCGTTGGAGGATGGTTGGGGAAGATGAGCAGTGCATGCTGTCCTGGCGTATGCTGTTTGCTGGCAAAAAGTTGGCGCATGCTCTTTGCTTGCGCATGCTGGCATGGCGCATGCTGTTTCCTGGCGCATGCTGTTTGCTGGCAAAAAGCTGTTGCCTGCTGTTTGCTTGCGTATGCTGTCCTGGCGCATGCTGTTTCCTGGCGCATGCTGTTTGCTGGCAAAAAGCTGTTTGCTGGCGCATGCTGTTTGCTGGCGCATGCTGTTCTGGCGAATGCTGTTTCCTGGCGCATGCTGTTTCCTGGCAAAAAGCTGTTGTCTACTGTTTGCTGGCGCATGTTGTTTGCTGACGCATGCTGTCCTGGCGTATGCTGCTTTCTGGCACATGCTGCTTCTTAGTGCATGCTGTCCTGGCGCATATTGTTTCCTAGCGCATACTGTTTTCTGGCGTATGCTGTCCTGGCGCATGCTGTCCTAGCGCATGCTGTTTCCTGGCGCATGCTGTCCTGGCGCATGCTGTTTCCTGGCACATGCTGTTTCTTAGCGCATGCTGTCCTTGCGCATGCTATTTTCTGGCGCATGCTGTTTTCTGGCGCACGTTGTTTCCTGGCGCATGCTGTCCTGGCGCATGCTATTTCCTGGCACATGCTGTTTCTTAGCGCATGCTGTCCTGGCGCATGCTGTTTTCTGGCGCATGCTGTTTTCTGGCTCTTGCTGTTTCCTGGCGCATGCTGTCCTGGCGTATGCTGTTTTCTGGCATATACTGTTTCTTTGCGCATGCTATCCTGGCACATGTTGTTTCCTGGCGCATGTTATTTTCTGGCGCATGTTATTTGCTGGCGCATGCTGTCCTGGCGCATGCTGTTGACTGCTGTTTTTCGTGGCCATATGGCACTTCCTAGCAGCATGAGATCCTGACCACATATGTATTCTCAGCCGCATGAACTTCTATAATTTCCCGGCCGCATGAACTCTAGCCCATGATGCCTTTTGACCGATTCTTGTCCCGAATTAACATTGATTGATATTGATTGTGATCTTGACTAATAATTGATCATGCGTTCCTAGTTGGAACTAAGAGACTGGCTAGTCGTCTTATTGAATTGAATGAATGAGACACGTTCATATTAATTATGAACTATTGTAATTGATTGGCCGATCCCGAATATTGGCATACAAGCATATGCAGGCTTCAATTTATTTATTTTTCTACAAATGCAGTATGTGTACTTTATGGTCAAGGCATGATTTATTCTGTGGTTAGTTTTAATTGTTGCATTACGCTATGTAAGATCTACAACCTAACCGTACAGGTATCGTTGTAGAGTTGGACATATCGTACTTTGTACAGAAGTACTCATTCTGAATGACCATGATCCACGGCATAGGATTTCACTTAACATAGAGGCTACTAAGTTAAATAAAATAATGATTGCATGGAGAGAATGGATTCCTGAGTTCTTACATGGCAGCCCTCTTTGGGACTATTAGTGCCCGACAGGCCGGCTGGTGCCCACAGATACTACAAATCTGTCACACGGGCAGGGAACGGTATCTGCTTATATTATTTATTGTATATTGATGACGGGCATCCCGCTGGGACTCGTCTAATTCATGATTGGCGCAATTGATTGACTGGGTAGACTAGCCTTGCTTGCACATAGTAAGAACTGAGGAATCTTTTATCGCATAATTACAAGATAACTTGGAACCCACAATAGCAAGCCGTAGTAGTTACATGGCCGTTTAAATTGATTTGGTTGTGTACTGTATCTACTCTGTTGACTAACTGAGATGATCAGAGTGTCGAGACATGACGGGCCAACTTCTGTCCTTGTTTGGTTGGAAGGTTGGTTCGAAGTATCGTGATGTTATGTGAATCCCAGTAGCAAGCAGAGATCTATTATTATATTCTCTTATTTACTGATTTAAATTCCTCATATCGTGCTTCCTTGCGGTACTTGCTATTAGAGGTCTAACCTCTCTGGTTTTGCATGGCCAGATTTAGAGCCGGTTCCCGAAGACTCAGCTTACTTCCACCTCCAAGATGGTCAATACTAGAGGAATGATCGCAGGAGGACTCGAGTGGGTTCCTTACTTCCCCGCTCGTTTTGTTACTTACTTTATATTTTGCCGTTTGGCACCGACATGTTAGTCGGATCGTCTTGTACTTACTTTTACGTAATTGTAACTAAGTCAGGCTGCAGCTGATAAACAATTGTGTATACCTTGCTTCGTCATCTGGCTATATTTTGTAAAGCCAGATATCAAGAACATTTTGACTGAGCGTTTGGGACGCCTTACTGCTTTATCTTACATGTTCTCTATTTTCTGTTTCGTGTTTGAATGATTGAGACAATAGATATGAAGTGACCATAGTATGACTTTTATATAGTATGCACCCACTCGTCTTATTAGACAGCTTTGATCGTATTATACGGTATTCCTCTACCCGTAATACGTAGCTGGCTGAGTCATTCTCCCGCTTTCCAGTATTCTGGTTCTGGGGCGTGACAAGAAGAATACCAAAGTTTTGTGCGCATGGCTCAATCATGGACATAAGATATGTTCATCTTATGCGTATGTTTACGCAAGTGTCTGCTCAGAGGATGCGCATAGGTTTTATTCAAATCATGCGTATATGTGCGCATGGATTCTGTTCGACATGGCGCATAGGTTTTGCTCCAACTATGAGCATGACAGTACGTGGCGATCTCGATGCATGATTACATATACGTATAGTAGAGTCTGCACATGATGCATATGCGCTATCTGTATATGCACGTAGGGTGCTTCAAATCTTGCACATGTGTCTTCTCGGATGAGGCGCATGGGATAGCCTGGACGATGGGCATGGATTGGTGCATATGTTTAGCTCCAATATGCGCATGGTTTCGACTGTATAAGCGCGAAGATTCTCCAGGAGTGTAATAACCCTACTTGAAGATAGTTTCATCTTGGTGGGGTTAGTTACGGGTGTGGCTTGGAGGGTCATTTGAAGAAGAATTACAAAACCAAAATAGCAAGGTAAAGCTAAACTTGGTTGTTTTGATTACTTAACTTGGTTGCTATGTATGCAGGTTGTGTCATCTAGTGTGGTAGCTGACTAGTGGTTGGACATTGGTGCATCTAGCCACACGTGCAAGGAGCTGTTCACCATGGACGAGCCTAGCTTTGATGAAGGTCTCAATGGCGAAGGTACTACTAGCAGCAGATCTAGGGATCGGGATCATAGTCTTGGACTTTCGGAAAGTCGATGATGCTGGTAGCATGTACCAGTTATTTCTGAGGACCTGATCTCAGGAAGTCTATTTTTTGATACGGACTTGAAGTTGGACATTTATGTTGGCAGGATGTCGATTTCTTGGCCAGGAACATGCTTTAGAAATATGTTAAGTACCAAGAGAATGTTCGAACTTCTGCTGATGATATAATTTCTTAATTGAGTTATGACGAAATGACTAGGACATGTGCTATGTAATAGCAGACTCAAGATATCCAGTCTAAACCTTATCTCTAGAATATGGGGGTAAGGGGGTGGAGGATTATGAATTCTATGCATGGGACAAAGATTGTCAGGAGGCTGCTCAGACAATTATACTAAAGTACAGATCTTCAGGAGTTGGTACACTTAGAAATTTGTGACTTTTATTAATTCTCCACAGAAGCGGCCGGATTGAAGTATATTAATACCTTCATAGACGATTTCTCGATGGACTCATATCGAACGATGGAGCATTCGAGAAGTTCAGGAAATTTAGGAACGAAGCTGAACGTCTAGCCGATGACAACTCAAGTGGCTCAGAAATGATTGAGAATGATAGTATCATTTTCTTAGATTCGCATCGTTCTGCAACGAACATGGAATTGGCTATGAAACGAATGCTCTATAGTCTCGTTATATACTCAGGATTGATCAAGGCGGAAAGTATCATTTTCTTGGATTCGTATCGTTTTGCTATGAAACGACTTCTCTGTAGTATCTCTAATCTAATAGAATTTCAGAGAGGAAGATCAGGATGTTGTCAAAGATAATGATATCTTTATTGCGGATCTTCCAATACACTTCTAGGGATAGATTGTGCTTATGACTACGTTTATTTTCAAGTAAAGTATTGTTTGCCACATCTATCATTGCTTCTCATAAACACAGGTTCAAGAATGAATATCATTCAAGTGTGGAGGTGTCTGGTGTACGTGAAACTTTTGGATATCAAGATTCAGAAGCCAGGGACGAAGACCAAGAAGATCGTATTTCTAGATAAGTTGTTAAAAGCTATGCTCGAAGATCCTTTGATATTGTATTTTTTATATTATTGAGTCTTGTGACACATAATTCTTTAAAGAAAGTTTGCTAGGGACAAGAACATTTTTTTGCGGATGTCCCGGAGAACATTGTTGGTACCAAAGAAGCAAGTACTTCCAAAGAATGAGTTATCCAGGGAAAATTTGTCGTAGATGAGACAACGCTTGAACCAGTATTCACTGAGCTGTTAGCAAAGCGAGTGAGAAGGCCGAAAGATTTGGGAGATAACTTTATCATCCATCACATAGAGGCTGATGAGGTGATGAAGTCCAGAGATGCGATCTTTTGGAGGAGAGAGTCAATGATAAGATTGACTCCATAACATCCAATTATAGTTGGGTGTTGGTGAATCTGCCTAAAGGAGCTAAACCTATCGAATTTTCTAGACGAAGAAGAAGGCGAAGGCCCAAGTAATTGTTGAAAAAGTTCGAGGCTAGGCTGGTAGCCATAAAGGTTTTCTTAGGGACTCAAAAGGATGCACTACAACGATTATCCTGCAAGGGTAGAAGGCTTTGTGATGCCAATTGGTGCTCAAAATGAGAGAAGGAAGAGGCTACATCTTCTACATGGGTAGTGCTTCTATATCGAGGAAGTCAAAGAAGCAGATCCGTGGGTAGTGCTGCTATATCGAGAAAGTCGAAGAAGCAAACTTTCTCTCACTATGGAATCCGAGTTCTGTCAACTAGAGCGGATGTAAGCCCCCTGAATTTTAGGGTTCTTTTGAAAAATTTTAAATGAATTATTTTCCATAAATAATTTAATTTTAATTAATCTTGATCATTGAATGAACATTTCCGTGACTTTGATTTTTGGAGCATCGGTGATGTCAATCTCTCGGAACTTGCTTCATGAGTTTTATAGTAGATAAGTTTATCTTTATTTTGATATATTATGTCCTACTCATACTTGTTCTCTTGTATTCTATTTACATCGCACAACTTTCTGGTCAATTTAGACAATTTGACCATCTACCGTAAAACTTGACCTAACTTCCAATTTAGTTTCGGAGCTCGACATTGATCTAACCTAATGGACCCAATATATGGTTTTCACCTATTTTGAATCTACTACACACATACCACTTGTATGCCATCCAATTGAGCTCTCGTTTGCTACTATTTTATCAGTGATCATAATTGATCTAAATTATAGTCACGATCGTACCAAACCCAAACCTAACCAACAAACCCAAGCCACCCAACCCAAGTGCATGTGACCCCCTTCTTTTATTTCTATTATTACTAATATTCATAAATATATTATTAATTAATTAGAATGAATAAATTGGAGAATGTACATACTTTTATATATACGTGTATTATTAAGAGTACGTTTATAGATATATAAATCATATAGGGAATATATATATATATATATATATATATATATATATATATATATATATATATATATATATATATATTGGGGGTCCGGTCAACCGCGCACAGTTGCCACCCAGCCGGCTTGTACGGAAGGGGGGGGCTCGATCCCAGGTCTTCCTGCCGAGAGCCCCCCCTCCTGCCAGTTACGCTAGGAGCGCCGGACACACACACACACACACACACACACACACACACACACACACATATATATATATATATATAAAATATTTATATATATACACACACACACATATTGTGAGTACATACACACATTTTGAGTATATTTATGTAAGAATATTATTTAGAGTATATATATAATTTTTTTTTCTGTAATAATATTATTAGGGTGTGTATATTATATAATTTGGGGTAAGGTGGACCCTTCATGCAAGAACCCACCGTGTAATCATCTTCCCTCCTCGGCGTAAGTAGCATGCACGTGAGCCTCCATATATATGTTATCCATGTTGTACTAAACCCTAGCCGCTAAATACGAACCTCTCCATCTTCTTTATCATCTTTTCTCCAAAACCTAACCCTAGCCGCAAAGTAGCTGCCTCGACTACACCCTACTCATCCGGAGTCGAGCATCCTCCTCATCAACACCACCACCACGCGTAGACACGGGTGGCAGTAAAGATGACTAGCCGGCGTCAATGGCAACTGCACATCGGCAGTAGTGACATCATCGCTCGCAAAAGCCAGCCACTGAGGTGCCTTCCTAGATGTGCGACGGTGCCACCCCGTGCGTCCTCTCCCCCATACAAACCACCACCCTGGTAGCACTCGTCCTCGAGTGCAGCACAAGTTGCAGCCGTGCACGCTGTGCGCGCCACCTCGCGCACCCCGCCTCCGACCGCCCACCACCACACGGTGGCTATATGCCACCCCACTTGACCACCCCCTGCAAAGCGTCTACTTCCCTAGCACCACGAGCTGTCGGTTTCGACATTGGAATCGAAATCCCGTCGACGCGCGCGAGGAACGCCAAGTCAGAATTGAGCTTCAAGACAGCGACTTTGTGCATGTTTTTTGAGAAATTTGACCGTTGGATCGTCGATCCGATTCTTCCATTACAATCTCGGTATATACCTCTAACTCCACCTAAATTTTCAGCCATTAATTCGTCCATTTGATAGGTCAAAACTGACCACCAAGTGATCGATTAAATTGTATTTACTTTGACAGTTTCGTGGAGCCAACTTCGTAGATTTATTTCTCTGCCATTGTAGCTCTATTTGATGATCCACCAGTTCATGTGCACAGCTGGTATAACCAACTTCTTGTGATTAAAATTGTATTCTATTGTGAGATTGTTTGAATGGTTGAATTCGTCGCCAAAATTGGCCGTCCGAATTCGTAATTTTTAACTTGTAAAATTTTAATTTTGGATTAGGGACTTCGAATTCGAATTCTAACGCCACCAATGGACTCATGGCGTCGTTCTGCCTATAATTGATATATAATTTACTGATTTTGGAGCAACGTGGTCCCGACATGCATTTCGATACAAACTGGGTTACAACGTCAAGATCAATGGGTCTTTTTGAGATTGGCTCATCGAAATCCAATTACAGATATATTATTAGATTTCTATCGTCATTCTGGACTCGTTGACATATAGTTTGCTAGATATAGTGAACTTTGGCCCTGGCACATATTTTTGTGCAAGCCAGATCCTCAAGTTTGGGTCAACGGGTCATTTTGAGAACGGCTCATCGAAATTCATTTTTGGATATACCGTTGGTTTTGTATCGTCATTCTAGACTCTAAGACATATAGTTTGCTTGATTTAGATGACTTTTATCCTTGTGCATTTTTCGGTGCAGAGTGGGTCCAACGGTGGATCCATTTTGACCCAAAATTACCGTTTTGTTCATTATCCAAATTGGACTTATGGATAGGCTATTGTAGCTAATTTGACCATTCTTGACACGTTAGTGATGTTTGTTTCATCAACTAACGATGTCTGTAGATTTTCCTTTATGTATCACTATTAATTATAATTAATTTCTATTTATGTTTCTATTTCGGAATTCATGCGTCGAAACTGAGATCAGTCGATTCCAGTGATCCCACATCGCTGAAATTGACTAGGTGACCATGTGGATCTCCAAGATAAGATTGTTAACCTTATGGTTGTGTCACGACCCGCACCCGCTTTTTCGGATACGAGACGTGTCCAAGCCAGCCTACGCCGCAGAGTCGGCGGTAGAACGCTGTCAAGCCCGCAAGAAATAAATGCTCAAACTATAACATTTGCTGCTCATTCACATTTCTAAATTTTTTACAACATTTACAACGTATACATTTAAAGAAAATACTAGATTTTACAATAAATGAAATTGATACATCTGCTATCTATTTCTAGGTTGACCTCAGCATACCCAAGCCTTCCCAATGCTAAGAGTGATCGCGGCTATACCTGAAAAATGTTGGTTTTCGGTCAGGAATGGAACAAGTACACAAACCGACGACAATGCGAAAACACAATAGAATTAACAAGATATAAAAATAACATTTGTGAGATAAAAAAAACTGGACGATAACTGATGACATAGCACGATAGAGAAGTAAATGAAAAATAAAAGACATCTACCTATGTGGTGTAAAATATCATTTTTAACATGTGAACGGCTAGGGGGTAAATACGGCACCCTGTACGTGTCGTGCGCAGCTGCTATCATTCACGAAAGACACGAGAGATAGTTCTGGGTAGTCCACATGTCTACTAAGATATTTTCTCTCCGGACTACTCCGTGTGACGAGCGTGTCAACAAGCAGCAAGATATATGTATAGACATGAAATGGAAAGACTACTATGAATCAAAAGCAATCAGAAAGTGCACTTGCCTGAGGTCCTTAGCTGGAGAAACCGATAGTACAATCACATCAGATGAGTCACTAAAGTCAACACATGCAAAAAGTCTCCAGATGCTGAAATAAACATTACCAACGTTCTCAGAATATTCAAATTAGCTAGAATTGCCTGTCCTTAAGTCCAATTCTGGACACAGGGGCAAAACGATAATTTCAGACAAAAACGATGTCCGCCGTTGGACCCGCTTTGCTTCAAAAAACATGCCAGATTCAACGGTCTCTAAAGTTGTCAAACTATATGTCAACAGGTCCAGTTTTCTGATACGAACCCAACCGTATGTCCAAAGTTGGATTCCGGTGGGCCATGCACAAAATTGCCCGTTGAGTCGGACCGTGGGGCCCGTAAAATGGCGTACGATTCAACTGTCTCAGAATTGGACCAAACTTGGCATACATGACCAAAAAAATGATACGGACCTGTTGGCACAAGTTTCATCTTGATCTGACGAGCGTGCACGAAGTAATTGGAAAACTTGCATAGAGGTCGATACGGTGAATTTTGACGGATACGCATCAAATTCGTCGCGCACATGCGACCAATTTGAATTCCGTCAAAGCCCACACGAACACGAAGCCGATACGCAGCTTTCGATGCTTTCGGTTCACGACCAAGTCGCCCGGATTGGCGGGACGCACGTCGAAGGATTTCTAAGTTTTTAAAACAGATTTTCGGTCAACTTTGGGGTCCGATTTCTCGGCGCGTAGTCGATGAAATCGACTTCTGCGAATTGGGTTGTGGAGCCCTATATGTTTTCTATTACTATATTTAGGTGGAATTCCTAAAAGGTTACTGGATCGATCGAAATTGATCTTCCAATGTGGGTTCATGGACTGATATATGTCCTGCTTTTGGGACAGGTTTTTCGCCATGTTTGGATCAATTTATCGAGCAACCTAGGTCATTATCCTATAAACTATTGGAAGGAAATCAAAGCCGTATAGGTTGTGAGTATACCTGCGTAAGTGGCTCGAGAAACGGATGAATGTGCACGATGATACGTCGTCGAAAACCGACCCGCATGCTGCGGCTGCTCTGTTTGTCGCCTGATGCGCCCGGCGCGCGCGTGTGGCCTCCGGCGACTACGTCGCCGGCCGACGGCCGCCTACGGCGGGCTGGCGCGTGTGCGGGTGGTGCGCCTATGGGTGGTAGCGCAGTAGTTTTTAGGTTTTCGAGAAATCCCTCTCGCTCTCGGCCTATATATATGAATACGCTATTTCGAGCAACCCAGGGTCGGGAATTCCTTCTACTGCTCAGTTTGGAGGGATCTTGGGCCGGGTCTGGGGAGCCATGGGGTGTTGGGCCGGCAGCTGATTTACTCGGGCTGGTGTGAATTAGGATCATGTTGGGATGAAATTGTGGGTATTAGCTGCTCTTTCTTATTCGTTTTCTATTCAACAATAACTAGGTATATATATATATTTATACATTACAAATATATGTATACCTATATATACTTATATATATATACATTTATACATACGTCCACACATATTATATTATTTATTTATATATACGTACCCGTATTTATATAAATATATATATATATATATATATATATATATATTAAATATATATATATATATATATATATATATATATATATATATATATATATATATATATATATATATATATATTCCACACATATTATATATTTTTTTCAACACATATTATAGAAATGTTGTTTAGGTTCTGACTATAGAATATTTATTTAAATATATATAGGGTCGTATACATTTTTGTGTAAATATATATATATATATAATATGGTGAGGATATAATAATTTCTTTATTGATATGTGTATATTGGAAAATATATAGATTCATACATTTTTGTGTAAATAAAATATTTACATATGTGTGTGTGTATATGAATCTATATAGATTCATATAGATTCATACATTTTTGTGTGTATATATATATATATATATATATATATATATATATATATATATATATATATATATATATATATATATATATATATATATATATACACACACACACATATGCAAATAAAAATATATATATATATACACACACACACATATGTAAATATTTACACAAAAATGTATGAATCTATATATTTTCCAATATACACATATCAATAAAGAAATTATTATATCCTCACCATATTATATATATATATTTACACAAAAATGTATACGACCCTATATATATTTAAATAAATATTCTATAGTCAGAACCTAAACAATATTTCCTTGCGTATGGTTCATAAAATATGCACATATATACATATAAATCATTGGAAATAAAATATCAGAATAAACGAATATCAATTATATTATTTAAGAATAACAAAATAATAAGAATAATAATAATAATGATAACAATAACAATATTAATCAACTAAAATGACCAATACGAGTTTTTGATAAGCATATCATACCCCATCTTATTTGGTCCTAGAACTTCGTACAATTATTCTAAAAATTACCATTTCAATAAAATAAATAATAAAATAATTTCAAAAAAATTCGGGAAGGGGAGCTACAAATCTACTCACCTTAAAAATAATTTCGTCCTCGAAATTCTAATTCGTAATTATTCTTAAAATCAAAGTCTACTATTTCCTTAATCTCCTCAAATTTTAATTTCTCAAAATAGTTGTATCCTCCTTCTAGTCATTTTGTAACTAGAAAACTCCGAGGACTTCTACCCACCTTTGGTCACACTACTCTATCAATGGTATGTCCCTAAAACTTTATAATTTTCCAGCTACTTGCTACAATGGATATCTACTGCTTTTGGCCTCTACAATCCTCTCCTACCTATCAAATAACCCAAAATCTAACAAGCAACAAATTTACACAAGTAGCTAAGTAATATTGGTAAATTCTAATAAATATGACCATTCGTCACTCTACAATAGGAAGGACAAAAAGATAAGGGAAAATAATCGAGAGCGAATATGAAGCTCCCAGAGCGGTAGAGGGTATCCAATGGTACTGATAGAGAGAGAATGTTTATGAACCATTACTTATTTGCTAGATTGGGCTACTATAGTCTAGTCACTTGCTAAATCGAAGAACCCTTCGTTTCTTAGAGGGGCTTGCAATCCGTGCAATACAGAAACTCTGTTCTCGAATTTCTAATCTAAACAAGATTTCCAAAATAGAACGAAATTTAAGAAGTCAAGATGGTGATCTTTTCCGTGGTTATTTAAACACACGAGCAAGGGGTACAAATGCAATACAAGATCATATCGCGACTCCCAGGTAGATGGAATACGAAGGACATCGCTCTCTAAGGGGTGGAGACTTCATAGTGGGTACAGGGACCTATTTAAAATAGTTTGGTTTTGTAATCCAAATTTGGTGGTATTCTTGGATGGGTTCTACTGGGTCTTAATGGGTTCTCTATTTGGACATCACTCGCTGGTTGGATGAACCTGGAATTTCAATCTATATAGACTGAACAAAATTCCAAAGATAAACTAGTTCTACTAGTTTAGGGTACCCTAGAATAGGTTTCTATCCAAGGGTTGAGCTAGTTGCCCGTCAAATTGGTTAGCTAGGTCCCTCAAGCCCAAAATGCGCCTTCAGTGACTTTTGTGTTTAAATAGCACATGAGGCCTTAATTGGGTGGCACACTAGTGGCGTGTGCGTAATGGGCTTCGAGTAGATCATAACCACATATTAGATCGAATGAGTTGAGTCAAGGTTGAGGCTCTAGTGGAAGTCAAAAATATACCGGTACTATGGTAAGGGTTATAACTAGTCCTTTTAACCTGAAAGTTGTAGCACAAAAATAGAGTACAAGGGGACGACTTTGAGCGGTACATGATATACTTAGGTGAAGGTGGACTCGTCTAGATCTTGCATATGAAATTTGTTGGAAGATAACAGCTGGTCTCGTGCTCCGAATATTAATGGCACGACCGGGGCATAAAATGATCTAAATGGAAAGTGGGAGTCCATGGGGCACTAATTATTATCCTAATAAAAATTATTCTAATCAATCGATAATCCTGGTATATCCTACAACTTTTAGAATGCTTACAGTCTACCCACCTTAGAAGCTAGGACATGGTTTTAGGAAAAATAAGGTTAGAAGGATTCCAAAGTCTGGGTATTGCACCTCGACTCTTATTAATAAAGAATAAGGTACTACGTAACGGTTACGGTAGATATAAGTCAAGTCAAGGGTCGTTCCTTACTAAATGGAAAACGAGTGTGTAATATGACACATGGTTGATAAAATAGAATGATCTACCCGTCCATAGTATACAAGAGTTATCGACGGGGTAACCATCTCTAAGGCAAAAAGATTTCTAACAACTGAGTCGTGAATGTCTATTTGTGTCAAACCTGCCAGACTATTGTCACAAGGGTTCTAGTTGAAACAAGCTTCAAACAAACAATTAGAGGCTCACAACAATTGGTCACTACGCCAAAACATACATTTTTCGACAGACCAAAACCGTCGTAAATCGTGTTAAACGACAGTTTTGATCCGTCAGAGCATCCGTCGTTAATAGCCCGTCCCAAAATATAAATGACAGTTCTGGACTGTCGTTCTTTAGCTAAATAAAATGACAGTTATTATCTGTCAAATAAAAACGATGGACTAAAACTGTCAAATAACCTGTAAATTGGTCAGCCCCTATTTTTTCTTTTTCAACACTTAACTTCTGTCATTTTTTCTGGAAATAGAATTCAGAAAAATCTCAATTCATCTGTATTAAATCTATTTAAATTTGTTCATCCTCTATATAAAATTGAAATACATATGAAAATGGAATTTCATATAAACATCAATAACAAAATAAACTGCTTCAAAATTGTATTAACTAATAAATTTATCAAGTTTACATAGCAAAATTCCATCAAGAAGCAAAAAGTAACCCCAATGTTGTTAGCTTACAATGGCTTAGTTCTCATGATAAAAAAAATATCATTACTAGCTTACAATCTCAATTCTCAATTACAACATAAAAAAAGAGAATTTCAAAACGTCACAAACTGAACTGAATATTTTGGCCAAAGAAGTCATTTGTATCTCATCATTGCTTCTTTCCTGGCTTCTGGGCAATTAGTCACAAGATTCAAGTTCCATGGTGATTCACCAACAAAGCGTACGAGATTCGAGTCCCATGGTGATTTCCAGTCAGGATCGACGGGCAAACACTTACAGTAGAAAAGCTCAGTTTCTTTACATTGTCATTGAGGTTCTGCAATAACTTATCCATGCTGATATTTTGCTGCGTGTAGTCCATAGAGTGAGCCAAATATGTTACATAATGAGCAGCATGCAGTTGTTTTGAAATGAAGTCGATGCCTGTATGTGGAAGATAACTTGCAAGTTAATAGTTAATCATAAGATAATGAATCAAAAGAGCAGTAAGAATGAGAGAGAGCTAACCTCTACAACATTTTCTCTATGGCCATTTGAATTTGCAACAGAAAAGTGCTTCTCCATAAAGAAGCCATTTAGTCCATCATCATGGAAAGATTTTTGCATCGATGCTAACAAAAATACTATGTACTTTCAAAAAATGTCCGTTCCTGAGCAAATGCAACTCCAGTAACAGAACAATTCATTTTTGCACCTTATTTGACTACTTTGTTAAGTCTAGAAACTAGTAAGTGCCCTGCTCAGTGTCGTATTTTTTCGCTTTTGGGAAACAAAAGAGTCATGGATGGACATCAGTTTGAGAATTTGAGTTTCAATCGATATGGCCGGTTATATCAAATCCATTTTCAGCCATCTGGTACTAGAAGCAAATAGGCATCAAATATTATTAATATAGAGGAAGAGGTAGAGAACATGCATTACCTCCTGTTTATAACAAGTATGCGACTGACTACTACTTTCAAAAAATGCCATGGTAAAGAAAATGAGTCCAAATATAATTTCTTCGATTTGACATCAGCTTCTATCCAAGCCAAGCTTACACAAGATCCAATTCCATACACCATTAGTTTTTGGAATAGAGACTGGGAAAATTGTTTCCAAAGTCATATTCTCCATATCATTTTTCTAGATTGAATTATTCTACCAAGAACATGAACAAGATAATTATAGGGAATTAATCAAATGAATGACTGGGTTTACAAGAACAAGGCACCAGGTGCTACATAGCACGTTAGCAACATATATAACAATAATTGATTGGTATACTCAAATATCTCCAAGAATTCATGTGATGCATAAACTGATGTTCAGTCCAACATATATAACAATTATTAATTATTGATTGGTATACTCAAATATCTCCAAGAATTTTGTGATGAATAAATTGATTGGTATAGGACATTAATCAAATGAATGACTAGATAAATATTACAAGATGTTCAGTCCAGCAATATTCTACAACCAATATATTTGCTTTTATACCCAAATATCTCTAAGAATTCATGTGATGCATATGTAAAATTTTACTGCTTTATCAAATTCACATTCAAGTAGTAAATCCTTCACTTCTGTGTTTAAAGAGACATAATAAATGTTTGCAATAAAAAAGAAACATTGTTTCCTCAATCAAATTTATCTCATATTTTAACCATACAAGAAAGAACTTACATTTTTTCCATTTCACATTTTATTGCTCAGTAGAAATATTTAATACAAATTAAATATGTTTCCCATCCTTTGGTTCTTTGCTAGTTTGATAGGCTATTAAAATCACTCCAAACAGATGACTCGTCTAAACATATTTACAATTATTATGTCTAATAACCTTAGCCTAAGAACTGAGGTCATCCAATTAAAGAATACATATGTATCACAAGAATGAAGACAGTACTTGAGTAAGTTGAACTTGAGAGTAAAACTAATTTTTTTACATTTTATATCCTATCCTCTAGGTTATATATGGAGCTAATTTTCACATTTTTGTCAGTGGCACATCGAAACTTAAGAGGTAAACCCTATGCTAGAACATATATGCAAAAAAAAACTAAAAATGAGCCATTGGAGGACCAATGATTTTGCCAAACCGTGTGTATGGCTAAAGTCAAGATACTAAATGATTCCATGACAACAAAGGTCCAATCAGGTTGTCTGCATTCCTGTAGTTTGAGATTATTACAATAAAGAACACGATTGAGGTTTTGAATTCCAGTTACCCAGGCAAATCCAAATATTGGTTCATATACTTCATATTACTCTAATCTTCCATTTTAATTGACTGTACAATGATGACTAGCATAATAGGTAATATTCATGCATGGATAGTCCTTGAAGACCTTAATATTGCATCATGTTTGTCAAAATGTCATCTGTTTAATAACTATAAGGCTATAACTTACCTCCAACTTTGCAAAAACTCTCAACCCATGTTTCAAACTGATTCCTATAACTAAACCCTACTCTTAACTAAGTAGAACTAAAATAATTTCACTGCCCAAAGTACCATAAAAGAAAATAAATAATCAAGAGAGGAAAATAAACTGACTGTGAGCATTAGTATCAAGTACCAACATTCAATTTATGGACTTTGGTAGTAACGCCGACTTTGTATATCCAATTAGCCATATACACTTTGACAAAGGGGTGTAATTTGAAACTGGATAAGAAATCAGATAAATTAGCCAAATCCTATGTTTTCACATATATTGCACAAATAAACTGCCTTCTATAAAAAGTTTCAAGTAATGTCCATAACTGGATAAGAAATCAGATATTTTGTTCTTAAACAAGTGCCAAGTGGAAATATTATCTTTTTTACAAGTACGATCAGACTAATAGTTCTATCTTAAATTTGTGAAGGCATAACATAAAAGTTTCAAGTAATGTCCATAACTGCCTTCTATCAAAAAATTGTTGAAGGTAAAAGAAGCAAGAACCCCTTCTCTTAATCTTACATAAAAATAAAGCAAAGGTGGAGCACAATCATCAGTCTCTTATCTCAAAAGGAGTTATTGTTGTTTGTTTTCTAACCCATTGGTATATATTTGAAATACACATATTAAGAAATCAGTTCGTAAAGCATTCATGGTTGTGTTGCTCCTTGACACTAAATAGAGAAGAATAGAGAAATATATTATGTAACAGACCTCCATAGGACAAGGACAAAGGTGATAATAGTATTTGTGATAGTGGTGTTTATGTTTTAGAATGTTATTGTATGCTATATTCTCTTGAGAAAATGAAACTAGGTTTCAGGTTGTCCCTATGTTAAACAAACACGAATATAACACGACATGGACACAACATTGATTTTGATGTGTCCTACTATTTTTGGAGCGTCCATGCTATGTCCATACTTTATGCATCTCAAAAGATCTAGGAAGCACATACTATGAGATTCAATGTTGTGTCCGATACGTGCCTGACACAACACATGTACAGAACAGAATTTCAGAGTCGATGTGATTTTTAGTTTTAGAATTTCAGAAGCAAAGGGCTTGTGCAATGTCTATAGAGTTAGGATGATCAATACAAATAAGTGGCAGTCCTACCACCTAATCTACAGCACAGATGAAACAATTTTAACCTTATTTGACAAGAAAGTGTACATCTAGTTATTAATCTCCTTGCTTGCAGATACATAGGTACACTATATCTATTTAACAATCTGGTTTTAGTACATGACACAAAGACAATCTGGCTCTAGTTGGCTTTCAGTTCAGTCCCCCCAATCAATCAACCTCACCAAATCAAATGGTCAAGAAAGCCCCTACCCCCACTTCCATGTTCAAAATATACCCCTTTGTTTGTTAGTTGATCCCTCAAGCCAATATGTACTTCCTGCAGAAATGGGGATTTATGGTACCCATAGGTCTTAGTTATATGTTTTATGGCATTGTTGTTTTAAGAGTATTACTCTGTTTTTTCCAGTGCTTGCTACTGAATGATACTATAACTAATAATACTACTACATAGTTAAATTAAATTATTGTATGGTGTTTCATGCCTTTCAGTTTTCTATATTGATGCTAAAGTTCCTTTTGGTTTGGCTACTAAAGGATCATTAATAATTCAGTCCACAACTGTGAGTCCTTTTTTCTTTCTTTCTTGTTAGTTAGTCTGTGTTCTTTCTAGTCAAGGGAACCTAACCAATTTGTGTCTATATCTCTTTATCATTCTTACACATGATAATAATATTAAGCAGTATGCTACTGAACTAAAGAAACCCTTTTAGCAGCAAAATTCTTGACCAACCTTGTCATTAGCCACAAGTAGATTTTCTAGTATTAGCACAAATAAACTTTAAGCATGATATACTAACATAATCATAACATGTGTCAAGTTCCACTCGATACCATTAACATCCAATAGATCACACCCATATTGAGAGGAAAATGATCTTGCAACAATATCGAATTCATAAAAGAAACCCAAAAGCAACAACATTAAACTACAATTTTAGTACCCAACAATTAACATGCATGTGATAATAAGAGTCAAGAACAAATAAATTCTAGAAGCAAAGCTAAGGGAATCAGTTTGCTGCAGAGTTGTATGTCTTATCAATTATATAGCAAGGGAAGCTTAAGTATGCAGTCAACTGCGTATATCATTATTACCAGTTATAATTGACATTACTATTTGATTCGAAGTTAAAATCGCAAAGAAAAATTGGTAAAGCATAAATGAGTATAGTGAGCCATCTTTATACCAAAGGAAAAAAAAGTAAACCATAAATGAATAAATTTCCCCAAGTTAAAAACCCTAACCTAGAAAGAAGGGACTCTAAGAAGAAACCTGTTGTTTTTGGGAACTCATCGTCGTCGAAGTAGGAGCAAAATAAGGTTAGGGACGGTCTCCTCTTCTATTTCTTCTTCTTGGCTTTCTTCTTCTCCGAACCTGGCAACATGACAATTCTTTGAGATTTAGGGTTAGGGTTTAGATAAAGAGAAAGAGAGAGAGGGAGTAAAAAAATGGTGGTAGGAGTAGTAATATCACCGCGAGCGTGGTAATATTAAATGATTAAATCGCTCCTCTGCCCCCTGTCCCAGAGTCCAACCTGTTGGGACCATCTTTCCCTTCCTCCTCTCTGTAAAGCTGCAGAAGGGTGCGGGTGTAAGAGAGGCTGCAAATAAGGAACGAAATAATGATGGTGATCGAGAAAAGGGCCAACGGGTTCCAGCAGGGGCGATGGTTCTGAGAGGAGAAGCTTTGAGAAACGAGATAGAAAATGGAGAAGAAAGAGAAGTTTTGAGGGAGAAATTTTTAAGAAAGGGGAGCGCGGGTTTTGGTGAAAAAATGAGGTAGCTAATTTTTTTTAAAGGAGAAAGAGCCAAAATTTTCAACAAAATTTGATCATAAACAACAGTTTCAGTATGTCAAAAATGAAACGACAGTTATAATACGCCGTTGTTTTACAACTCTAATTGTCGCAAATCGTTCGTTTTGGTGTAGTGGGTATCCTTGAGAATAGGCAGTCTCCTAGGTCAGAATTTGATCAAGGGAAATATCCTAATCATTCTCGGACTCTAATGACTAGAAGATCAAGCTAGTAGGTTTAGTGTTGAAGGGAGGACGAGTAACTCAAGGCAAGGTTCCAGTCACAGGGCTGGCCGATGGTAGCTACACTTGCGTATACCACTATCATAGCCATGGGGATACTCTATATCTATCTATCAATTACGAACTTTCGTCTTTCCAATCAGTGAAGACGAAAACAATAAAGAGTTTAAGAGAGATGTCACTGAACACAATTACATAATTCAAGGGCGAATGTTTAATTCAAGAGGAATTGTCAAAGCAGTCGTGGATGAGATCCTAGAGACATCTATATCTCAATCCACATAGGGTAATTAGATGAAGAGCGGACCAAATGCATCATGGTTTTTTAGACCGTAATACAATGATTCTGATTAGACAATATGTTAGCGGACGTCCCCAATAAACATATGTCTTGAATCAAGCTCGATAAAGAGTAAGCTTGTAAAAACTAAGCTGTAATAGCAGCATTGGTTAAGAGAGTCAAAATATAAATATGCGAGATTTTTGAAAGGAGGCACAAGTGGTTCGAGTTTTGGAAGAATCAAAACCTTACCGGGTGTTCTTGCTTATACGGTCAACCATCTATCTTCTTATTCCTAAGGCATTGGTCGACTAATGAGTTATGGACCTCTAAATTCTATATTCTAGGTAACTTATTAGTGTCGGTCAATTACCTTGTTAATAGATCACAAGGATTACATAATGCTAAATTGAGAGACATGCTACCGACTTATAGTGCTTCCACTAGTATTGGCTTTAGGTCTTATGGGACATACCAGCATTTCTATTCTCTATAGTATTCTAAACTGGTAATCACATCTGAAGTCCTTTCATCGGGAATTATGCCTCGCCCATATACTCTGGCTATGGTAAACCCTCGGTTCCGTGATTCAGAGGTGGCAAGCTATCAGGTGCTCTACCTTATATTGACACAAGAGTATCTAAGATCTAAAGAGGTCAACTAGGACATAGTTTTAGCAATGATCCATAACCTACAATTCTTCGAAAGGATTTCAATTCTATGGGTTGTGCCTCGCCAGTGTGCTGCTGGCTGCAGTGGTCCACACTCTCCGTTCTCAGGTAATTGGCGATAGTGCGCTGCTATCTAGTCATCGCAATCGTTTAATTACTCTAACTATATTCCTAAGAACGTCAAAGAGCTGCTAGGGATTCGACTTAGTTGACTATGGTAGAAAGCGTAAACGCCTGCCTGTAAGTCTCAATCCTTAAAGTAAAAGGTTGACCGGGAGAATTAACTGACGACAAGGAAAATAAGGACATCCTAACATTTATCTCAAATATATTCCAAATAGTGGAGGGGAAAACTTTGAATCAAATCTAACTCGGGATTCATACAGGAATAACAGAATCAGAAATTATAAACTAACTCCTTACAGCAAAAGAGAATTTAAATAGACAATTCTATCTCATGATATAAGATTTATATCTAATAAAGCAAAAGAAAATTAAATAGTTTATCAAAATTAACGCCTTAATTATAGGCAAGCCTAACATACCAAGCGAATAGTATATCCATATTGGATCACATTGTCATATCAAAGGTAATAGTGTACCTATAGGGATCTAGCAAGCTATCTAAATTGCATGGCCTATATAATAACCTTAACTACCCAACGGTCAATTTGAACAAGGGACTCCTAGTCCTAGTTATTCTCCTAAATTATTTTAATCCTAATTGTGAATGAGCATTTCCTGGGCGCAGGCTCGCAATGGTACGACTAACTTAAGTACCATCACGAGTTCGCAATCCTTTGCGAAAACTGACCTGCATGGGCCACCACAAAAACTTGTCATGACCCGCACCCGCTTTTTCAGATACGAGACGTGTCCAAGCCAGCCTACGCCGCAGAGTCGGCGGTAGAACGCTGTCAAGCCCGCAAGAAATAAATGCTCAAACTATAACATTTGTTGCTCATTTATATTTCTAAATTTGTTACAACATTTACAACGTATATATTTAAAGAAAATACAAGATTTTTACAATAAATGAAATTGATACATCTGTTATCTATTTCTAGGTTAACCTCAGCATACCCAAGCCTTCCCAATGCTAAGAGTGATCGCGGCTATACTTGAAAAATGTTGGTTTTCAGTCAGGAATGGAACAAGTACACAAACCGACGGCAATACGAAAACATAATAGAATTAACAAGACATGAAAATAACATATGAGAGATAAAAAAATGGAAGATAACTGATGACATAGCACGATAGAGAAGTAAATGAAAAATAAAAGACATCTACCTATGTGGTGTGAAATATCATTTTCAATATGTGAACGGCTAGGGGTAAATACGACACCCTGCACGTGTCGTGTGCAGCTGCTATCATTCACGAAAGACACGGGGGATAGTTCTGGGTAGTCCACATGTCTACTAAGATATTTCCCCTCCCGACTACTCCGTGTGACGAGCGTGTCAACAAGCAGCAAGATATATGTATAGACATGAAATGGAAAGACTACTATGAATCGAAAGCAATCAGAAAGTGCACTTGCCTGAGGTCCTTAGCTGGAGAAACCGATAGTACAATCACATCAGATGAGTTACTAAAGTCAACACATGCAAAAAGTCTCCAGATGCTGAAATAAACATTATCAACGTTCTCAGAATATTCAAATTAGCTAGGATTGCCTGTCCTTAAGTCCAATTCTGGACACAGAGGCAAAACGGTAATTTCGGACAAAAATGATGTCCGCCATTAGACCCGCTTTGCACCAAAAAGCGTGCCAGAGTCAACGGTCTCTAAAGTTATCAAACTATATGTCAACAGGTCCAGTTTTCCGATACGAACCCAACCGTAAGTCCAAAGTTGGATTCCGACGGGCCGTGCACAAAATCGCCCGATGAGTCGGACCGTGGGGCCCGCAAAACGGCGTACGATTCAACTGTCTCAGAATTGGACCAAACTTGGCATACATGACCAAAAAAATGATACAGTTCTGTTGGCGCAAGTTTCGTCTCGATCTGACCAGCGTGCACGAAGTAATTAGAAAACTTGCATAGAGGCGATACGATGAATTTCGACGGATACGTATCAAATTCGTCGCGCACACGCGACCAATTTGAATTCCGTCAAAGCCCACACGACCACGAAGTCGATACGCAGCTTTCGATGCTTTCGGTTCGCGACCAAGTCGCCCGGATTGGCGGGACGCACGTTGAGTCGAAGGATTTCTAAGTTTTTAAAACAGATTTTCGGTCAACTTCGGGGTCCGATTTCTCGGCGCGTAGTCGATGAAATCGACTTCTGCAAATTGGGTTGTGGAGACCTATATGTTGTCTATTACTGTGTTCAGGTGGAATTCCTAAAAGGTTACTGGATCGATCGAAATCGATCTTCCAATGTGGGTTCATGGACTGATATATGTCCTATTTTTGGGACAGGTTTTTTGCCATGTTTGGATCGATTTATCGAGCAACCTAGATCTTTATCCAACAAACTATTAGAAGGAAATCAAAGCCGTATAGGTTGTGAGTATACCTGCGTAAGTGGCTCGAGAAACAGATGAATGTGCACGACGATACGTTGTCGCGAAACCGACCCGCATGCTGCGGCTGCTCTGTTTGCCGCCTGATGCGCCCGACGCGCGCGTGTGGCCTCCGACGACTCCGTCGCCAGCCGACGGCCGCCCACGACGGGCTGGCGCGTGCGCGGGTTGTGCGCCTAGGGGTGGTGGCACAGTAGTTTTTAGGTTTTCGAGAAATCCCTCTCGCTCTCCGGCCTATATATATGTATACGCTATTTCGAGCAACCAAGGGTCGGGAATTCCTTCTACTGCTCGGTTTGGAGGGGTCTTGGGCCGGGTCTGGGGAGCCTTGGGGTGTTGGGCCGGCAGCTGATTTACTTGGGCTGGTGTGAATTAGGATCATGTTGGGATGAAATTGTGGGTATTAGCTGCTCTTTCTTATTCTTTTTCTATTCAACAATAACTAGGTATATATATATTTATACAGTTACAAATATATGTATACCTATATTTATATATATATATATATATATATATATATATATATAATATATATATATATATATATATATATATATATATATTTTTTTTTTTTTTTTCTATATATATATATTTATATATATATATATATATATATATAGATATATATATATATATATATCTATATATATATATATATATATATATAATATAGAAATATATATATATAGATATATATATATATATATATTATATATATATATATATATATATATTATATATAGATAATAATATATATTATACACACCTACACGTATGTATTATATACATTATACATACGTACACACATATTATATTATTTATTTATATATACGTACCCGTATTTATATATATATATATAGATATATATAATATATATATATAGATATATATATATATATATATATATATATATATACACACACATATGTAAATATTACACAAAAATGTATGAATCTCTATATTTTCCTATATACACATATCATAAAGAAATTATTATATCCTCACCATATATAGATATATATATATATATATATATATATATATATATATATATATATATATAATATATATATATATAGCTAGTATATATATTTTAGATTTATATATATATATATATATATATATATATAATATATATATATATATATATATATATATATATATATAATATACACAAAATGTATACGACCCTATATATATTTAAATAAATATTATATACTCAGAACCTAAACAATATTTCCTTGCGTATGGTTCATAAAATATGCACATATGTACATATAAATCATTGGAAATGAAATATCAAAATAAACGAATATCAATTATATTATTTAAGAATAACAAAATAATAAGAATAATAATAATAATGATAACAATAACAATATTAATCAACTAAAATGACCAATACGAGTTTTTGATAAGCATATCATACCCCATCTTATTTGGTCCTAGAACTTCGTACAATTATTCTAAATATTACCATTTCAATAAAATAAATAATAAATAATTTCAAAAAAAATCGGGAAGGGGAGCTACAGGTTGATCATCTTGTCTCGATTTGCGTGTCACAGGTTTCGCTTTACGAATAACGAGGTGCAAACTTGATATTTTAATAACTATAACTTGTAATTCATACTATTGGCAATAATGATTATAGATACTAGTGTGACATAGTTCTAGGCGATATAATTATAAGTGTCTTCGATAACATAAGGTAATATATGACTAGAATGACCCAAGATCTCTAGGTAGGAGTTATTAGTCAGACGTGTACTATAGTGTGTGATATATATTTGTTTGTGATTTGGGTTGATAAATATTTGCATGGTTTATGGTTCAATGGCTCATGGATAGTGGTTAGACTTTGGTACTACAGTCTCAACACGGATTGGACAAATTTAGGCAAGTATACTTTACCAATTCGATTTACAGTATTACATGCTTGTTCCTTATCAATCGTTCACCTTGGATAAAATGTTACATGATTTCACCTGCTCCCTATTCATTCGATCACATGATTATACCTGCTGACACTAAACATGGTACACGATTTCACTTTGCATGGCATATAGGCGACACGAACATTATCATTTATATTACTTATAGATGGATTTACCTATATACATGATAGACTGGTGTTATATGTTGAGTCGGACTGGACGTGTCGCAGATGCGACACAGACAATAGCATTAGATGGGGAGGACAGTTACAGGCGTGAGGGCTACTATGCATATATCATTATTTATTTATTGTTATACATCCTTATCGAGGGATATTGTAACCGAAGTTACGTGCCTCTCATATTTATCGTGTGACTGTGCTAATGGAGCTACGACTATATTTATCGTGTGACTCTGTTAACGGAGCTACGAGTATATACCCTGGGAGACTTTATGATCGGAGCTACGAATTTTATATTTAGAAAGCCCTCACGTCGAAAGTTGTCATCATTTGCATATCACACAGACTAGATAGTTTGCCTAGTAGTAGTATTACTTGATCACCTGTTTATTTTCGTGATCACATGTCAATTACCTGGATCATACGTTACTACCTACACATGATATTTACTATACTTCATATCGGTATGTATATTATGTATCTTGCTACGTCCCGCTGAGGACCTGATTTCCTTTCAGGTTGGTTGAGTAGTTTGTAGAGCTCCTTACTGGATTACTGTTGGTACTCATTTTATTTTAAGTATTCACTCTTTCGGAGTTATATATTTTATTTTATGTTATTTGTATCTACTTAGTAGCCTAGTATTTATAGACTCACATTATTCTTTTCGAGTCTATTCGGACAAGTATGATTATTGGGTTGTAGACTAGTATTCATATTTCCTTCTTTTTATGCTTCTGTCATATGGATTGAGATATAGAGTTGATATAGTGATAATTATCCCATTTTTTAATAGCTCATACATATTCGAGTCAGACTAGAGTCTGGTAGAATACGTATTTGGCCATGCCACGTGGTTTGGTCCCATATATTTTGGGACTAGGGCGTGACAGCGGATAAAGCAAAATTACTTCAGGTATGAAATAGAATAGCTTCAGGGGCTCAGGAACGATCTTTTCGTTGTTGGTGCACAAATTCGAGTGATGTCGATGTATTACGACAACCGGGCATGACCTTCCTGTTGTTGGTGCACAAATTCGGGTGATGCCGATATATTGCGACAACCAGCTGGCTGCAATAGTGGCATCAGATGATCTCTTTAATAATGAGAAGAGAATTGTGCGTCTAGGGCACAAGGCACTGAATGGACGCATCAAGCGCAGATCATTGCAAGTGGTTGGTGTTCGGAGTCAGGACAATCTGACGGATCCGCTCACTAAGGCCTTAAGCGCCAGCTAGTCGAAGACTGCCAAGAAAATGAGCTTGACGGACCTTTGATGTTATGTCTCTACAATCATACCATAAAGTCTTATGCTATTGGTTCAAAGATAAATCTACCAGACATCTAGCTTTAACTGAAAGAATATCTGGAACAATGGGCAATCCTTTAGGACATTACGGAGTTACGGACCTAGAACCACTGTTGTCTACTGTTTGTTCTTTGTATAGAACAAAGTCCTGTAGGAGGATGGCTTTGAAGCCTTAATGAGTTATCGGACATTTAAAATTTCCGACGTGCTTTACAGGAAGCATGGGTAGCACAACACTACAAAGGAGCGTAGTACTCCATGCTACTATGGGGTGATACCACTAGGAGGTACCTCGAGAGGGTAAAGCCTCGGCTTTGGGCCATGTCATATTGGCATAGCACCGCACATAAGCAAGTGTCCTAGTACTAAAAAATAAAGAGTGGTAGGCATCACAACAAAGAGGCTGGCGACCTCATGTTACACTGGTGTGACACCACTAAGAGGTACCTAAAAAGGGTAAAGCCTCGGCTACGCGAGCCATGTCACGGCAGCGTAACACCGCAATGAAGCGAAAGGCTTCATGCTGGATAGTTTGGCGTTACAAAGAGACTGTGCCTCATGCTACAGTGGTATGACACCACATGAGGTATAGCCTCAGCTTTGGGCCATGTCATAGCGGTATAGCACCGCAAAGAAGTAAAATGCTTCATGACAAGACTCTTTAAAAGAACTCACCTAGAGTGTTTAGAAAGAGATATAGGCCGTCTTTTGAGGAAAATCTTGTAGACGTCCAATATACATACACCGAAATCAGGTGGACATATGGCCTTTAATGTGCAGCCAGAAGCACAGTTGATGCCATTATGTGAGTGAGAAGAATTACAATTATGGTACAGAATTCAAGGCTTAGTCTATTCTTTATCATGCTGTTATTTAACCCATGCAGGAAGATTCAAGTCGTAGCGACATCTATCCTAATGTATGATGGACAGTCACCGTGGAGAACGATCAACCCACATATATTGAGATATGTGGAAGATTGTTGGTATTTTTGTCTTTGGACTAGTGTAAAATAGTACCACATCGGTTACACCACCAAGTAGGTATCTCAATATAATCTTTTGCATGTGTTGAGGTGTGCACATGGGATGTAGTAGGACACATGTGGGGGTGTTTTCTAAAAGAAAAAAGAATTAACTCAAAAAAGGAAGCATGTTGCTTTTTGTCATTCGGACTTGGACTCGGACATGGGCTCAAGGATGCTTTGTGCATGCACGGGAGCGTATGAGGGGGTATGCATGGACTGGCACACGACTACGCTGATTGCGGGATGATCTAAAATATCAAACTCTAGTTTTTGAATATTGGTATTTTAGTCCCATATCGGATAGGAGAAGAAGTGAAGTCTCACTCCACTCTATATATAGAGCCTCATGACCTCCTTTGTAAGATGCACCAAATAAGAAAGCAAATAGAGCCCGTTCGAGTCATAAAAAGTTGACTAATGATCGTTCCAGAATTTCTTTGAAAAGTTGTTAGTTCTTGGGAGCAGATCGCGGTGGACAAATCTTGCTTTGAGCAGTGGTGGTCTTCACTACCCAAGTAAGAGCAATAATTTATTATTATTTCTTCTTGTCATTCCTTTTTCTATTTATAATATGTTCTGTCCCAATTGCAACACGTTTGTAAGGAATAACACTCTATTTCTATCAGTTTGTATTTGAGAGAAAAAATTATAACATGAAAGGATAGTAGTATTATGTTGCTTCATGTACTTTTGGAGAACAACTCGTTTGCCGGAATCTCCAAAGTCCTAAAACTCAGTTTAGGTACTTTTGGAAAGTAAACTCGTTTGCCGAAATCTCCGAAGTCATAAAACTCAGTTCAGGTACTTTTAGAGAGCAAACTCGTTTTTCGGAATCCCCGAATTCCTAAAACTGGCTTAAGAAAATTATGGGAGCATACTTGTTTGCATGAAGTCTCCAAAATCCTACATACTCAAAACAGATAGCGAACTTGTTTGCACAGAACTCTCTGTTTCTAATTGCTACATAGAACAGAGAGGAAAGTTATTTGCACAAAGTCTGTGTCTCTGATCGTTGCTAAAGCAGAATTAAGAACAAATTTATTTATAAGAAATATTAATATTCTGATAGCTAATTCATCTAGATCTGTTTCAAAAACAACATACACTACACGAGGAAAGGGGTTGGAGATGCACTTAAAATTTCCTTTTTTACTGTAATACCTTGGTGAGTTGTACAGAATTCAAAAGTCAGTAAGGGTGTGTTTGGTAAGTCGTATTTGGAGGTTGAATTTTGGATTTTTATGAATTTGAAGACAAATCCATGAAATTAGGCACATTGAAACAGTACCTATTTTGACTGGATGGCATTAGGCAATTGAATGGGGATAGCCATTTCCCCTCTAACTAATGAAATGCTGATAACAGGAGGAACAACGAAAATCCATGCATGCAAAGGGAACTAGGGAAGGGAGGGCAGGAGCTAAGAATAGTAGTAAGAGCATCATTAATAGTTGGGACTCTCCAATGCAATTTGGAGCCCAAAATTTCAAAAAAAAGGTAAATGTAGAATGGGTTGGATTTGTATGAAAATAGTAGAAAATGATAAAGTGAGCTCCGATCCCAAAAATTGTGTGGTCAAAATTAATGTAGGAAAAAAATAATATAAAATTTAGAATCTAGAAAGTTGGACTCCAAATTGGAACTTACTATTCTACAAAACGAGTTTCTACAATCTAGAATCTAGAAATTGGGAGACCCAACCCTTAGCAACCATGGATGGATTGGAACCGAAATTGTAGAAATTAAAACTAGGAATGAGACTTATTATTCTACAAAATGAGCTCCTACATTCTAAATCTAGAATCTAGAAAATGGGATGGGCTTACTAATGATGCTCTAACTGGCTTTGTTTTTGACAGTGAGATGATGGCGATGGATAACTGCAAGAGGACATAAAGTTTCCTTTTGGGCAGATCATCTTAGTTATCACAAGACACAGCAGCCAAAGTTCTGTGCTATGATCTTCTGTGTGTGTGTGTGTGCAATGCAACAGAAAGAAGATCACATATTATAATAGCACAGAAGAGAGAGTGACTACTTGATTGAAATGAAATCACGGTCTACTTGCTTGCAACGCAAGATGCTCGCCCACTCATTCATTGCAGTCTCCCTCTCTCTCTCTCTCTCAAAATCTGTTGACTGACTTCTTAGTCTAAGAATCTATTAACTAATGCTAGCTATAGCTAGCTAGCAGCCTAGCACTGTTATTTCCTTTTGTCTTGTGTGGGCGGTTCATGGAGATCCGCGCTGCATGTGCTTTCAGAAGTATAATTTTAGACTTTTTCTAAGAGCATCTCCAACTCTATTGTCTTGTTTGATGTTGTGAATCCTATATAACATGAGACACAAGACAATATCTTTTCTATGTGGCAAGATGATATTCACACAAGACAATGGGATAAAAATGGATTTTCCAATGCAAAAATTTGAGAAGACAATAAAATTACTTTTTTTCAACTTTCAAGACAACTTTTTCACTTCTTCTTCTTTTTATATATATTTTTATTCATAATTGATGATATGGACATAAAGTCATTGTGAAGTACATTTTCTAGATCTAGACAACCAACTTCACATTCTCCTTTCCATGTCATTGCCATGTCAACTTCACAATTTATTTCACATTTGCATTGGAGAAGTACTTTTGAAAAAAAAGCTTGTCATTCCTATGTAGCAACCATTTTTTCCAAACTCACAATAGGGTTGGAGATGCTCGAAGGGCACTACCAATTTTACTTGAGACTAGTCCAAAAATGTTTCAAAATATTACAAGTTTGCCATCCATTTTTTTACTTGGGACTAGCCCAAGTAGAGATATAAATAACAACTTTTTTTTTCCTTTTTCTCTCTCCCTCTACTCTTTTCTTCTCTCCCTCTACTCTTTTCTTCTCTTCCTCAACATTTCTAGGTCATAGATTTAAACTCTAGCCCAAATTTTCTTCCAACCTACATTTTGTGAAGATTGTTGGTAAAATTTCTAGTAATAGTGTCATTGACTTCTCTTGTTTATTGGTAAGTCATCGAATTAATATATGTTTAGAGTTTTCAACTTGAATTTCACATATAAAAGTTGAATTATATGTGTTTAATGTAGAAAAAAATGAACATGGAAGAACCCGGGTCATCAAATGTAGTAGACTCTCTTTCTGCTACGTCCGAAGAACACATTGATACTTTGGAAGCCCTCTTGGTAACTAAATTTTAATTTTTTATCGGGTGAAAGTCGGATTGTGATAGAGAACTGCCTCCTCTCTGGCAGTTCAGATCTTAGGACAAGACTGTCAGAGAGGAGGCAGTCATGCATATTATTAGGACTGCCGGGTTTGCTGTAGTCCTACATATTGTAAGGACTGCATCACTCCCTACATTTATGTTTATTTGTAGAAATTTTTACATTTGATTAGTGTAGTTGTTTAGTTTTATTAACTTTAAGTTCTATTGTATGACTTATCTTCCGATATTGCGGTACCTGTTCCAATTGCAGTCGATGTAGGCTATTTATTCTGCACCGATCTTTGGTTTGAATCAAACGACGGTGCGCTACATTGGTGCCGAGAAGTTGGATGAAAAAATAACATGGTTCTTGTGATATCCAAATCGGCCCGAAATCGCCCGGGACGACAAACTTTGGTGGTTGGATGTGAAATAGGTGGTGTGTTCAAAAGCCATAAGAAAGATACAGTTATCCAAAGTAAAGTTTCCAAAAAAATGTTAGAACGAGAAAATGTGGTTGTCCATTCACGATCCATATTAGAAACGAAGAAGAAGGGAAGTAGACAGTCGAAGTCAAGAATGGAATCCACAACCATGAGATTGCCAAAACACTATTGGGTCATCCGTATGTCGGACGTTTGAACAATATGGAGAAGAAGATAATCGAAGACTTGTCCACTTCCGGAGTTGCACTGAGACAAATATATTCCGTCATACGACATGAAGATGAGAAGAACAAGTCTACAATGAAGTCAATATACAAAGCTCTATCTACTTCGAACGCTATTCGGACGAAATCAAGAATGGCGATGCAAGAAGTGTCACGCCCCAGAACCAGAATACTGGAGAGCAGGGGCAAACATAGCCAGCTACGTATAATGAAATGGAATCCACGTCACTATACGGTCACGGCTGTCTAGATATATGAGGGTTTAACTACAATCCATCAGTCTCCTATGGTCAAGAACAAGCCTACTGTCTCAATCACAAGCAAGTAGTAACAGTCACAAGATATTAGAGCATCAATATACAATAGTAAGGCGTCCCATACATTACATATTGGATGATCATGAAGCTAGTCGTACAAAATGTCAGGACTAGCAAGAGTTTCAGTCATACATGATCAACCCTAGGATTTGTCAATCATGTTACAACCCGTAGGCAGACAGTAAATAAAGGTACAATACGAGCTAACACGTGCTCGCCGGCTAAACGCCTAAAAAGAATAATTTTACAAATAGAGTGGGAGGACAAAAGAAACCCACTCGTTGCCCTGGTTACGCCTGGTGGTCACCATCGGGCTGGAAGACAGGTGGATCCTCTGTTGCTGCTCCGATATCTGGCCACACAAAACCAGCTGGGTCAGACCCCAGAAAGAGCAAGTGCCACAAAGGAGGCTTCACTTAGGAACTAAAACCAGCATATCATAATAGAATATTAAAGATAATAAATAAAGAACTGATAATAATAGAGATAACAACAGTAAACTGAGTACGAGGAAACTATTCAAGTAGCCAGGTCACAACCTTTAAACCAAACAAGGACTGGGGTTGCAGCCCTTCACCTGAATAGAAACCCGTCTCAAATACTATTGGTACAGTGAAGACAATAAACGAAGAGAGGACACAGAACTGCTCCGGGAGCCAGGTTACAATCCTTAAACCAAACAAGGACCGGGGTTGTAACCCTTCGCCTGAACAGGACTGGACCCCTGATCTTTATTGCTAAGGCCAGTATAAATAATCATGGTATTAAGGTAAGGTAAAACATAACGAACATGGCATGGGATTGCAATAAGACAATAAACGAAGAGAGGACACAGAACTGCTCCGGGAGCCAGGTTACAACCCTTAAACCAAACAAGGACCGGGGTTGTAACCCTTCGCCTGAACAGAACTGGACCCCCGATCGTTATTGTTAAGGCAAGCATCAATAATCATGTCATGTCATAATCTTGCACAGGATCAGGATAAGACTAAGCTGGAATAAACTACATCCAATCAATCACGGCCAATCAAGAGTACGGCTTGATACTTTTAACTAACTAGGGTTATCACAGGCCTAGTTACTAGCAAGATGCAATGAGATTATCCCAACAGCCACAAGCCCTGCAGACCATCCGGTTATCCAGGTCGAATGTCCGTTTAGGAAGAATGCAACACATGACTGTGTGCTGGAAATGTGCCCTACTCGTAGGTAGGCTACAAGTCCACTGAATGCGCCCAGATAACGGGATTGCCTGTAGCTAGGAATCTCTTCATGACTACTGAATCATTCTAGTTAATTAGCCTTAGTCAATTTCAGTAGGTACCCCTGACCGTGGTACTCAGGGGTCCCCATCCTAGACATGATGCAAGACAGTACTAGTTTATTTGTACAAACACAATCGCCCACGGTGTCCAAGTCTTTCATACTTGTCATGTCAGGCTAGCTGTCGTAACAGCATGCCGAGATATATCATGTCAGTTTACTTGTCAAGAGTGCGCCAAAGCGGACCACTATCGTGTTCTATTCTTACAATATTATGAATGAGAGAAACTTGCATAAAATAACTAGTGACATATTCTTGATGCCAAGGAAATGATCTACAACTTCCACGTTGAAAGTTGGAAGAAATTCGAGCCATAATTCAGTCAATTAGGACATATAACAGTTAGAAATAGTCAAAATATGCATTATGCGGCCTATTCTGCGACACCATATGCGGCCAACTGCGACATGCGGCTTATGCGGCTCAACTGCGACATCATATACGGCCTACTGCGACATGCGGCTCATGCAGCTCAACTGCGGCATGCTATACGGCCAACTGCGACATGCGGCTCATGCGGCTCAACTGCGACATCATATGCGGCCAACTGCGACATGCGGCTCATGCGGCTCGACTGCGACATGCTATGCGGCCAACTGCGACATGCAGCTAATGCGGCTCAACTGCGACATCATATGCGGCCAATCTGCGACATATGTCTCATGCGGCTCAACAGCGACATCATATGCGGCCAACTGCGACATATGTCTCATGCGGCTCAACAGCGACATCATATGCGGCCAACTGCGACATATGTCTCATGCGGCTCAACAGCGACATCATATGCGGCCTACTGCGACATATGTCTCATGCTGCAGATGAACATAGAAGTTTGACCAAAATTGTTTTGGCCATAACTTCCTCATCCGAAGTCGAAATCAAGCGAAACAAAAGCCAAAACTGCATGAAATTGAATTCTCTATAACATATTACCATTAGTTTTCGAAAATAACCAAGTTTTAGAGATCAAAACCAAGAAAACCGAAAAGTTATAAACTTAGATCTACAAGAAATTATCCATCAAAATGAAAAAGGCCAAGTTCTAAAGAGTCTTAAAATCAAGTAAGGAAGAGAATAGAACAATAAAACTTGAGATACAACATGAAGCAAGTTTACACTTGCCTAGCTCTCTTTCCTGGTAGGTGGAAGAGTAAATAGTGGAGAAGAAGAAATGAAGGAGAAGAATAAATGAAGAGAGAGAGAGTTAGGTAGAAATATAAATGAGGGTGGTGGTGGTAGGTGGGGTTTTTCTTTTGGTTCATGGTGAACCCAAAAGCAAACCAAACCAAGCTAAGCCGGACCAAGCTAAGCCATAACCAATGACATGCCAAAATAACCATACAGAAAAATACGCAAATACGAGTCAAGAATACGTACACGCATACCAAGATACATAATACAAACAATAGGCATTACAACTCTACCCACCTTAAAAAAATTCCGTCCTCGGAATTTAAGTCAAGAGGCTAGAATTGCAAGGACAAGCTATACTAATCGTAAGCTATAACAAGCAGTCTATCATGCAGTCATTTATTTAAGCAAGGAATTGAAAGCATAAGGCATAAGGAAGACATTATACCTTACGAGTCAAACAGGTCGGGATATCGCGATCGGATATCATCCTCACGCTCCCACGTCGACTCACCCAAAGAGTGATGACCCCAAGCAACTCGGACTAACTTGATAGTCTTGTTCTTGAGTGTCTTCTCTCTTCGGTCCAATATAGACACGGGCCTCTCCTCATACGAAAGGTTGGTACCAACAACCAATTCCGAATGATCCAGGATGTGGCTCGGGTTCGAAATATACCGTCGCAGTTGGGATACATGGAATACGTCATGCACCTCACGTAGCGACGGTGGAAGAGCGAGACGATAGGACACATCACCTACTCGCTCCAGAATATCGAACGGCCCTATATACCTAGGACTAAGCTTTCCTCGTACGTCGAAACGAATGACGCCACGGTTAGGCGAAATCCTCAGGAATACATGGTCGCTGACAGAAAACTCAAGAGGGCGTCGATGAGAATCGGCCCAATGACGCTAGCGATCTTGGGCAACTCGAAGATGATCTCTGACTCTTCTGACCACTTCAACGGTCTGAGCAATCATTTTTGGACCAAGCATCTGCCTCTCTCCAACATCGTCCCAGGCTAGCGGGGATCGACACTTCCTACCATACAGTGCCTCGAACGGTACCATCTGGATACTGGCCTGGAAACTGTTGTTGTACGAGAACTCCACCAGGTGTACATGATCTTCCCACGAACCACCGAAGTCGAGTGTACATGACCGCAACATATCTTCAAGAGTCTGGATCGTACGTTCCGACTGGCCATCTGTCTGCGGGTGATAAGCTATACTGAACTGGAGGTGAGTTCCCAAACCTTCTTGCAAGCTACGCCAAAAGTGCGACGTAAATCTTGAATCTCTATCCGAAGTGATACTGACTGGTACACCATGCAATCTGACAATCTGCCGGAGATACATCTCCGCTAGCTGAGCCGTCGACTGACCAACTCTGAACGAAAAAAAGTGAGCCACCTTCGTGAGCCTGTCTATGACAATCCAAATAGCGTCTCTGCCAGCCGGGGATCTAGGCAATCCAGTCACAAAGTCCATGGTTATATGCTCCCATTTCCACTCGGGAATCGGCAATGGTTGAAGTAGTCCAGCTGGTCTCTGATGTTCAGCCTTAACTTGTTGGCAGACTAAACAACAAAAGACAAACCGGGCTATCTCCCTCTTCATGCCATTCCACCAAAAGTGCTGGCGGATATCACGGTACATCTTCGTACCACCGGGATGAATGGAATACTGCGAACTGTGGGCCTCTGCCATGATCTCCTGTCTGATATCTCCACTAGGTACACAAAGACGCTTACCATGTCGAAGCGTACCGTCTTCACGAATGCATAACTCTGGTCTTCGTCCTGCCTCACACTCTGCTCTGAGTCGCTGAAGCTTGGAATCTGCTGACTGCGCCATCCGGATCCTCTCGACTATAGTGGACTGAACTTGCATGCTGGCCATCAATGCCACACTGGAAGGGAGGACAACTTCTATACCCATCTTCTGAAGATCGGCTAACAGTTCTGGTTGCGCTGTCAGGACATAAACTCCTGCCCTCCTGCTCAATGCATCTGCAACAACGTTGGCCTTCCCTGGGTGATACTGCAGGTTGACATCATAATCCACAAGCATCTCTAGCCATCTCCTCTGACGCATGTTGAGATCCTTCTGAGTGAAAACATACTTCAGGCTCTTGTGGTCGGTGAAAATTTCCACCCTATCTCCGTACAAGTAGTGCCTCCACAACTTAAGTACAAATACTACTGCTGCCAGCTCCAAGTCATGGGTTGGATAATTTCTCTCATGGTCACGAAGTTGTCGTGACGCATAAGCTATTACCTTCCCATGCTGCATCAGAACACATCCTAAACCTCTGCCCGAAGCATCACAATACACTGAGAATCCTCCGGTTCCATCTGGAAGCGTGAGAATAGGAGCCGTCATCAAGCCTCGCTTCAACCTCTCAAAAGAATCCTGGCACTCTGCTGTCCAAGCAAACTGCACATCCTTGCGGGTCAACTGGGTCAATGGCACGGAAATTCGAACAAAGTCTGAAACAAATCGCCGGTAGTAGCCGGCCAAGCCAAGAAAACTGCAAATTTCTGCCACTGTGCTAGGTACCGGCCACGTTTCAATGGCCACGATCTTCTGGGGATCCACTTCAACTCCTCATCGGGTGATGATATGACCCAAGTACGAAATGCGATCGAGCCAGAACTCGCATTTACTAAACTTGGCATATAACTGGTGCTCTCTGAGAATCTGGAGGACAACTCGGAGATGCTGCTCATGCTCCGCTTCACTCTTGCTGTAGACCAGGATGTCGTCTAGGAACACAATCACGAACTGATCCAAATAAGGCATGAAGATGCGATTCATGAGGTCCATGAATACAGCCGGCGCATTGGTTGCTCCAAATGGCATCACAAGGAACTCCCAATGCCCATACCTAGATCTGAAAGCAGTCTTCGGGATGTCCTGCTCTCTGACTCTGATCTGATGGTATCCTGACCGTAAGTCAATCTTCGAAAATACTGACGCCCCTTTGAGTTGATCAAACAAGTCATCTATCCTCGGGAGAGGATATCTGTTCTTGATTGTCACTGAGTTCAAGGTACGATAATCAACACACAATCTGGATGTACCATCCTTCTTTTTCACAAGAAGCATCGGGGCTCCCCAAGGCGATCCACTAGCACGAATGAATCCCTTGGTTCTGAGTTCTTCAATCATCTTGTACAATATCTCTAACTCTGACGGCGCCATCCTGTAGACTCTCTCTGACACTGGGGCTGTCCCGGGAATCAAGTCGATGGTAAACTCGATCCCTCGCTCTGGCGGCATCCCTGGAAGCTCTTCTGGAAAAACATCTGGAAACTCTTCGACTATCCGAGGTAACTGTACTACTGCCACTGCCATTCACAACACTGGAAGAGAAGGTTTAACTTCGCCTCGGGAGAAGGAAAACTCCGGCTCGCCTGGAATGCTAAAAATAACCCTACCAATATGGCAGTCTATCCTAGCATACTGGTCCCTCAACCAATCCATCCCTAAGACCACATCATAATCGGCCATCGGGAACTCTATCAATCTAGCGGGGAATTCTCTACCGCTAACTACGACCCGACACGAGGAAAATATTCTATCTACTCCCACAAGTCCGTTACCAGTAAGTATATTGAGCCTTACTGATAATGACTCGGGCTCTAGTCCTACCCGTGTCGCAAATCGTACAGACATAAATGAATGCGAGGCACCAGAATCAAATAATACTGAAGCTGGAAAGGTGTTGACGAGAATAGTACCTGCCACCACCTCACCTGGTGCTATTCCTTATTCTTCCATGGTCAAAGCCAGCACTTGACCATGTCCTCTAGGTGCGGGTCCCCTCTGCTGAAAATTCCTCTGCCTGCTCTGGATCAGGGCTTGGGCTTGGGCATACTGCTGCGGTCTCTGCTGCTGGAATGCCTGGGCCTGCGTCGGCAATGGCCTCGGGAACGGGTACTGCAGCTGCTGTTGCTGGATTGGTGCTGGTCCTCTAACTGAAGGACTAGAGAAAGCGGATGAACTCCCCCTGTTCGGGCAGTTCCCAACCCTGTGGTCCGGGGCACCACAAACCAAGCACAAACCCTGTGCTCTACGATACTCTGACACCACATGTCCTGGCTTCCCGCAGTGTGAACATCCCACTGCGGAAGACTGCTTCTGCTTCTGCTGCTGAGGGTGCGTCGGGGTGGAATGCTGAACCGACGTCACTGAGACCGCCCGTCTCGGAGCTCCAATGGTCAAAGCCCTGGCTGCCGGGGCTGGTGCTGATGACTGATTCATCTGCCCGTGAGATCGCTTCCGACCTCCGGTCCTATCTACGATCCTCTGGAAGGTATATTCATGCCTCCGGGCTGCTCTCAACACTGCATCAAAAGTCTGATGCTCAAACTGCTCCACCGCCAATAAAATCTCTAGGTGGAGCCCCTGCTGGAACCGCTGGGCTCTATCGAACTCGGTCGCCACCAAGGTGGGAGCAAACCGACTAAGCCTGGAGAACTCGGCTGCATATCCATCGACCGTCCTGCCCATCTGCTTCAGATTGGTGAACCTTGTCTGTAGATCATACAGAGCTACAGCATCAAAATACTTGGTCTGGAATCTCTCCCTGAATACTGCCCATGAAATAGGGGCCACTAATCCATCGGCCTGCGCTGTCTACCAGCTGCGAGCAAGATCCAATAGCTACAGGCGCACCACGGCCACCTTCTCGTTCTCTGGAGTCCTGGCTGCTTCTAGAATTACCTCTGTGTCCTGAAGCCATGCATCTGCAGCGATCGCATCTTCACTGCCATCGAAGAAGGAAGGGTTCAAGCGCTTGAAGCTGTTGGCCGCGCTATTACCCTGATGACCTCCTCTGGTCAAAGCATCTGCCACCGCCTGGTGCAAGGCATCTCCGCGACGATCTTGGGAAGCTAATAGAGACCTGATGAGACCCACCAAAGTGCCATCATCAGGCTCTGCATGCTGGACGGGCTGAACTGGTGGTTCTTCTTCGGTAGGCATGACTCTGGAGGCTACTCCTGAATGCTGGACTTGATCTCCAGGTTGTTGCTGGTCCGCGGGAGGTGCACCGCCTTACTGATCGACAGGTCCAGGAACAATGCCGCTGAAGAAGACGACATAGGGAACAATAAGGAAGGACCATGACAGATCAACGATACAAGCATGTGATCAGGTCAAGATTCTCAGGGATTTGAAGATACGAGCAGAGATCAAGGGCGAATACTGATTGAGACATCTATTCGGTAAACCCTCACATATCTTGAATTACAAGACCTGCATGGGCCACCACTAAAACCATGTCACGCCCCAGAACCAGAATACTGGAGAGCGGGGGCAGACATAGCCAGCTACGTATAATGAAATGGAATCCACGTCACTATACGGTCACGGCTGTCTAGATATATGAGGGTTTAACTACAATCCATCAGTCTCCTATGGTCAAGAACAAGCCTACTGTCTCAATCACAAGTAAGTAGTAACAGTCACAAGATATTAGAGCATCAATATACAATAGTAAGGCGTCCCATACATTACATATTGGATGATCATGAAGCTAGTCGTACAAAATGTCAGGACTAGCAAGAGTTTCAGTCATACATGATCAACCCTAGGATTTGTCAATCATGTTACAGCCCGTAGGCAGACAGTAAATAAAGGTACAATATGAGCTAACACGTGCTCGCCGGCTAAATGCCTCAAAAGAATAATTTTACAAATAGAGTGGGAGGACAAAAGAAACCCACTCGTTGCCCTGGTTACGCCTGGTGGTCACCATCGGGCTGGAAGACAGGTGGATCCTCTGTTGCTGCTCCGATATCTGGCCACACAAAACCAGCTGGGTCAGACCCCAGAAAGAGCAAGTGCCACAAAGGAGGCTTCACTTAGGAACTAAAACCAGCATATCATAATAGAATATTAAAGATAATAAATAAAGAACTGATAATAATAGAGATAACAACAGTAAACTGAGTACGAGGAAACTATTCAAGTAGCCAGGTTACAACCCTTAAACCAAACAAGGACCGGGGTTGCAGCCCTTCACCTGAATAGAAACCCGTCTCAAATACTATTGGTACAGTGAAGACAATAAACGAAGAGAGGACACAGAACTGCTCCGGGAGCCAGGTTACAACCCTTAAACCAAACAAGGACCGGGGTTGTAACCCTTCGCCTGAACAGGACTGGACCCCTGATTTTTATTGCTAAGGCCAGTATAAATAATCATGGTATTAAGGTAAGGTAAAACATAACGAACATGGCATGGGATTGCAATAAGACAATAAACGAAGAGAGGACACAGAACTGCTCCGGGAGCCAGGTTACAACCCTTAAACCAAACAAGGACCGGGGTTGTAACCCTTCGCCTGAACAGAACTGGACCCCCGATCGTTATTGTTAAGGCAAGCATCAATAATCATGTCATGTCATAATCTTGCACAGGATCAGGATAAGACTAAGCTGGAATAAACTACATCCAATCAATCACGGCCAATCAAGAGTACGGCTTGATACTTTTAACTAACTAGGGTTATCACAGGCCTAGTTACTAGCAAGATGCAATGAGATTATCCCAACAGCCATAAGCCCTGCAGACCATCCGGTTATCCAGGTCGAATGTCCGTTTAGGAAGAATGCAACACATGACTGTGTGCTGGAAATGTGCCCTACTCGTCGGTAGGCTACAAGTCCACTGAATGCGCCCAGATAACGGGATTGCCTGTAGCTAGGAATCTCTTCATGACTACTGAATCATTCTAGTTAATTAGCCTTAGTCAATTTCAGTAGGTACCCCTGACCGTGGTACTCAGGGGTCCCCATCCTAGACATGATGCAAGACAGTACTAGTTTATTTGTACAAACATAATCGCCCACGGTGTCCAAGTCTTTCATACTTGTCATGTCAGGCTAGCTGTCGTAACAGCATGCCGAGATATATCATGTCAGTTTACTTGTCAAGAGTGCGCCATAGCGGACCACTATCGTGTTCTACTCTTACAATATTATGAATGAGAGAAACTTGCATAAAATAACTAGTGACATATTCTTGATGCCAAGGAAATGATCTACAACTTCCACGTTGAAAGTTGGAAGAAATTTGAGCCATAATTCAGTCAATTAGGACATATAACAGTTAGAAATAGTCAAAATATGCATTATGCGGCCTATTCTGCGACACCATATGCGGCCAACTGCGACATGCGGCTTATGCGGCTCAACTGCGATATCATATGCGGCCTACTGTAACATGCGGCTCATGCAGCTCAACTGCGGCATGCTATACGGCCAACTGCGACATGCGGCTCATGCGGCTCAACTGCGACATCATATGCGGCCAACTGCGACATGCGACTCATGCGGCTCGACTGCGATATACTATGCGGCCAACTGCGACATGCGGCTCATGCGGCTCAACTGCGACATCATATGCGGCCAATCTGCGACATATGTCTCATGCGGCTCAACAGCGATATCATATGCGGCCAACTGCGACATATGTCTCATGCGGCTCAACAGCGACATCATATGCGGCCAACTGCGACATATGTCTCATGCGGCTCAACAGCGACATCATATGCGGCCAACTGCGACATATGTCTCATGCTGCAGATGAACATAGAAGTTTGACCAAAATTGTTTTGGTCATAACTTCCTCATCCGAAGTCGAAATCAAGCGAAACAAAAGCCAAAACTGCATGAAATTGAATTCTCTACAACATATTACCATTAGTTTTCGAAAATAACCAAGTTTTAGAGATCAAAACCAAGAAAACCGAAAAGTTATAAACTTAGATCTACAAGAAATTATCCATCAAAATGAAAAAGGCCAAGTTCTAAAGAGTCTTAAAATCAAGTAAGGAAGAGAATGGAACAATAAAACTTGAGATCCAACATGAAGCAAGTTTACACTTGCCTAGCTCTCTTTCCTGGTAGGTGGAAGAGTAAATGGTGGAGAAGAAGAAATGAAGGAGAAGAATAAATGAAGAGAGAGAGAGTTAGGTAGAAATATAAATGAGGGTGGTGGTGGTAGGTGGGGTTTTTCTTTTGGTTCATGGTGAACCCAAAAGCAAACCAAACCAAGCTAAGCCGGACCAAGCTAAGCCATAACCAATGACATGCCAAAATAACCATACAGGAAAATATGCAAATAACCATACAGAAAAATATGCAAATACGAGTCAAGAATACGTACACGTATACCAAGATACGTAATACAAACTATAGGCATTACAAGAAGTGCTTAAGTTTCTTGCCGATAATCATTATATTGAGTTCCATAGAAGACATCCCCAGAGTAATGAAGTCATTTCACTCTTTTGGGCTCATTCCGACACATTTGGCTAGATCTTTCGCCGACGTGTTAGTCCTTGATTGCACGTACAAGACCAATAAGTTCAAGATGCCTCTCTTTCATGTTGTCGGGTTCACCTTTACTTGGAAAACATTTCCAGTTGCTTTTTGCTTCATGAAAGGTGAGAAACTTGAAGACTACACACGGGTGTTGGAGAAACTAAAAATACTTTACACCGGTCATGGAGAGCCGTCTGTTCTTGTTACCGACAAAGAGTATGCCCTAATTAATACCATTCGCATTATTGTTCCTCAAGCGGATACATTGCTATGCACTTGGCATGTCAATCATAATATTCAATCCTAATGTAAGTTGAAGTTTCGGAAGGTGGATGGTAAACTTGACATCAAATTTTGACGAATTCTACAATGACTGGAATTGCGTATGGGGAGCCTCTACGATATTCAGTTACGACGCTGCATGGAGCTTGTTCAAGGAAATGTGGGAGGCGAGGGAGCCGGCATGCATTTCTTACATCAAAGATGCATGGCTTGAACCGCACAAAGAACAATTCGTCTTAGCATAGACGAATGTGGTGAAGCATTACGGCACGACAACTACCAACAATGTCGAAGGAGCACACTAAGTATTAAAGAGACACCTAAGCTCATCTCTCGGCAACTTTATCTTGGTTTGGCAAACTATACATCTATTGGTAGACCGGACGGTGAACGAAATTAAGGCATCATTTGAGATGAGCTTAAATATAGTCAAGCATGAGCATAGAAAGGAATCACTCTTGGATGCTTTAATGAGTGCGGTATCTCACAAGGCGTTGGCATTAATATTTGATGAGATTGAAAGGTCAAAGTTTGTCGAGTTTGATCCCGAGGTTTGCGGGTGTATACATCGACATACACTGGGCCTCCCTTGTGCACATCAGATTAATGAATATCATCATGAATCCATTCCTATTCCAGTAGATGCTGTCGATAAACGTTGGAGGCAGTTGTCTATAATGCCCGTGGTGAAGAGGGACGATGATTTCTTCTCTTTGCCACAAGTGAAACTTCTCCACGCAAGGTGGTGTGCCTCAGTAGGAGCGGAGCGGGAGTGCATTGAGGTTAAAATCCAAGAAATTGTATGCCCGGTGACTACTGGAATGCATGAGCCGTCCGTTGTTTCTAATCCTAAAGACAGGGCCTCAAACAAGATTGAGTAGTTCACAGAAGAGAAGGCTGGAGTCAACTAAGAGAGATCCATCGTCTTTTGAGCATGTTGAATGAAGCTTACATCAACCTCCGCCTGCACGGAAGAGCAAGCTTGTCATTCGCCAAAAAAAAGAGGAGAAAATGGACCTCCCAAGAGAAGATACCACGGATAGCCAAACACTGAGTTTGTATATTAACAAATTTTAACCTGAGATTCGCAGTTACATTTGGTCTATTATCGGTGTCCCAGGTGATGGCCATTGCAGATTCCATGTGCTTGCAAGACATCTTGGTTATTCTGACAAAGATGGATGGAGACAGGTGAGGCAGGAGCTGTACGAGAAGTTAGAGACACGTCTTCCATTCTACTCTCGTATCCTAAGCGAAGAAATAGTTGCAAGTTTGTTGTTAAGTATCCCTTGCACCTATAGTGTTACCGGGGAAGGCCACTACATGTCCGTCCCGTCTGCCGGTTATTTATTTGCTAATAGGTACAAGATACCTGTTGTACTTATTTCGCCGGGTATTAGCAACACATTCTTTCCGATGTGTGCTTCTCCGATTCCTCCACCTTCAACAGTTTGGCACAAAAAAGCACCAGTAGAAGCAATCGCCTGGACCACACATTTCGTTGATCAAATCAACTATTGTAAGAAGTTGTTGATGATTGAGGAGCCAAGAGACTTACCTGTTGGCCACTACGACGTCGAAATCGACTGAGTATGAATATATTTACACTTTGGCATTTTGTATATGGAGGACCACTTTTGTATACAGTAAATTATGAAATATGAAGTCCAATATATATTTTTCACTTTTACCAAAATATAAGAAAGTTTGTTATATGTGTTTACCTCGGTGTTATATGTGTTTACCTGTGTGCAAGATATATGAAAGTATCAGTGTCAAAATGTATCAATTTATGAAAGTATCAGAGTTTGTGTCTGGACTGCCAGCCCATGGCAGTCCTAACTTAATTGAGGACTGTCAGGGGGCTGCCAGTCCTACATGAAACTCTCTGTAAAGAGATTTCACACACAAACTCTCTTCAGAGAGTTTGTGTCAGGACTGCCAGCCCCATGGCAGTCCTAACTTAATGAAGGACTGCCAGGGGACTGGCAGTCCTACATGAAACTCTTTGTGAAGAGAGTTTTACACACAAACTCTCTTCACAGAGAGTTTGTGTCAGGACTGCCAGCCCCATGGAAGTTCTAACTTAATGAAGGACGGCCAGAGTGACAGTGCTACATTAAACTCTCTGTGAAGGGAGTTTCACACACAAACTCTCTACACAAAGAGTTTGTGTCAGGACTGCCAGCCCCATGGCAGTCCTAACTTAATGAAGGACTGCCAGCCGGGCTGGCAGTCCTATATGAAACTCTTTGTGAAGAGAGTTTCTGTAGCGCCCCAGTCCCAAAATACGTAGGACAAGGTATACGAATACATGCCAGCAGCACTTCACCAATGGGCCAAGCTACACTACATGTCCATTAGCGAAATACTTAAGCTGTAAATCATGATAACACCCAAAAATACAACACAGTCCACAGGTATATAAATCTAATTACATCCACAGAGTCCCCAAAGAGATCAAGAATAAATAAAGAAATGTCTATAATATCCAGCAATAAAAGTAATAAAGTCTGTGCGGGTAAAACATCCTGAAACCATAGAAATAGAAACAAAGTACAAATCAACTATAAGTCTGATGAAAAGAAAACAAAAGAATGTAGCAAGACTAAATATGAAGATAACATGATCACGAAAAATCCTCTGGCACTATCTCGTCCTCCTGTGCCGGTACGCCTCCGGTCTCAGCTCCCGAACCGTAAACCTCCGGGTAGTCTTCAGCTTCGTCTAAGCCTGGGAAATAGCCAGGTCCTCAGAGGACTAGCAAGGTGCATGATATACAGGCCAAGGTACAGAAATGAAAATATGAACTAAGACAATCTACTGTATCCGTCTATGTGCTATGCAAGTGAGATACTTTTCTAGAATACCAGACCCCTTCCACTAAGGCTCACTAGCACCTCAGCAGGGTATTGTCCCCAGTACCTGTGTCGTGGCACCAAGGACAATCAATTCTCGACAGTGATAATCCTTTACTCTGCTACATAGATAAAGATCACTAAACAACGGGCCACACGATAATAGGTCTGATATTGTAGTCAAGTTATCCCCAATCCCCATGTCTAGATTCTAGCAATGTCAAGTCTGTACAGTCATCTCGAAAGTAATAGCAATACTGATAAAGAAATCTAGAATGCAAACACGAGGTCAATACCACGAATAGTCATGTAAACCTCGCATCATGAATGTGTCGGTGTCCTGTGGTCAATTGTGTCAATGGACACATCAGTATGTACGTAATGCCTAATGTCAATACTCGATGTCACTATCATGACATCGGTACCCGTCTATAAATGGACACTAAGTATCAACGTCCTACGTCATGCAATGTTAATAAAAAAAGACAGAAAAAAAAAGATCTGTAATGATGGCAAGGCACGCTTGCTTGTAACTGCCGTCTGCGGGTAGGCCTGACCAACTCCGGTGTCCTTGTCGATCCTCCCAATCTCACCTATAATAATACACTATTTTAATATTCTATATAAATTATATGAGTAGCTACGTCTCCTAGTTGCCATAACGTTGTTACGGTACTGCATCTATTATATAAGTACATAAGGTACCAAATCCTCTCGTAAATACTTTACAATTATAACAAAATAATATATTTAAATTCTGGAATTTATCTATAAATACTTATATATTGCTATAATTATATTTTCAATAGGGGAACCCTTTCACAAGAGGTCTTATGTCAATGCCACATATGACTTCCTCAATTCGACACATTAATTTAGTCCCGAAACAACGATTAAAATAAAATTACTAAATTCTGTAAAAATCCTAGAAATTAGTTAAAATAGTATTTATAATGTTAAACCTTGCACAACATAAAGTTTAATATGGATCCATGGAGTTTTGACACTTTTGGACACAAGTAAAGCAGAATTTTTTGGAGTTCAGTGACACGGCAAATGTCTTAAATTTTTAAAAATAGCAAACGAATACGAAACCTAAATTTCAGATACGCATCGGAAAGGTATCGACGTCTAGATTCTGAATACAAATATTAAAAGGTAAGAAACTGACCATAGATAGGCAAAAAGTGGCCCACAACAGAATTTGTCAGTTCTGGATACCCTGTCGTAGAATCAACGCCACAAACAAACCGCTTGGAACTAGGAGATCCGACGATCAGAGGTTGGAGTAGACATACGAAGGTAACTCTCATATTTGGTTTGAGGAGAAACAGATGAGAAAAAGTGGATGAAACATCATCTACAAGTCGACTAACCTGCTGTGACGTTTCAGACTTCGATTCGACGGAGTTTCGGCCCAAGTAGCGCGTCGTACACCTCTCTAACGGCCGCAAGGTTGTTCCTACAGTTGCTAGGGTGGAAGGATATGTTGAGAGGGATGTCCAAGTGGTGACGGTTGGCGCAAAAATCGAGGAAAAATTATATTTTGTGAAGAAAGGGGGTCGGCTAAGGTTTCGGGTTTGGAGTGGTGGCCGCTAGGTTTGGGGGGATTTGTGGAGTAGTGGGCGGTTATGGAAGAGGGGGATGGTTATGGTTTGATAGGTATATATATATATATATATATATATATATATATATATATATATATATATTATATATATATATATATATAGTTCATGGGCTTTGGTTTGATCTAATTTGGATAGGATTTGGTTCTCCAAATCATACTATTATTAATAGGTTTCCTATTTTGGTTAGATGTTTGACCAAGCCAAATATATAAGGGAATATTACATATGGCTGCAATTAAACCTCTAAAATTCTCTTAAATATATGTATACTTGGTTTTGGTACTCCTAGTTAGTCTCTAACTAGTAGGGTTGACTAGGTTAGGGTCCGAGTAGCATTACTAGTCAAATTGGACCAAAAAAATCAATTTAATGAGGCTCATGTGCCGTTTGCAAATAAGTAGCACATGAGAACTCGATTGGATGGTGCACCATAGGCATATGCATTGTAGACTCAACATGGGTCAAAACCATATATTGGGTCATACGGTTTCGATCTATGTCAAGTTCCAAAAGCAAATTGAAAGTTGGCTTAAAATTACGTTAATGGCTCAAATTGGCCTAAGTTGGCCCGAAATTGCGCAAAGTCAAAGGAATGTTGAAAAGCAAAATTGGATGAGACATGTTATATTAAACTCAAGGTGGACGATTCTAGAATTCAAATGTGGAACTTGATTTGAGAAAACGATTGTGCTTCTAAAAGCAAAGCTATAGTAAACTACTAACATAGTTATTATTGACTTTAATAAATTAAAATATCTATATAAAAAAATTAAAAAAATTAAAAATAAGGTCCAAAAATGAGGGGGCTTACAGTTTCACACATAAACTCTTTTCACAGAGAAAACATATCCAAGCATATCAACAACCAAGTTTCCAAATAACACCAAATTATATGCAAATAATAACAAATTATATTCAAATAACAACCATGTTTCAAAATAAGATCCAAATTACATCCAAGTAACATCCAAAATAAAATCCAAATTACATCCAAAATAAGATCCAAATTACGACAATAAAGTTTCTAAATAAGATTGAAACATGTCCACATCAAAATAATTTAAACATCCAAATACAAACTAGTTATCATGTCGGGCCTTCGTATGCGCCTCCATATTATGCATAGGAGAAAACTCGACCTCGTCGTCGATGCGCTCCATCTCGCTGGCAATTGCGACACAGTACTCGCTCTGGCAACCTTTTCGAAGTGATTTGGCCAATTCTTTCATCATTTTTGACTGTAAATGAAAGTATCTGTGAATTAAGTCTACAAACATGAAAAAATCTTTGGATGACTACAAATTTGGAACTCACTATGTTCACCAATGAAGCATACAAGATATTTTTTGAAGGAAGAGGGCCCAAAGCTCCCACGGCCACGGGACCCGACTTTCTAGGGTTCGACAACTTAGGATGTCCGACCCCCAAGAAGTACGTCATGTAGTCGTTGCTACAGTTGGCCATCTCCTTCACCGGTTGTCTTTCATCTTCTCCAAGCACATGTCGTTGTCACTCGGAGTAAAAGTTTGTAACCCAGTCGAATTTCGCCAGTTTGTAATTCAAAGGTTGTGTCCCGCGCGGAGGCTCCAACAACCTTAGTGTGCGCTTCGGCACAGTTTGGACGAAGCCAAACTGACGAAGTACTCGATCAGGCATGTACGGCTCCGTGATTTCATAGCATATGATCATGCCATGAAATAAAGCAATTGGTTCCACATGGCGATCACCCTCCCGTAAATCTCGGTATGGATGCCAAAATATCTGTAGGAAAAAAGTTAACAACAAAACAAATTAACATGAAAAAGTTAACAACAAAACAAATTAACATAAAAAAGTAAGTCAAAATTTGGTACCTCTTCTGGCACCAAATTATCTAGTACATCACGAATGGAAGCCAGTGTTTGACAATTTTTAGTTTCCAACTGCGTTGGCCTCCATCGACACACTCTAAGAAGGTGGTCGCCATAATATGGGTTCAGCTCACCCCGCCTGAGCATCGGAAAGTACTCGTATATCCATGCCTATACAATTTATAAATGAATAGTAAAAATTAAACAACAAAATTTTGTATATGAGATTAAATTGTTATAAATTTTCTTACATGGACCAGAGTCTAGCATCCAGCAATTGTCTTAGTACTGACACGGGATGCGATACCAAGCTTGCGGTAGAGATTGGCTAGTATACCGCTTCCCTAGGATATGGCTTCTACGTCATCCACATCAGATAAATTCAGAATGTACCTAGCATGTATCGAGGTTTCGGACATGTCCAGAATGCCGACCGATCCTAGGGTAAAGAGGATGTATGCACGGGCCACCACGTCAACGGTCTCATCATCATCGTCCTCCGTGTTTATGAAGTTCTTCCCCAAAAATGACAAGAGGAATTCCGTAGGACTTTTTGAAGCCGGGCAGGATTGTAAAACTGGTAGCCTCAACTCCAAGGTGATCTGAGACAAAATTGACGATCTTCTCGTACCATTTAATGGATCTCTCATTGTTGTGCAGTTCCTTGGTCATGACGCACCCAGTAACTAGCAGGTCCAGTATCCGATGGACGTCGTCAAGTGTAATGGTCAACTCCCCTACTGGGAGATGAAATGTGTTGGTCTCCGGATGTCATCTCTCCCCAAAGGCGGATATGAGGGCACTGTCCATTGTCCTATAGGCATATCGAGCCAAATTGTGCAAGCCGCTCGGTCTGATTTTGCTCTGGACGGCCTCCAATAAGCACTCAAACCGCCAGGCCACGATTTTCTTCCCGTGGCACACAGCCCCAAGCATACGCAATGTCCTTTGTATGTCGGACAATAGAAAAACATAAGAATTATGAAATACATATATATATATAGTAGACTAAATGGAAGCTTACAAACGTAATGTACATACCAGGTTCTTCCATATTTAATATGCAATGTGGTTGTCAAACAAAACCAATATTAAGCAACCGGGCGGACGGACAGGCTCCTGAGAAGGATCAGAACCGTCACGTGATAGGAGTCGTCCAACAGGCACGTCGCCTGTAGAAGCATAAAATTTTAGCAATGAAGCCTTATGCGCCCAAGCCAATGAGAACATATGCGCCTAAACCAATAAAGCTCTATACGCCCAAGTCATCTTGTGAAGCTCTATGCGCCCAAGCCACCCTGTGAAGCTCTATGTGCCCAAGCCAAGTTCCCCCAGGAGGAGGGCGTATAGCCTAAAATAGGGCTATGCGCCCAAGCCTGACTCAGTCAAAGCCATGATCAAAACGTGCACCGAAGCGTACGACCACGTCAGTCTCCATGAGCAATCATGCACCGAAGCATGCGGCCACGTCAGCACCACGATCAACCCACGACTACGCAGCCTGCATGCGCCTACATCCTATGTGCCCAAAGCAGGACTATGCGCCCACATGAAAACTAGTGTGTTTCCTTATGTGGGCGCATAACATCATTCCAGCTCAGAAACTACTATAAAAAGGGGTCTCATCCCTCTTCAAAACACAGAACGGAGAGCATTTTCATGAGCCAAATTGCTGCACTTCTTGCCAGTGAGCCGAGGGTTAGCAATTTTCTTAGGTTTTCTTCCACTTTTGTAATCGGAGTGTCAACGGAGTAAAGGAGCAACTGCCGCTCGATCTCCATTGTCCCATTCCCCAGAATTCTTTTTTTGTACTCGGGGATCCTCAGCGCAGGATCTCTCAGGCGTACTCGATTTGTGGTGCCTTGCGCCAATAAAGAAAAGACAGTATTTCTTCTTCTTTTTGTGTCTGTCCACAAAATTGGCGACTCTGCTGGGGACTACCTTTTCCTCTAACGAGAAGGTGGTGACGCAATCCGATACCAACAAAGTGGGGAGCACTCAGAAGATGCTGATCGTAAAGTTCGATCAGCAGGCGTTCGAAGATATGCTCTCGAGGGATGGCTCTACTCCCTCAAAATCAGCGAAGCCAAACAAGTCTCGCAAGACTTGGCTTCCGAAGGCTCGCTGTGCATATCCTGCTAGTGTCATAGTAGATATGCAACTGGAAGACCCTGTCAGATGGGCGCATGACTCTGCCATAGAAGCTCGCCAAATGAAGAAGGCTCACACCGTTTCGGGCTCTACTAGTCCAGCGACTTCTTTCTTGCGCAACCAACAACAGAGTGTTCGACACTCGAGACTTGGCAAAGGAAAGCACTACGATGCCATGAATCGGGGTGTTCGACACTCTGGGCAAACCCAACGAGGCTCACAAACGAAGGAGGCAAAACTGGAAGAAAATAGCGCTGCTCCACCAAGCATGCGCCCAAAGCCATGCGCCCAAGGGGATGTTTGGGCGCATAACCCCAATCAGAATGCTTCTGTTTTTGACAGATTGGGCATCCAGGGTCATGCGCCCAAGGCTATGCGCCCAGGCTCACTTGATCCATATTATGCGTCCACATCAATGAGGCTCAGACATGCTGCTAAAAAGTATGCGTCCAAGGCCAGTCTCCAAGGCCTGTGCGCCCACAACAAAAAGATAGGCCCCAACGTGTAAAATACGGGGCTGTCTTTAAGGACATCACAGAACTTAGGTGTGGGGGTTGCCCCTGCACGTGAACTAAGTCTGGATGCGCCAACTCTCCTTACGAACCCTCATGCAAAGCTCGGCGATGCATGCAACATGGGTTGTAAGGCAAAACTCCCTTCCGCTGACTTGCGCGACATGACAAATCATAAGCGTAAAGCGAGGGAAGACGACAATTAATAGTTCACATCCATGCACCAATATTGTTATCAACTGTTGCTGCTCAAAGCAACAAGAGTGCCTCAGAAAAAGTTCGTATTTCGACAACTGTATTTCTCTGACGATGAAAAGCCGCTGTGTGTCTCATCCAACATGGCTTCATGGGGTCCCCCTTACGGAAGCCCCAATCAAAGACGGTGGACCACAAACCCAACTTTCTCTCTCAGTTCCGCGAGAAGAAGAAGATAAAGTCTACCAACAAATGGCCAGCAGGCTGTCACATCTGAAGGAGTCTATATGGGTACTTGGTCGAAGGCAAGATACCGTATAGACGACGAAGACTCCCAAGCTGGGGGGTAGTATTCCCTTAGAGTCTGAAGCGGATGACCTTCATACTAGGGGTAGCCTTCCAAATGACGATGATCTCTCCGAGTCTGATGGCGACTATCTACTTCATCTACCTGAAGATGAGGGACTTGTCCACTAAGAGACAGACAGTATCAGCACCAGTTGTACGGTTTCCTCTGTTCATCCTCGCATGTTATCTACATACATGGCGGACAGAGAAAGACCTGAAGAAGCTAGTGATCAGACCAGCAAACGGCTAGAGGGTCTTGAAATAGCATTCGCCAAGATCACTGATATGCTTACCAGTATCATGGCGGTCCATGCTGCTGGGGCAGTCCCTCAACCTCAACAAAATGTCTCGGCTCACGCTAGTCCGGCTCATAGCAACAACCCGCCTTCGCTACAAAAGGAGTATCATTCCGTTGCACCTCCTCCAAATCTTGCAAATACTGGGGGTGGTCCTTCGCTAACGACGCCTGACAACCGTTCAGCAGCCGTTTCCTAATACCTGCTCAATCAACATTATGCAATTGATTCCCTGGTCGCCCGTCTCAACACCATCTCATACAAAGACAAGCTTCAGAAGATAGGAATATCTCAACCTTATCCCCCTGAGTGGGAGAATGCTACTTGCCCTCCTAACTACAAGCCGCTGATGCTGAATTCATTTGACAGGTAGACTTCTCCTCGTCAACACATCACATACTTCAACACGCAGACTCTACACTTACCCTGGGACGATCTGTTCTTGTCAAAGCTGTTTATTAGCACCTTGCAGGGGGTAGCTTTTGAATGGTTCTGCAGTCTGCCTGACGGTTGCATCAACTCTTTTAAAGACTTGGAGAGGTTATTCCTCAACAGGTTTTATGAGAGTGGCATGCATGTTAGTTTGTCCACCCTCATCGAGACCAAGCAAAGGATGACTGAGTCCGTCAACGCCTTCATCGAACGCTTCAGGCGCTAGCACTAAAGATGCCCTTCGGTATACCAGATTCAGAACTTATGGATACTTGTCGACATAACTTCCTTCCTACAGTAAAGTTCTGTCTGGGTATACATAAGTATGATACATGGCCCGCTTTCATTGGGGCCACTGATGCTGCTGAAAACGACATTCCTAATTTGGAACTACTAGTGTTGAAAACACCCAAATCCGAAGACAAGGGCAAGCATCCTCAAACTATCCCTGTCCGTGGAGGTAAAGGGAAAGAAGTCCTGAAGGTCGACACATCTAAATGAGCTTTCAATTCTCAGGGCACCTCCGACAAGCCTAAGGAGACCTTCTCCTTTTATGAAAACGATGTCATTACCATCTTTCATACATTGACGAAGGGTAATAAACTGACATTGCCTCCACGACGTCCTGCGGAGGCGAACCAGCTTAACGATCCCAAGTACTGTCTCTATCATCAGTACGTGCATCATTCTACTAAGGACTGCATCGTCCTGAAGAAGAAGATACAACAGCTTATCGACAGCCAAGTGATCAACCTCAAAGCTGAAGACAAGGTCGTATCTTCTAACATGATCTCTCTTCAGTTTGGTGACTTTCCTTCCACAGAAGTCCCAGACGGCGTGGTCCCGATTTCCAAGGCAATAATGGAAGTCGTCAACCTACCGCCAGCTCGCAACTCAACCTTGGTGCCACTCACGACTGAACGTGGTGAGATCATGTGGGTCCATCCGGACCTTGTACAAGAAGTGACGCAGGGGGTAATACCTTCCAAAGCAAAAAGGGACAAGAAATACAAGTCATGCCATATGGTATCCTCTCCCATCTACGAGGTTCTATCTGGCGAGACGCGATCGGGGAAGACTTATCTTCGGACATACGATCCCGTACAAGAAGAAGCAGTACCTTCTCAAGCTCTTGCTACCTCCACAAGCTCAGAAGCCGGCCCATCTAAGCCTTCAACTACGGACAAAGCCAAGCAGAAGGAGACGCGGTTTGATAAGTCTCTGAAGGCGTCAGCTCCCGAGGGCATGGATCGGCCCTACAACTTTGACATACTGGCATAGCTAGCCAATACACCTGCCAGGTTGTCTCTGTTCGATCTATTGCGACTTTCCAAAGAAACACGGAAGGCCTTAAGTGAGGCATTACTACATGCCGACTCTTACCTCGCTGAAGTCAAAGCCCCCGCTGAAGGCCCTATCTCCTGTCCTCACTGCCACAGTACTATGGAAGTGGTGCCCAATATCACCTTTTCACAGGAGGACATGCTACTAAAAAATAATCGTCATGATAGACCCCTGTACTATACAGGGTATATCGGGGCGATCAAGGTAGACCGCATGCACATCGATCCAGGATTCTCCCTCAGCATCATTCCTAGAAGTTTGCTTCAAATTCTGGGAATCCCTCTGCACAAGCTATCTACAGCCAACACAACTATTATGGCTTTCAATGCTGGTCGAAGCCACCCACTGGGCAAGATCCGTCTCAAGTGCCAGATCGGTGATCTCTGAACGGAGGTTTCCTGCCATGTGATCGATGCCAATGTATCATACAACGTCTTGTTAGGACATCCATGGATACACGAGAACATGATCGTTCCTTCCACACTTTACTAGTGCTTCAAGTACGTCAACAACGATGGTGTCATGAAGACGGAGTTTGCCAATGTCGATCCTTTTAAGGGCATCGAAGCCTACTATGGAGATTCGGTACTTTACCAATCTCAGCCCCCCAAGGATGACGGTAACGAAGCTGCCAACGAAACTGAAGCAAGTTCATCCTCCAATGATGGTCCCCTGATCATCCGAGTCAAAGGACGTACTACTCCAAAAAGTACTCCGAAGCCTCTCACAATCTGGGTAAAAAAGAAAAACCCTTACAAGGTCCAACAATTGACCATCACTCTCAGCAAGACACCCCGGGAGGAACCTGCTGATGTCTGTCCTCCCAACCCTGAAGAATTACCCTACGTGGTGAGCTTGGCCAAGACTGTGGCTCCTCTTCCAGATGATGATCCTCTCAATGTGTATATCAGTACTCATAATAATGTACCTTCAGCGGATGATGTTATTCCTGAAGAAGAACTTATGTATTTTCTTAGTAAAGGTTTATCTTTGAATTATTTCGATGTCTATAAATCTGTAAACCACTACATAGATACGATATACACTCTAGAATATGGCATATGACCACACCTCTGTATGCAGGTCATGACGCCTCACCTGCGGGAAAAAGTTTACCCAGAAGATATCCACTACTTTATCGTTCCAGCCAGAAAGAAGGATGAAGAACTAATCATCTTCGGTCGTATAATTGGCGAGAGAAAGTTCGTTCCAGACTCTACTTCTCCCAAGCACAACACGGAAGCTGACTATGACTCTGGAAAAATGCAACTTTTCCGATATAATTGGTAGGCCAAGAATATCATCCAGAACATGCGATATATCATCAAAAGCGACCAGGGGCTAAATTACGGCCGGGGAAGATGGTTGCCAATACGATACTTTGCTCCTCCCGACAAACCCGAGAACTACTATCAATGAAGCGGTGTTGGTTTGGGTTATGTCACTCCTCCAACAACTCTCGAAAGATCAGATGATGAAGCAGATCGTTGTTCTCATTCTTCTGATTCCTCCCTCTGGGACTCAGACTCCAGCATTAGCGACATGTTCAAAGCAACTCTGTCTGTCAACATAGTTTCCGTTGATCAAATTATGGATAATGTCCAATCGATCGAGCTTGAACAATGGACTCAAAAGATAGATACTAGGTGGGAGCTGCGCTTCGAACAAAGTGAACCACCTACTGAAGACGAAGTCATCCAAGTCAATTTAGGAGATGAATCATCTTTTAAACCAATCTTCATCAGCAAAAGTCTATCTGGCGATGAACGCCAATCTCTTATAAAGCTTATAAGAGAATACATCGATGTCTTTGCATGGAGCTTGAAGACATGCCAGGCTTGGACCCTAAAATTGCCATGCACCGCCTGAATATTTCGTCTAAAGCTAAGCCAGTGAAGCAGCAACAACGACGATTCCGACCAGATGTCATGGAGGCCATCGAGAATGAAGTCAAGAAGCTCATTGCCAGTGTATTCATTCACGAAGAACAACACCCTGACTGGGTTTCCAACATCGTTCCATTCATGAAAAAGAACGGTAAAGTTCGAGTCTGTATCGATTACCGTAATTTGAACTCTGCATGCCCGAAGGACGAGTTTCCCCTACCGATTACCGACGTAATGATCGACAATACTTGCAGCTTCGAGTGGATGTCCTTCATGGATGGGTTCTCAGGCTACAACCAGATCAAGATGTTCCCTGACGATGAGAAATATACATCTTTTCGAACACCGTTGGAGGTATATTGCTATACGGTGATGCCCTTCGGATTGAAAAATGCAGGAGCAACATACCAGCGAGCCATGAACACAATTTTTTATGATTATTTGTAAAAAACAGTGGAGTGCTACGTAGACGATATCGCTGTAAAAAGTTGTCTCAAGGGCAACCACCTCTAAGACTTGAGAACGATGTTCGAATTAATGCGTGCACACCAACTCAAGATGAATCCAACCAAGTCTTTTCTGGGAGTCTCCAGCGGCAAGTTCCTTGGTTTCGTCATCACTTCAAAGGACATACATCTTGACCCAAAAAAAGTGAAGGCTATCCTCGATATGCATCCTCCAAGAAACCTCAAAGAGCTACGCAGACTGCAAGGAAGGCTAGCCTACATCAGACGATTCATTTTGAACCTTTCTGGAAGGTGTCAACCATTCACTCAGCTCATGAAAAAAGGCGTATCTTTCGTGTGGACTGAACAATGTCAACGCGCATTCGACGACATCAAGGCGTATCTCACAAGCCCTCCAGTATTGGTAGCTCCAATAATGGGGAAGCCTTTCTTACTATATGTTCGTGCTATGGACCATTCTCTTGGCGCCCTATTAGCTCAGAAGAATGAAGGCGGCCATGAACAAGCAATCTACTACCTCAGCCGCACAATGGTGGGTGCCGAGCACAGATACACACCTATAGAAAAGGAATGCCTTGCACTGGTATTTGCCATCCAGAAGACACGCCACTATGTGTCTGGGCAGACTATCCACATCATATCTAAAGTCAATTCTCTCAGAATACTCATGACTAAATCGGGTTCTCTCAATTCCCGTTTAGCTACATGGGCAATGCTATTGACTCCATACGATATGTTTTTTGTTCCTCAGAAGGCAGTAAAAGGCCAAGCATTGGCTGATTTCCTAGCAACTCATCTGGTGCCAGAATCTTCCAAACTCTACGACGAAATCCCTGATAAAGTAGTGGAGTCTAACACTGCAACTGAAGAAATTCCTATTTGGCGAATGTTCTTTGACGGTGCATCAAGAACAGGACCCAAAGAAAATATTGTGGCTGGAGTAGGTGTCATGCTCATGTCACCTGATCATCTGGTTATACATCGTGTATATTCTCTCGTGGAACTATGCACCAACAACATGGCCGAATATAATGCCCTATTAATCGGCCTACAACTGGCAAAACAACTAGAAGTTGACTATCTAGAAGCCTACGATGATTCCAAGCTAATAGTTAGTCAAGTCCGTGGGGATTATGAAGTTCGTCACGAATATCTCATCCCCTTTCACAGAGCAATAATCGAGTTGGCATCTACTTTTGCTGGATTCTTCATCGAGCACGTGCCTCGACTACAGAATATAGAAGCAGATGCTCTTGCCGGTCTCGCTGCTTCCTTGACCGTCCCTACCAATACTCAGCAGTCGATCATAGTGTCTGGTCGAGAACTATTCTATGTGAAAAATGCCTTGCATATTCATCACAGTCACACAACGAAAACAAACGTCGATGTTAAAGACTGGAGATTTCCTTTCATAGACTACGTTGTCTATGGAATCCTCCCCGAGGACCCGAAGGAAGCAGTGTCTATCCAAAGACGATCCCTCATATTTTACTACGACACAGCTACCAAGATGTTGTACCGACGCTCTTACGACGGGCTACTGTTACGAAGTGTATCAGACACAGAAGCCAAACATGCACTCTGGGAGGCTCACGATGGAGTTTATGGTGCACACCAACCAGGCCCCAAATTACAAGATCGCCTCAAACGAATGGGTTATTATTGGCCCACGATGATAGCAGATTCTGTTGAATATGCAAAAAAGTGTAGAGCTTGTCAGTTCCATGCCGATTTCATTCATCAACCTTCGGAGTTTCTACACCCGACGGCAGCATCTTTGGCCTTTTGAAGCCTGGGGCATGGATGTTATAGGACCAATCAGCTCGCCATCCTCCAAAGGACATCGGTTCATCCTAGCTATAACCGATTACTTCTCCAAATGGGCGGAAGCTATACCGCTCACCGAAGTGAAGGCGTCGAACGCGATCAATTTTATCAAACATCACGTTATCTACCGCTTCGGCCTACCCCACAGGATCATCCATAATAATGGTCCACAATTCACAAGCCATGCATTCTATCGGTTCTGCGATAGGAATCAAATCCAGAACGTAGCCTCTACTGCCTATAATCTACCGGCTAATGGGCTAGCAGAAGCCTTCAATAAAACCATTATTAAACTTCTCAAGAAGTTCGTGTCTTTAAACAAGCGCGATTGGAATGAGAAGCTCGACAAATATTTATGGGCCTATCGTACAACGGTCCGGACTCCAACAGGTAGTACACCATTCTCTCTGGTTTATGGGAGCGAAGCAGTTCTTCCCCTAGAAATCCAGATTCCTTCTCTTCAAGTAGCCTTAGCCAGCGAGTTGACTGCCGAAGAAAGCTACCGTCTGCGTCTACAAGAGCTCAAAGCGCTAGACGAAAAATGCTTGTTAGCTCAGCAGCGTATTGAGCTATACCAAGCACGTCTTTCCAGAGCCTTCAATAAAAAGGTGAAGGAAAGAATCTTCCAAGTCGGTGATCTAGTCTTAGCAGTGAGAAGACCAATGGTCATGACGCATAAAACAAAAGAGAAATTTCAGCCTAAATATGAAGGTCCTTTCATCATAGAATCAGTGTATTCTAACAGTGCGTACCGACTAACCAAGCCTGACGGTGACTTGCTCATAATGCCTATCAACGGAAAGTTCCTGAAGAAATACTATGTGTAACCTTTTTTACATAATGTTCACATATGTTCAGTAATGTAAATGTACAGTACGACGGTTATGTGATTCAAAAATTATCTAACTATTATCCGTATTTCAAGAGTCTTGAATACACCTTGGATAATAGGTCCTCCAAAATATTTTCCCAGTGGAATCATTCCCGTTTTTGACTCTATCCAAACTCGGTTTGACGAAAACAAGTCACGTCCCTATTACCTCTGAATTTGTTTTTCGATAATTATTTCCCCAGTGAAATGATTATGTTTTGCCATGTCCATATAATCTCTGAGCAAAACATCCATCAAGGATAATCACGTCCATATTACCTCTGAATTATCCACTCCCACCTAATGTCATATATCTTTCCATGTCCATATCACCTCTTGTCAGATATAGAACATCTTCTGCTATTACGTCCATATTACCTCTATTAGCAGCTTCGTTCAACTTATTATCTATATTAAAAAAAAAACTTGAATATAAAATGGGTAATAGGTCCACATCAAAAGTCCCCCAACGGGATACCCTTTACACAAATACCGTATTAGGCCCTCAACACAAGCACCACAGATACCATAAGCAAAGAATGGAGTGAATGTATTCTATTTATTCAAATTATTACATTCATAGGACTACATCAGCAGCAAAAAGAAAAGAAGGGAAAATCCACTACTTATCAGCAACACATTGTTTGGTCAGTTTGGCAGCACTACGCCTCCGTCAAAAAGCAGTTTTGTGACCCTCGAAAGAAGTTATATTTTACTGCTGAGAAGCAAACAAGGTTGTTGAACCTTCGAGAAGCTACACGGACGAGGGCAAATATAGCATGCTAAAAACATCTACAAATGCTGATTTTCTCTCCTCCATATTACGGACGTCCTAGGCCCGTTCCTCCAAAAGGCCATACCTTCAAAATAACATCCCTAATGTTGCTTTTGCCTACTTGAAGAACCGTGAAAACAAAAATTTCACGATGATGCCCAACCACTGTCCGACTCTCCGATGTATAAAGGTTCTTCCTACAATCTGAGAAAAACCCTTCCAAAGCACGAAGAGTTCGGAGCTCTCTGATGTGTGTGTCAAGTGTTGCATCTTTACCATGCCCAAAATCGCCGATACCGGTCCTGGAGAAATTTGCTAGCCAGATCCCTACAAAATATGAAAAAGGAAAAAGGGGTTAACAGTCAGAAGAAAACAAAGTGCAGTAGCCATACGGCCCCATCATACAGAACACATACGGTCCAATGAGATAGGGCATGCATCGATTATGCCTAAAGCACAGAGGCAATACATGACAGGCCTGCACATAAAATATGCGATATGGCCATTCAAAATTTACTCGTCATTTTTCCCACCGTCCTTACCCTTGATAGGGGGTTGCACGTCGGGATGAATGGAAGGAGAGTCCGCAGTTCTCTACGGAGAAGTGAGTCCCTTCCCTTTGGCCGTAGCACCAGTCGACTTGGAAGCTTTTAGTGCCTTGGCTAAACGGGGACAGAAGATAAAGACAAACTCAGAAACTGTAGAAAAAACTAACTGCTAAAGTACTTTTATGTGCCCAAAGGGCTATGCGTCCAAAGGACTATACGCCCAAGACAAAGATATTGGCGTATAACATACAACAGTACATGGGCGCATAACATGCCACAGCATGTGGGCGCATAACATGTCAACATATGGGCACATAGCACACCACAGTATTGACGTATGACTTCTGTGGGCGCATAAGAATGCTCACAGAAGTACGTTGCCTTAGGCGCATGCGCCCAGGCAGAAGAAAAGTCTGAGCATCACAAATTAACGTTCGAGACTTTGTTTTTGAGGCGTGCCCTCACCCAGAATCGGGTCCTGGACTGGCGAGGACGCTGCCAAAGGAGGAGAGCCACTCGGTGCAGCCCCCTTGCCCTTCGCAGATCTCTTTGCGACCTTGTGAGACATGGTTCTTAAAGAAAGGAGATGAAGAGTCTTTTGAAAGTTCTAAGAGAGGAGAATAATGAACTTTCTCTCTCCTTCAGAGCCTATTTATAGGCAAAGGCCACTTCCTATGCGCCCACTATCTTTATGCGCCTATGCGCCCATTATACGCTATGCGCCCACCATAGCCTATGCACCCACGTGAAGATCCAGCCTCTTGCATACTATGCGACTGCCACTTGCTGACATGGACAACGTATGAAGGATGGACCTCTTCAATTTCCGTCCCGATGAATCTGTCAGTTCAGATTTTCGAGGAAGATCTCAACAGTCGTCTCTCTCTCTGACAGGCTGGCCAAACGCTATGCGCCCAAAGATAGAGCTGTGCTATGCGCCCACTGCATCACGAGAAGATGGTCCATGCTTCTTTTCAAAGTATTTCGAACTCGTTCAAGTATCGAAATCTTTGAAGGGGGTTTTGTAGAAGCATGAAAATTTTAGCAACGAAGCCTTATGCGCCCAAGCCAATGAGAATATATGCGCCCAAGCCAATGAAGCTTTATGCGCCCAACTCATCCTGTGAAGCTCTATGCGTCCAAGCCACCCTATGAAGCTCTATATGCCCAAGCCAATTTCCCCCTGGAGGTGGGTGCATAGCCTGAAACAGGGCTATGCGCCCAAGCCTGACTCGGTCAAAGTCATGATCAAAACGTGCACCGAAGAGTACGACCACGTCAGTCTCCACGAGAAATCGTGCACCGAAGCATGCGGCCACGTCAACACCACGATCAACCCACGACTATACAGCCTGCATGCGCCTACATCCTATGGGCCCAAAGCAGGACTATGCGCCCACATGAAAATAGTATGTTTCCTTATGTGGGCGCATAACATCATTCCAGCTCAGAAACTACTATAAAAAGGGGTCTCATCCCTCTTCAAAACACAGAACGGAGAGCATTTTCAAGAGCCAAATTGCTGCACTTCTTGCCAGTGAGCCGAGAGTTAGCAATTTTCTTAGGTTTTCTTCCACTTTTGTAATCAGAGTGTCAACGGAGTAAAGAAGCAACTGCCGCTCGATCTCCATCGTCCCATTCCCCAGAATTCTTTTTTTGTACTCGGGGATCCTCAGCGCAGGATCTCTCAGGCGTACTCGATTTCTGGTGCTTTGTGCCAATAAAGAAAAGATAGTGTTTCTTCTTCTTATTGTGTGTGTCCACATCGCCGTCGTCATCGGAAGAAGATGGAGGACTAGGAGGAGCTCATTGCTTCGACCGGACAGGGGGAGCCGATGGCTGCGTCCGAGACCTGCCAGTCACTCCACTGACCACTTTCTGGAGCCGGTTCAAAAATTTTATTCGATCTCTCGAGAGGACAGCCCGCAGTGCGTTCTTTGCGCCTTGACATGGTGGATCGTATTCTCTTGGGAGCGATCGGAGGACTGCAGGACAACATACATTTATTAAATAATAGAAAAGAAAATAGACAACAGAAAAACATAATGTTAAGAAGTATATTGAATCAGGACTGCCAGGGTTGTGGCTGTCCTAATGTTAAGTAGGACTGCCAGACTCCCTGCAGTCCTCTTTCACAAGGGGACTGCAGGGAGTCTGGTAGTCCTACTTATCATTAGGACTGCCACAACCCTGGCAGTCCTAATATTGTCAGCTACGACTGTAGCAGCCGAACAGCAACAATGACACGATCCTTTGTTGTGGTCTAGGGTTAGGGTTTCAAGAAAAATATGAGAATTATCGTGTTCGAAAAATCCATTCATGAACCCTAAAGTGATTCTAAACCTAATTTATCAAAACTTTTTAGAGAATTAACAAAGATTCTTTGAATTTGAAAAGAATGTAGAAAAATGTAGAAGAAATTATGGAAGAACAAACCTAGACTCTGATGATGGTTTGGACTTGCATGTCATCTCTTGGATTTGAAGTCTCTTTGAATGTAGAAGAAATTTTGAAGGAAGAATTTGGAATGGAGTGGCGGAGAAGAGAGTGGGGTTTTAGGTTTTGGAGATTTTGGAAGGGAGAGAAAGGAAAAGAGGAAATGAAATAAAAATGAGTGTTTGGAGAGGGGGGGGGGGGGGGGGGGGGGGGGGGCTAGCCCCAAGCAACTTTTGGGCAGCCCCAGTAAAAGTTCCACCTTCTTGGGCTGCCCCCAAGTAAAAGTGGTAGTGCCCATAGAAAAGCCTAATTTTATCCATTATCAAGTTGTATGTACCTACTTTTTCTTATTTCTTTTTTCAGCAATATAATTTTATTTATCAACTAATATTTGTTATCGGTATAAAATTTCCAAGATCATGAGATATAACTTTCGACCACAAAAGATATTCTTTTACTAATAGCAAAATCTGTTGCCGAATGGACTATTTTTTCCAGCAATATAATTTTATGAGATTTTTTTAACTTGTCCTCCACTTTGTTTACCATATTTTATGGTCACCCTACTGTTTTACAAAAATGTATAGTCCCCTCCACTTTGAACGGAATTCGTTAGGAATATTTTTTTGGGACCAAAATGCCACCGTCTTCTTCCCCCCCCCCCCCCCCCCCCCCCCCCCCCCAAACCCATCCCTACTCCCCTTGCGGGCAAGCCGCCTGCGCTCCATGCCACCGCCTCCGCTCCCCCCTCCCCGCCACTGCCTCCCACCCCCCCTCCGCTCTCCCCCTCCCCGCCACCGCCTCCTCCTCCTCCTCCAACGGCAGCTGCAGGGGGGGAGGTGGTTGGGACGGCGGCGGCATCCTGTCGGCGGGAGAGGAAAGAGGAAGAAGAAAATGGGAGGGACATTTTGGTCAATTTTTTTAATCAAGACAGTTGACCGTCAATTTCTGACGGATTCCTTCCAAAGTGGAGGGAATCGTATATTTTTGCAAAACAGTGGTATACATCGTGAAATGTGGTAAACAAAGTGGGAGACAAGTCAAAAAAATCTCTAATTTTATTAACCAAAAATTGTATAGAAACATTCAAGTTTTAAAATATTGTGTGAAAGGAATAAAGTTAGAATAAATTACAAAATAAGTTCAGTTATATTTTAAATTTGGACGTTTAAAAAATATGTCCTAAATTTGGACGTAAAAAAAATATGTCCTAAAAATATGTCCTAAATTTGGACGTAAAAAAAAGAGATAATTTATTAGGTTCCCTAAGCGGGAAGCCTAATCCTGGCCATAAAATATGCTTTCAAGTTTTGGACATTTTTTTCTATTAAAAAATAATTAATTTGTCTGGCCTAGTCTGACTAAACTAAAAAAATTCGTCCTAAATTTTCCCGGCTTAGCCACAAATTTTGAAGGATACTTTCTCGGACATGGGATAGGATGTGTTATATCGTTAAGTAGGCTGTACGGACCAATTTCTTCTTTTTCTGTCTTCGCAGTATGTATATGCATATATAGAGCTGTCAAGTGGGCCGGGTCGGACTTGGGTCGGACTTCTTGAGTCCATGAATTGTAGCGTGCCGGGCCGGACCGGGCTATGGATAAAAATTTTAAGCCCGGCCCGGCACATGACCGGCATAGTGGGCTTTCGGGTCGTGCCGGGCCGGGCCGGGTCGCATTGGAGGCCATCATTTAATTCAATTCAGTTCAGTATATACATATATCATTCATGGGTCTACATTATTTTGTATTAATGACTGTACATGATTGGCCATATATAAGTGACCAAGTGAAGTGAGACATGCACGATGAAGCTTATAGCTGATGGCAACTAACTGCGGCTTTGACTAAGCTAATGTATGGATGCATGCATGTATGTTGTTGCAGCAACTTGCAACTAATATATATTGAAATGAATTGAATTTCAATTCAATTCACTTCAATTCAAACATCCATTTCAATTTAATTCACTACTACACTAAATAATCATAATAATAACAGAGGCCACCACCACTTGCACTTGTTGCTTGAGGCAGTGGTACAAAACATATTTGGAGGACAGAGTGTTTGTTGTGTACATATTTTTCTTTTCTTTTCCTTGTGAAAGTGACAATAGTACTGCTGTTAGCTGGTAGGATTTGAGACAAATCAAAGAGATTGTGTAGGGGATGTTGTAACCAGGTCGGGCTTCGGGCCGAGCCTCGGACCGGGTCGGACAGGACTTGGGCTTCGGGCCGGACCGGGCCGGTCCTATATTATGGGCCAAATATACATGGTCCAACACGACCCAACATACGGGCCCGGGCCGGCCCGGGCCCATGATTAATCGGACCGGGACGGCACATGGACCAATTTTTCGGACCGGACTCGTGTCGGGCTGGACCGGCCGACCTAATTGACAGATCTATGCATATAGAACCAACTTAGTAGAAAGAAATATCATTAAATGGTAAAGTTGTACTTCATCACTAATGTATGAATATGCCACATAAACAATATTATACGGAAAATTGTATGTCTCATGGCCCCAAATGTTGGGCTTATTTATAATATGACTCATAGAAAGAAAAAAAAAAGCCCCAAATCTTGGGAGTATATTTTATGGCCGGGATTAGCCTTCCGGCTTAGAGAACCTAATTACGAAACTATTTTTTAACAATAAATTTTTTTTTTTGGACGTCCAAATTTAGGACATTTTTTTTAAACGCCCAAATTTGGAGCGTAACGGAACCCATTTTATAATTTGTTCTAACTTTGTTCTTTTTATACAATACTTTAAAAGTTGAATCTTCTGATACAACTTTTTGTTTTATTAATCAACTAATATTGTTACCGGAAATTACGGTACATAATTTCAAAGAAAATTATAAAATATATACTTTTGAAAAATGCTTTTAAACCTTCCAAAATGTCATTCTAAACTATTATTTCTTATGTGACAGCTGACGTGACATCTGACATGACAAATTTTAACATTAAAATTAACATTAATATTAATATAGATTGGATGATATTTTTTTTGGGTTAAAATTTATCAAGTCATTTCCATGTCAAAGGATACTTTGGAGAGATTAATAGTATTATTCTATATATTTTACCACAAAAAACATACATTAATTTCATTTAGCAAAATTTGAGGTAGGGTCGGCCCTGAGCTGTTGGGTGCCCGAGACGAAACTTTCAAAACGGACCCCCATACATAATGTGAAAAAAAAAAATTAGTATCATTATCAAACCAATGACCACTTAAATATAAGTCTAGCATTATAACGACTACACCACAATGCTTATTGTTAAAAAAGGCACATGATACATACTATTTCTATTATAGACAGTTTCGTATTGGTGCCCCTTTCGTCAGGGGTCCCTGGGCCGTCGTTCGATCTGTCATGGGTCAGAGCAGTCCCTGATTTGAGACCTAAATATATAAATGTAAAATACAAAAATATTAATTCTTGTAAGTTGTCGAATGTCTGAAGTGAGTATTGTGATGCTAAAGCCTCGTTTTATAATGGGCTTTTATTTTATGTAAATTTTGAAAGAGTAGTCATTTTTTCCGAAGGATTTAACCAGCCCCCTCCCTTCCCATCACTGTAGTTAGAAGTTCCATCCATACTTAGATATGGACATATGGGCCTATGGAAATTTAGACAGTTGTCGAGCTATAGTGGTGTGTTTTTCTCATCCCTCATATTAATTTATGGATTTATAATCAGCTATAGCGTAGGCCAAGAAAATGGAATATATTCTCACATTCTATATAGACCACCAATGTGCATTGAGTTCATTTTGATACTATTTTTTATTCACACTAAACTTAGGATAGATGTTTATCCTTCCATTCAAAAATTGTCACATATCAAATTAATGGTCAAAACTAATGTGGATCTTCACCAAACTCGAACTTTTAAAATAAGGTAGGTGTTGGAAATCGAACACGCCCTACAAGCGCTATGATATCGTGTCTGAGACGTTGTCGCAGCGAAAACTTATGCCAACTCACCTGAAATAACCAATCCCGTCTAACGAACACCAACCACAGATAAAGACAAATATATGGCAGTGACTACATCACATGGACAAATCCCAATCTATATAACTCAGATGAAATTACAAGAATTACAAAAAAAATCAATATTGCATCTTTTACCCTAATAGGTTCAACCCACTCACCACCCTTAAGAAGAAACGACAGAGATTACAATAAAATCACTCACCAAGTCGTAGTAATCTTTCTAATCGAAGCTGACGACTCCTCGATCAGATCTCCTCCTTTGACGACTCCTCGATCAGATCTCCTCATTCCTTCTATCTTGTATGTCGAAGCCCTAGGAGCAGAGTGCAGACTTTCTCTTAGATCTTATGTGGACGCGCAACCCAAATCTCAACTTTTATGCTATGCTTTGTGCCTTCACCCTCATCCCATATATATAGGATGGGAAAAAAAAAAATCCTATTCTAGGTCATAATAGGATTTACTAAATAGAAATAAAATATGAATCCTATTATACCTAAACAACTACTCATATTTCAGACTGGACTACAACAATCTCCAACCTCCAGTCTGATAAGAGAATGTTGACCCCATGGCTTCTCAACTGGACTCCATGCATGTCGTTCCACGACAGAGTTCCTGCTCCCCATGCCACGATCTCCAATTCCCGAGCTGATTTGCAACTTCCTTCTTCTCCAGCTCATTGACTATCACTCGATGCTAGCTGCCATGCGTAGCACCTTCTACACCACTGGGATCTTGTCGACATCAATGGCACAGCCATGATCGAACTTCCTGACGATCATTCTCGTCGTGAGTCTCGGATGTATGTCCCCGACTTCGTCTTTGTAGCATTTGCTTTCTAGAAATTGAAGTTGTTAATCAGAAATTGATTTGGGATCACAAGGGTGCGTACCTAAGCCTATAGGTTAAGTATAATAAAACTAGGTCATATGAATAGTCCCAAATGTGTTATTTTACTATTTTAGCTTTTTTTGGAGATTTCTAGATAATTTTATCTATAGTATTATTATTTTTATAGGCTTCTAGAATTTACCGTGAGGACACACGGGGTTTTTTTTAGGCTAAACACTTTATTTGGGCTCTAAAAAACCCTTAAAACATTTTCTTGAATTTTTAAAGAATTTTTAGAAATTTTCTAGAATTTATTTGAAATTAATAGGATTTTTTTGATTTTTAAATAAATTTATGTAATTAAAAATCTATTTACCAAGACATTACACAATCAGCTTCAGCCGGGCCCACCGGTCAGCTACTCAGCTGTGCGAGGGCGGGCCCAGCTGTCAGTCAATGACAAAATGGGGGGCAATTTTGGCTCGGTCTCCGAGTCAGAATAGGAGTCAAGCGGAGCATTGAAGCCGACTCCTATGTCGGCTCGGGGCCGGCCTGTTCCAAAGCCGTTCGATTTAGCCTTTGGGTCACAGGATGGCCGCCAAGTGGCCCATCGCTTAGCTGCTAAAGCTCGGCTATATTTATATATATATATAGGTCACTACTAAAATAAGGCAAATTAGCGACGTCAGGATACGTCGCTAATTAAGGAAAATACGTCGCTAATCATAATTAGCGACGACTTTAGCGACGAAACATGAAGGTCGCAAAAAAGCTAGTCGCAGATGACAAATTCGTCGTCCTCCGTCGTTGTTTGCGATGTGACCACAATGTTGCTAGGTCGTCGCAAAATTAGCGACAGAGGGCGACGAAATTGTACGTCGCCAAATTAGCGACGTAGTGCGACTACTTAGCGACGTTATTTCTTTTTATGTGATGACATGGCATGCCTGCCACGTCAGCAGTGTAGCGACGTACAGCGACCAAATTAGCGACGTCAGGATTCTACCACGTCAGCTTCTGAGCGACGGATAGCGACGTAACGGCGCTAATTAGCGACGTCACGATACGTCGCTATACGTCGCAGATCGTCGCTATACGTCGCAGATATTATAAAAAAAATTTAAAAAAATATAATGTGTATTTTTGTTATGCTATGTGTCTGTGTTTACAGCGTGTGTGAAGTGCAGTGTTCGAACCATCGACAGTTTCGCTTACTATTCTATGTTTTATCTTGGATAGAAAGAGCAACAGTTCAGGGTGCACTTCTAAGAGCTTCCTCTTCACGTCCTTCACCTTCTCGGGATCCTTTACGACGTCCCAATAAAGTGAAAGATGTAAAAATAAAGCTCTCAGAAGTACACCATGAACTGTTGCTCTTTCTGTCCAAGATAAAATATACAATAGTAATCGAAACTATCGATGGTTCCGAACACTGTATTTCACATACACTGTAAACACAGACACACATCATCACAAAAATACACATTATATTTTTTTAAAATTTGGGCAGCACCTCCTTTGTATATCAGATCATCGCTTATAATCCAGCGTAGGTATATTTGTCATCCCCGTCGCAGATATCATCATAATTAACAGTCTTCCATCATAACAGTTTACAATTAATAGATGAATAACAGTCTCCCATCATAACAGTCTACAACTAAATATCATACATGTACTCAATGAAAATACCAACAAAGTAAATATCACAAACATACATGTCCAACAGAGTCAAATAAGAATGAAAATTAGTGTACCAATGATCAATAGGCCCATAGCGCCAATACATACAAAGATGATAAAAAATCTACTGGATCACTGAGGACCCCTGCTGCACATCTAAGATAGCAAATACTTATACTGCTCCTGTATGAGCTGCACCATAGGGGCAGTAGGAGGCAGTGCAACGTCTGGAGTCGGCGCCGTCGATGGACTGGGAGGACGTATCTGCTCCAGCTCTCGCAGTCGTTCAGCATGCGTAGCAAGGGTTTTCACCATCCTCTGAGAACTCTCCTCAATCGAAGTATGTATTTGAGTGATTGAGGCAGACATGGTCCTCTGCGATCCCTCCAGCTCGATCTGTCTCGCTCTGTGCGCTCCGTAGACTCGATGAGCGTGTGCAAACTGGCAGCTGTAGCCTGCTGCAGACTTATCAGCTCCTGTATACTGCGCTCGACCGCATCAAATCGTCCGGTGATCATCGGATCGTCGGATCGTCGCTCTGCGGTATGGTGATCAGAAATCTGTTGCTGCAACTCGCGACGCATGTCACGCCCCGTTCCCGTAGGAGCGATCGTCCTCGCTAAGGCGTGATGCCGTACGAGCCTAGATTGCGCTCGTACAAGGCTAACCATAACGGCCGATTACAACAGCGGCGACGGGGTCGTCGCACAGAAGTCCCAAGCAGAAACATTGAATACATTGCAACGGAATTTAAAGAAGAACACATGAACACAAGACATTCAAAACAATCTCTTTATTGATATTGAGTACAAGATTACATTTGTGGGCGCAAGGCCAATTACAAGTCTCTCAGGCTCACTTTTCTCTCGTTTACAAGTCACTCTGCTCTCTCTCTTCTCTCGATACAATACTTGAATCCAGCGGAAGCTTCGGAAGGCGATGTCCATACATTATGTCCTGTATAAGTCTTTAGATCACGCGACCGCACGCTTCGACTCGCCAAGGAACTCCGTGCCTCGACGCATCCAAGCGAGCTCCGCGCCACGAGCTTCTACCTGTGCCTGCACATGAAACACTGTGTGGGTATCAGTACCACTGTACTGGTGGAGTGAGCTTCTCGCCCACCCATACAAAACCAACACGTTCTTTTACTTTGTGCAGCTTAAACCCTTTCGATTGTCTTTCTAGTCTTGCCTTAGGATCAGTTTTAGGACCGGCGCCTTAGCGAAATCTTGTGTATCAGAACCATCCCGTGCTTGCAATGTCAACGTTAACTCATACTTTATCTCTAGACCACTTCTTGTGCCAACAACGTTAACCTATCAAGTCGTGTTTGCCTTACGGCCAAAATCAGAGACGCACTACGCAACAGACTCTATTTCCTTGCCTCTAGTCCTTTCTCGTGCTTGTATTGCCGACGCACCGACTTATACTTGTCTTTCGTGCCAAACTCTGGGACATAACGACTCGGTCGTGCCATGAACTCTATTTGTGGTTCAAAAACTCCGAGGCAGTGCCTCCTTGTCTTAGTCTCGCTTACACTTGTGTTGTGACAACGCGGCCGTGCCTCATATTATGAGGCCGTGCCCAACAACTCAACGTAACTTCACACGACTAGCCCTACGGCCCTTCTCGACTTAACTCGCGATAGCTCAAGCCTAACTCATGCAACTCTATGCCAACAACTTAACACTCGATGCCACAACTCGTGCCGAAGCACGTCGCCTTCGCTGTAGCCAAATCTTAGGCTCCGACATTGTGTCTTTTTAACTTCATACATATTCAACTCAATCCAAAGGCACACACACGGATTTCCGCCCGTGCCGACACATCTATATGAAAGGTCACTGGCATTAACTAGCCATCGTGGACATAAAACTTACCATGTCAGTTGATAATAATTTATATTAAGTGTTTGTTATGGGATTGGCCTAACCAGCCGCCTTGGACGTAGCCTGGCAGTACGGGACCCTTTCAACGCAGGTAGCGAGCCCCGATGAAAGTCTCCGTCTTACCGATCGCCTTACCAGCGTTGCCTATTACCCAGCTCGGCTATAACCAGTTTCTTCCTAGGCCGAGACGGTCCCGTGGCCCCGAAATTCCGCTCGAAGAAACCACCCCTTGTCGACAAGTTGTCCAAGTTCATAAGGGTTTACATGGTGTATTTTAGGATACCGTTGGGGCTTGTTATGTGATCAATTCATTTACTTGGTTGTTTTACTCTTTCCACTTTTTGTACTTCCTTTGCAGAGCCCCTAACCAGGGTTGCCTCGACGACTAACCATCGCTTAGACTTAACATTCCTTGAACTCAGGGAACGGCTACTGCATAGCCTTCCAACTTAACTTGAACATAACGTGTTTCCATAAGTATCGACCGACCGTAGCTAACTTTCCACTGGACCAACCGTGGCTCGTGCCTCTAAACCGACTCGTGTTCGACGCAACGCTGTCGCCCAAGTCATACTTCATATGACGGGCCTTGGGGTCGTGGGACTATTTATCTTGACAACCGCAGAATGAGCGGGATAACACATAGAATAACTTAGGTCGACCGGCATAACTTTTACCTAACTCACTCAAGCCTACAACTTAACCCAAGGGACGAGCAAAGGCTACGCCAAGCCTTGCGGGACAGGACCGTGTATGCTTTAGCAAGCATTTGTGCGGGCGACGCCTATGACTTAGGCTAACTCTCAACTTTTGTACCGAAGACCAACTTTCCTTCTCCCAAGCCACGGGACGAAGGATCGAGTGTCATTTTCAAAGCACGCCGTGCACCAACTCTAAGCCGACCGTGGGACGTTTTCCATGTTCTAACTCATTTTGACCCGTCGGGATTATTCCCTTAGCTATGTGGATGCGTAGCTTTTATTATCAAGCCTAACTTGTGCAAGTTGAAAACACGATTTATTATGTGAAGGCAAAGATGAGAAGAGTTCACCGAAACTACCCCACCTGAGCGATGTCTCCGAGCAAGCCGTTGCAAGGCTAAGGCCGAACGCCGTTGGCGTTTCGATTCCTCCGATTGACTTTGCGGGTCGGGGCACTACATCATACACCACTCAGAACAAGTCTCGTCCTCGAGACTTTCCTGAGGGCAAGTCATCCTACCATTTCTATGGCCAAGACTTAATCGTACACATTTCGCCTACGCGTTCCTTCGATTCCTTTCCACGCTCGCACTATTATCAATCTTTACTTCAACACGATTTTAAGATCTCGACACACTCCCATATTTCAAGCCTTGCTTGAACTAGTCGTATCACTTGGCTAGATCGTGCATGCATTCCAAGCGTCCCCAAAATACATGCATTCAGCAAAGCCGCATGATAGAAAATTTGTCATTCTCACTCGAGTCGCATCGTGCACATACCCAAGCGTCCCTGAAATATATGCATGTCAGTCGAGTCTCGTGAGCAGGGTTTCCTATATTCGTGATCCACGTCATCTATCCATTCCAATCCTCAAGATCAATCCTTCCGATTGCTAACACTTGAAACAGGGCGTCTCGCCTAACCGCTAGGCTATTTCTTTTCGAGGCTAAGTCAATGTCAGGATTGGAATCATAGTTCCCCAACAATAATGCCAACACTGACCCCAATCCTAGGGTCAAACCAGAGTCGATCATACGGGGTCTTCTACCCAAGCTCGCATCACTCAGATTTCTAAACATCAAGCACGATCACCTATTCGCCTCAGCGCATTCGTTGCGCGTATTCGAATCCATTCAAATCACCAATTCTAACCAATTCCTGTATTCAATCACGTGGTCGTCTCGCTCGACAATACGTTGCGTCCCAATCTCACGCGAGTCTGATAATCCGCGGTGGTTCATGAATCACCATGCAACGCTCCCGCAGAATAATCATTCTCATCGGGGCGTAACTCTTGTTTGAGTTTAACTCATTCATTCTCGATACGCGGATTGGACCTACTCAATCCTCAAGTTCAATCGACAAGCACACCAATTCAATCTCGAGTCTATCTTCGCGTTAAACCACAAGTCGAAGCACAAATTGTCGTACCGTACAAGTTCGATCACTCCCGCTGTATGAATCACCATACCAGCGCTCATGCAGAGTGATCGCCCTAATCGGCGTGACGCATGTGCGAGGCTGGAGTAGCACTCGCATAAGACAAGAACATCAACGTTGTGGTTGTCGACGAAGCAAATCCAAACATTCCAGTTTTCATCCAAGCCAAGTTCGATCGTCATTTATTCAACTTTAAAAAAAATCCTCGAGCCAAGTCTATCTTTTCCTCGACACATTTTAACATCTCGATTATAACATCCATCGGAACAATGATATTTGCACGATCGTCATTTGTCGAGTCAGAGTACCCTCGAGTTATCGCATATCGATCTTTGATACGCCTCAATACCATTGACGATATGCATAACCTGACGATCTTCCTTGCAACCAATTTCGAGTCGTACATTGATGCTGTCGTCCGAACTGGATATTCCTCAATTTTCTCGATACTCAAGATCAAGTTCAGTCGCTTTTCCTCAAGCTCGTTTCAAGATCGTTATTCAAAACTCAAGTCACATTTCAGTTGCATCAATCCGATATCGCACGCACGATCCTCTAAGTTTCCTCGATCAAGACCATTCATTTTCATCCATCATTCTGAATCATTTTCTAACTCGCGTTGCTGATTCACAAGTTGTCCGAACGAGATACTCGTTCGGGACATTCGAAGTCACGACCAACTAAGCGTGACGTGTTCTAAGGCTTTGCGCGATCGCATCGCCTCGCCGACATACTCGTAATCCTCAATATTCATTCGAACAATTTCCAAGACGAACCATACACCACTCGGATTCGAGCCACTCGACTAGTCGTCGACACTCATTATTATTCTTCTTGCAACGTTCGGCACAAAGGCCCTATCGACGCATTTTGGCAACGGCCTACCAATGCATTAGATTGAACGCTTGTACGAGCTTTCAAAAATATTTAGACTTATTGTATGGACATGTCGAGGGACATCTGAGAGAGAGCGTACCAACGATAACAACTTGCGGAAGCAACAGAGTTTTGCGGAAACATCAAAGTTAAAGAATTCAATCGACGGTCCAAGGACGTAAAGCCGTGCTCTGATACCACTATGTCATGCCCCGCTCCCGTAGGAGCGATCGTCCTCGCTAAGGCGTGATGCCGCACGAGCCTAGATTGCGCTCGTGCAAGGCTAACCATAACGGCCGATTACAACAGCGGCGACGGGGTCGTCGCACAGAAGTCCCAAGCAGAAACATTGAATACATTGCAACGGAATTTAAAGAAGAACACATGAACACAAGACATTCAAAACAATCTCTTTATTAATATTGAGTACAAGATTACATTTGTGGGCGCAAGGCCAATTACAAGTCTCTTAGGCTCACTTTTCTCTCGTTTACAAGTCACTCTGCTCTCTCTCTTCTCTCGATACAATACTTGAATCCAGCGGAAGCTTCGGAAGGCGATGTCCATACATTATGTCCTGTATAAGTCTTTAGATCACGCGACCGCACGCTTCGACTCGCCAAGGAACTCCGTGCCTCGACGCATCCAAGCGAGCTCCGCGCCACGAGCTTCTACCTGTGCCTGCACATGAAACACTGTGTGGGTGTCAGTACCACTGTACTGGTAGAGTGAGCTTCTCGCCCACCTATACAAAACCAACACGTTCTTTTACTTTGTGCAGCTTAAACCCTTTCGATTGTCTTTCTAGTCTTGCCTTAGGATCAGTTTTAGGACCGGCACCTTAGCGAAATCTTGTGTATCAGAACCATCCCGTGCTTGCAATGTCAACGTTAACTCATACTTTATCTCTAGACCACTTCTTGTGCCAACAACGTTAACCTATCAAGTCGTGTTTATCTTACGGCCAAAATCAGAGACGCACTACGCAACAGACTCTATTTCCTTGCCTCTAGTCCTTTCTCGTGCTTGTATTGCCGACGCACCGACTTATACTTGTCTTTCGTGCCAAACTCTGGGACATAACGACTCGGTCGTGCCATGAACTCTATTTGTGGTTCAAAAACTCCGAGGCAGTGCCTCCTTGTCTTAGTCTCGCTTACACTTGTGTTGTGACAACGCGGCCGTGCCTCATATTACGAGGCCGTGCCCAACAACTCAACGTAACTTCACACGACTAGCCCTACGGCCCTTCTCGACTTAACTCGCGATAGCTCAAGCCTAACTCATGCAACTCTATGCCAACAACTTAACACTCGACGCCACAACTCGTGCCGAAGCACGTCTCCTTCGCTGTAGCCAAATCTTAGGCTCCGACATTGTATCTTTTTAACTTCATACATATTCAACTCAATCCAAAGGCACACACACGGATTTCCGCCCGTGCCGACACATCTATATGAAAGGTCACTGGCATTAACTAGCCATCGTGGACATAAAACTTACCATGTCAGTTGATAATAATTTATATTAAGTGTTTGTTATGGGATTGGCCTAACCAGCCGCCTTGGACGTAGCCTGGCAGTACGGGACCCTTTCAACGCAGGTAGCGAGCCCCGATGAAAGTCCCCGTCTTACCGATCGCCTTACCAGCGTTGCCTATTACCCAGCTCGGCTACAACCAGTTTCTTCCTAGGCCGAGACGGTCCCGTGGCCCCGGAATTCCGCTCGAAGAAACCACCCCTTGTCGACAAGTTGTCCAAGTTCATAAGGGTTTACATGGTGTATTTTAGGATACCGTTGGGGCTTGTTATGTGATCAATTCATTTACTTGGTTGTTTTACTCTTTCTACTTTTTGTACTTCCTTTGCAGAGCCCCTAACCAGGGTTGCCTCGGCGACTAACCATCGCTTAGACTTAACATTCCTTGAACTCAGGGAACGGCTACTGCATAGCCTTCCAACTTAACTTGAACATAACGTGTTTCCATAAGTATCGACCGACCGTAGCTAACTTTCCACTGGACCAACCGTGGCTCGTGCCTCTAAACCGACTCGTGTTCGACGCAACGCTGTCGCCCAAGTCATACTTCATATGACGGGCCTTGGGGTCGTGGGACTATTTATCTTGACAACCGCAGAATGAGCGGGACAACACATAGAATAACTTAGGTCGACCGGCATAACTTTTACCTAACTCACTCAAGCCTACAACTTAACCCAAGGGACGAGCAAAGGCTACGCCAAGCCTTGCGGGACAGGACCGTGTATGCTTTAGCAAGCATTTGTGCGGGCGACGCCTATGACTTAGGCTAACTCTCAACTTTTGCACCGAAGACCAACTTTCCTTCTCCCAAGCCACGGGACGAAGGACCGAGTGTCATTTTCAAAGCACACCGTGCACCAACTCTAAGCCGACCGTGGAACGTTTTCCATGTTCTAACTCATTTTGACCCGTCGGGATTATTCCCTTAGCTATGTGGATGCATAGCTTTTATTATCAAGCCTAACTTGTGCAAGTTGAAAACACGATTTATTATGTGAAGGCAAAGATGAGGAGAGTTCACCGAAACTACCCCACCTGAGCGATGTCTCCGAGCAAGCCGTTGCAAGGCTAAGGCCGAACGCCGTTGGCGTTTCGATTCCTCCGATTGACTTTGCGGGTCGGGGCACTACAACGCAGCTCGTCGATTTGACGACCAATATCCTGAGCTCGTGATGACGCCTACGAAACTGGAGACTGTGCACTGACAAAGGGGGCCCGGGATGACTCTGAAGCCAAATAGGCACCGTAGGATCCCGTACCGTAGTATGTACCCTTCTGAAGACCACCAACAGCGGTCATCCAGAGGTCGTCCAGCGATGGAGCTGTAGGCGGCTGGGAGGAAGTACCAACCCCTCCCTCTGCTGGCGTACTAGCAGCAGCAGCCGCCTCCTCTTGTAGCCGAAGAAACTCGGCCTATAACAATGTTTGCTAACGTCTAAGTGTTTGCTAAGTCTATATTGATATCTATTTTCCTGTTTTCTAAATTATAGTAAATTAATATAAAAAATAGAACGTACATATGTCTGCGTCGTCCTCTCGTCAATGAACTCCCCAGCCCTCCGATAGGTGACCAGGAAGACGGTCACCATGTTGGGGTCCTCACCCTTTTTTACCTGTTAAAATATATTATCTATTATTAGTATTAAACATTCTATCCAACTATATATAAAATAATGTCCGTCATAGGAAACGTACCAGACGACAAAAATGCTCCGTCATAGGAATAGCGCCACCACACCACTTACTGGCGCTCGACCACGCCACCTTGGCCTTGTCAGACCGCTCCTGGTACCTGGCCTCGCCGAATCTAGCTTTCATCGCAGTCCACTGCTCTGGCGTGATCCAACCATGGATCGGCTTTTCGGAGCGATCACGAGACTCCTGGTCGTGGATCACATCACGGATGAGCTTGCCTGTGACGACAGAAAATTGGTCCTCGATCTTCGCCACCCGGTGTGGTGGATAGAAATAGGTCCTCTACAAGAAGTAAAATAGAAAGAGTTGTATAATATACACAAATGATTATTAAAATTTAAAAATAAACAAATTTTTAACCTTGAAGTGGGCCAACCAAAAGGCCTTCCTATCTGCGGGAGCATCTGAGTAGTTAATCCAAGGCCCACCATAGTTCTGCCTAAGAAATAACCCCAGCTGTCTCTGTACTACAGGAGACCGATATCTATACAATAATAAATTTCATGAATATATATGTACATATAATTATTTGAGAAATATATATTAACTAATTAACTTACTTCGTAGGCCCGTTCTTCCAAATCTCCATACGCATCTCGTCCGGAAGAGCGCATGAAGGGTTGCTCTCACCTTCTGTCTGACTAGGATCAGTCTGATCGCCGTCCTCCATATGCTCGGCATCGGCTCTTCCCATAGAGCCGTCGGCAGGAAGAATGCTGGATGCGGGAGGAATGCTGGACGCGGGAGGAATGCTGGACGATGAGGGAGGAGTCGCCAACCTGCTAGAACTGCCCTATCCCGGTAATGGACCGGGTACAGAATGGTACACTGGCGTACTTGGAGATAAGGATCATGGTACGAAATCTATATCCCCAGCCTGACGCACACAGGACTGCCTAACATAATATCCTCCACGTCGTCCGGGTCTAGTCATACCTGATAATAACATATGACAATAAAACAAATATACATATTTATATGATAGACATCACAGATTTTTGAAAAATATCATAGTCACAAAAGTGTCACTAAAGTGTCAAATATGATGATAAAATAAACGTACAGATTTAATCCTCTTCTGAAAATTTATCTAGTTCGTTTAGCTCATCTTCTTCTTCTTCTTCTTCTTCTTCTTCTTCTTCTTCTTCTTCCTCCTCTACATCTTCACTTTCATCTGCATCTTCCTCTTCAGATAATTTTACTTCTTCTACACAATTAGATGTGTAATGAGGAACTTTCGTCGTGTCCACTTCTATAATATTTGTTACAAGAGGTAGTTCATCCTCTTGATAAGCTATATCGTCAACCTCAAAGGTATTTCTAGCTTTGGTCTTACATACTGCCCACCAGTCCGACCTTGTTGTTCCCCATTTAGGATAACTTGTGAAGTACACGAGCTGAGCCTGACTTGATAGGACAAATGGTTCATAAGCTTGATATCGACGTCGATAGTTTATATCCACAAGACCGTGCTTGTCTACTTTCCAACCTTGACCTTCAATCGGATCGAACCAATCACACCTGAATAACACAATCTTAGTAGGATAGCATTCTAATAGACTCATTCTCAAGTCTTGCGTATGGACGATCGACCTAAATACCACGAAAAAATAAATTAAGCTCATTCTCAAGTGCATATACAGAAAGGTAATTACAGAGTTCTCAAGTCTTACATATGCACTCAACCATGATGGAAAATAACACCTCATTTCTTGTTCTAGTTCTTTTTCTGTTATGTGTGGCCTACTTGACCTCACATCATCATTAAATATGCTGAAAACAACATCGTTCAATTAATGTAATAGTATAATAATCAACACTATTAAAATATGGTAGGCGTATTAATTACTTACCCCTCCAGCATCTCTACTTCATCATCGTCGCAGTTGAGTAATACATACACCTGAGCAGCCCTTAGCTCATCATCGTTCAGATATCTCTTCTTCATTTTACCCGATGGCTTTCCTGGAGCATTGAATACCTTCAGTATTGTATCATTACATTCATGATCTCCGTCGTCGTTTCTGGAAGCTCTTGTTCTATTAGTTGCAACATGAGGCTTGAAATACATCGAACAAAAGTTTGTAATCTCCTCGAGAACATAGGCTTCACAAATAGAACCCTCGACCCGTGCCTTATTTTTCACCTTTCTTTTTAGGTGATTCAAATGTCGCTCGAATGGGTACATCCATCGATATTCGACGGGTCCACCAACACGTGTCTTATAGGATAAATGAATCGGCAAATGCTCCATAGAGTCGAAGAATCCAGGAGGAAACACCCTCTCTAGCTTGCACAGTGTTACCGTAATGTCCTTCTCTTGCTTTTCTAGACGATCAACGAGCAATTTCTTAGAACAAAGATACCTGAAGAATATCCTAAGCTCCGTCAATGGATCCCAAACTGCCTGTGGTAAGAATTTTCGAAATACAATCGGAATTAACCTCTCCATGAATATGTGACAATCGTGGCTATTCATACCCGTCAATTTGTTTTCCTTCGGATCGACACATCTTCTCAGATTTGACACATATCCGTCTGAAAATTTTATGCCCTGGATCCACCGACAAAGTCCCACTTTATCCTCCTTGTCCAGTGAGAAAATTGACTTCGGCAGGAACTGTTTTCCATTCTCCTCTATCAAATGCAACGCAGTGCGTTTGCATATTTCTTCTAAGTCCAACCTGGCCTTGGGATTGTCTTTCGTTTTTCTCTTTACGTCCATTACAGTATTAGTTATGATATCAAACACATTCTTCTCAATATGCATGACATCAAGATTATGTCTGATCAGATTGGTACTCCAATATGGCAGATCCCAGAATATGCTCCTCTTTGTCCAGTTATGATATCTACCAAATCTATCGCACTTGTACCCAGTTGTAGGATCTTTGATAGCACTTGGAAAATCTCTAACCTCCTCCCATATCGTGGCTCCGCACCACCTTGGCGGTGGATCACCCTTCTCTATAATGCTGGTACGGAATGCATTCTTGTTCCTTCTGAACGGGTGATCTTTTGGCAGAAATTGTCGATGACAATCAAAGAAGCACGATTTTCCTCCGTGTTTCAAGCGGAAAGCCTTAGTACGGTCCATACAATACGGACATGAGAGACATCCATGAGTGCTCCATCCAGATAACATTCCATAGGCCGGAAAGTCGTTGATGGTCCACATAAGGGTTGCCTTCATCTGAAAATTTTGCTTCCTGGAAACATCGTACGTGTTAGCGCCTACTTTCCATAACTGATTCAACTCATCTATCAAAGGCTGTAAGTACACATCAATGTTCCTCTTGGGATTGTTCGAACCAGAAATTATAACGGTTAGAAACATGTACTGAGTCTTCATGCACATCCAAGACGGTAGGTTATACGGAGTGACAATCACAGGCCAGCACGAATACTGGGATCCCGAAAGACCAAAAGGAGTAAAACCGTTAGAAGATAGCCCCAACCTGACATTACGCGAATCTGAAGCAAAATTAGGATACACTCGATCAAAGTGCTTCCACGCTTCTCCATCGGATGGGTGATCCAACACTACTTCAATTTGTTCTCGCATGTGCCAACTCATATTTTCGGCCGTCTCTTTCACCATAAATAATCTTTGCAACCGCGGCGTTAAAGGCAAATAGTGCATTGAATCAGTCGGTCTTCTTGCACCGGTAGACCTTCCTGTACTAGTTGTCTTATAGCGATCAGCACCATAAAATCTGCACACATCTGCGTCCTTGTCGTCTTTGTAGTACAGCATGCACCCATTGCAACAAGAATCGATTTTCTCGTATCCTATCCAGAGCGATCTCACCATCCTCTTAGAACGATAGAAGTCTTTAGGTAACTTAGCACCCACCGGCAAGATTTCTATAATAAACTCCAACACTCGGTTGTAGTATTCTTGCGACATGTTAAAATCTGACTTAATGCTCAACAGTCTTGTAACCACCTCCAACGGTGAATGATCCTCACAACCAGAATTCAATGTAGTCCTTGCATTCTCCAGCAACTCTATGAACTTTGCAGCATCGACATTCGGTGCCTCCTGAGCTGCATCATGAACGAAACTAGGCTCCGCGGCGTCGAAAACCATGTTCACGCACCCGTCGTCGTATGTATGATTATCTGAAACAAAATTAGGTCCCGTATGCATATACGGCTCAAAATATGGTTCTGGCTCTGATGCTAAAGACACAAGTTCTTCGTGTGTGGTCCACTGATAGTAATTAGACGTAAAATCCCTCGAGTACAAATGATATGTCACTTCTACTTCTAGATAATATTTCACGTTATGACATTTCACACACGGACACTTAATTTTGGTGCCGTCCGTGTACTGAGGGAACGCCTTAGCAAACTGCAGGAACTGCTCTACTCCCGCTATGTATTCATCCCGTACACCACACATATCATCAGGACGACGATTGTATATTCATGAACGATTTCGCAAGTAGTAATTCATATCCATTTGGAAATAATTCTGCAAAGATGGACACACATGTTCAGCGCAGTAACTAGTCAAACTGGGTGAAGTTGAGTTGACTTAGTCAATATCTTGGACAAACTAGTCAAACTGGGTGAAGTTGACTAAGTCTAGGCAATCATCCTTCACTAGACATAGACATGGAACAAACACCGATATTTGTAGTGTCCGAACTTCCTAGTGTATATTACAGTAGAAAGAACTTTACCCTTTCATAGGGTAAATCCTAATTATCTTGTGATACCATCTTGGTATCACAAGATACCTCAACCTGTCACGCTCACTCTAGCCCACATCTAACTCTAATACAAAACTTCTAATATAAAACCTTACTAACATATCTTCCACAATTTTCTCACTCTCTAACACAAACCACATCCTATTACCAAACCTTTCCTTAACATATTATCTAACCTGTAAACTGATAGTGAGTTTAATATACATGTTAGGGTTCATGTATGCATAGGGATTTATGGGTTTTCGAATTGCATTTGGATTGTCAACCTGTAAACTGATTGTGTACATTGATTTCTCATGTATCACACACATGTTTACACTCACAAGCCTGTTACTAACCTGAGAATACATGTGCACTCGACTGAAAATCGATTTCCTGATATCTACACACAATTATACTAAAACCTGAGAACCTATACTACCTACTGCTGCACTGATTTTCCTATACACACACTCATACACATGTACCCAATGAACTGAGAACACATTTACACACACAAATGTTCATGTACTGCTATACACTCATGCACACACTGACCTAAGAACCTAGGTACTGTTTACACACACACTGGTAAACCTGGACTGAAACTAGCTTACTGATTTTCTATTCACACACACACATGTACACATTACTGCTAACACCCTGTCCACTCATACACACGTAAATTCCAGATATCTATACACACACATAGAGTCACTCACTCACACATGAACTCAGACATACATTCACAAAAAGCTGAGAACACACACTGTCTTTACTGCCACACACACACACCACTGTATGCTGCCACACATACACACACGCATGTGCACACATACACACACACACATGTATATTAAACTTCAAATATTTTAACCCAAATTCGAGCCCAAACACGAGTATCTTCAACCCTAACCCAACTCATTAACAGGTTTATCCGATTGGGTTCGGGTTTAGCCCGCCCAAGTTGTACCCCTAACCGTGTGTGTGTATGTGTGTCCGTGTGTGTGTTCGTGTGTGTGTGTGTCTCTCTCTGTGTGTGTGTGTGTGTGTGTGTGTCCGTGTGTGTGTGTGTCCGTGGGAGAGGAGGAGGAGGAGGGAGAGGAGTTAGGTTAGGGTTTACCTGAGGAAGAGGAGGAGGAGCTCAGATTGGGGGAGGAGGAGCTCGACGGGGGGGGGGGGGGTAGGGGTCGCCGTGGGGGAGGGAGTCGCCGGGGGGGGGAGGGGTCGCCGGGGGGGGGAGGGAGTCGTCGGAGGGGGGGGGGGTAGAGGGTCGCCGGAGGTCGAGGGGGTCACCGGGGGGGGGGGGGGGGTGAGAAAAAGTTTAGAAATTTTAGAAATTTTCGAGTGAGGGAGAAAAAGGAAACAGCGTGCCCTAAGTAAAAACTTTAGCGACGTCATGAGGAGACGTCGCTAAACGTCGCTATATTTAATAAATTAGCGACGTGTAGCGACGACATTGCGACGCAGATTCCCATTTAATAAATTATTGTCGCTATTCGTCACTAGTAGTCGCCACCAGCGACGAATAGCGATGTCAGGTTTCCACGTCGCTAAATTCCCAAAAAATAGCGATGTCCTTTCATGGAGTCGCTAAATTCGTCGCAATTTTGCCATATTTTGGTAGTGGGTATAAAGCAAACCTAACTATTAATCTGCCACATTAAAAGAAATTCAGGGGAGAGAGAGAGAGAGAGAGAGAGAGAGGTTTGATCTAGGTGTTCTTCAACTTCGCGGTACTATTGCGACCAATCCAGATTATGTAATTTGTTTTCTGAAATTTTATATATTAATTTTTGGAAAATTATTTGAGTGTCGGTTGTCCAAAAATTTACGCGTCGTATGGTTTTCGAGATTCCGGGTCATCCCGAACTCCGATATGCGATCAGTTTGAAGTTTTGGAAAGATGACACAGAGATCTACAACATATAATTTTTTTCTAAAAATTAATACATTCATCTAATTTTTTATTTAATTCGTAGAATTCAGTTTTGGCCGATGATTCATCGATTTGGTCACGATTAGCCATAATGGTGATAACTTTTGACCAAATCGTAATTTTGTAGCACCGTCAATTCCGGTGCACTCATGGTGCTGAAATCTATAATATTGCACACTCAACATTTTAAGTTCATAACGTTTGACTAATTAGTCAATGATATGCATCGGTTTGCGTGCCACGGGTCCCGAATTTGGAACCGTGACTTTCCTTGGCCAAAAATTTGTGTTTAGTTTTTATTTCAGATTTTGATTGGGTTAAAATAGGATTTTAGAGGATTTATTCCAGAACTAAAATAGAATTAATTAGGTTAACACATTAGCCACTTTCTAGAATTTTTAGAGTGAGACTCGTAGATCTAACTTGTGGTTGTTTGTGCGATGGGGTTCATGGGATGATGGCATAGGTTGATAGCTTCTAGGCCGGAGTTCATCTTGTCTTCAACCTGTGAAATCACTCCATCCAGGAATTAAAGCAAGTACTTGTTTATGCTTTCATGTGCATTTACTTTATATTATTGTATTTCACTTATACATACGCTTTTCTGTGTCTTGACTGTTTACACACACGAGAGTTGGGTGAATGACTAATCTTCATATTTTCTTATTGTTATCTTGATCGTTATGATAATTGTGTCTACATGATTGATAGATATGTATATTAGAGGGGTACAATTACTAGGCATGTGGACAAAGCCCGATTATATTGTTGGCAACTCTCCCGTTTACGGGGGCTGGCATTTTATGTCCTCATCGTTCGTCCAGACCGTCCATGTGTAGGAACGTTGTACTTGTCATGACACGTATAGTAATATTATTTATATGAGTTTCTTTATCTTTTCATGTTTGCTACTTCCTTTATTAGTTCTTGTATTGCATTATTTCTTGTTCATATTGTTCATGTTTTCATTGATCATTGCTTTCCATGTTTAGTGTTATATTGCTTTATATTTTACTTGTATCATGTTGGTTTAAAATTGTACTTGTTCCAATCCTGACTGTATAACCATTTTTCAGTTGTAGACGACATGATCTACCAAGAGCTTTACGGTGAGTATGTCGGAGACACTGACATCATTGGCGTACCCGATTCTATCACTAGTATGAATTAGCATTTTTTTTATGCATTCACATTAGTTAGTATTTATAACTATGGATTTTAGTTTATTTATTCTATTTTTTGCTACCAGATTTGTTTCCGAGACTATCTGAGTTGTAGTTTATTATTTGATGATTATCTTTGTTATTTATTGAGACTATTAGATATTATTTTTATTTATTATTGATGGCTTAGTTGTGGATGATATGTGCGTGTTGTTCTTGTTGTGTATCATTGTTATCATAGACAACGTACTACAGTTGATGCTGCGGCATAGGCTGAACTTGGCAACGAACTCGTATCCCAAAAAAGGGAGCGGGTCGTGACAAATTTTTATGGTGGCCCATAGAGATCCAATTTTACAAAAGATTGCGAACTCGTGGTAGTACTTAGGTTAGTCGTTCTACTACGAACTTACGAATAGAGTTGAAGTTAGGAGGTCATATCATCCACAAATAGGAATTCCAACCCTATGAATTTATTTTATCTATGTTGTATCTTATTGCATCCTGCTCGATTATGTCCGTGATTTCTTCGATATATTTGTATCTACCGTTCTAACCATGTCATTTCCTTTCTTTTAGTTCGCAATGGTTAATACGAGGCATAGCGCGATCTGTAAAGGAAAAAGGGTAGCTAACCCACATACTACTCCCGAACCTGAGGGATCGACAACAGAGAGTACTAAGTTTGTAGAGCCCATTAACCATCAACAAGATAGAGTTAGTGCTGATGTCACGCCCCTGTACCGAAATGCGGGGACGGACGTAGGCCAGCTACACCGTATAAGGTACGTATATGTCATACGGCGATTACGGCTGTCAATCTTGTTGGGTATCCTAGTATGCAATCAATATATGGCCTAAATTCGATCTCATATCCACAGGCAATAACAATAAAATCATAAGCAAGAGAGAGAATCATATGGAAAGCAGGAAATACTCATATGATAATCAGAAAATCTACAGTACATGATAATAATGTAGACGAGTATACCTTTTCACAGTTCCTAGCATGGTCTGGAACTAAAGCACATCCTCCAAGTCAAGTCTGGAAGATCCACAGGTCGGTCACAGGCAATCTGGGAACAATCCAGGATTGGTCAGGCCAACCGCAGCAAGTACCAGAAAAGAAAGCTCAAGGACGGGTGAAGAAAAGCCAGCAGGATAAAATATATAACAGAAAAGGCATATATGAACAGTAAATGAGGGTAAGAATCCTGCGGTACCAACGTACGACAACAATCCACAACTAATGCAGCTAATACCCAACAATCATCACAATCTCCCTAACATCCAATAAAACTTGCATGGCCAACTGGAACTCGATATCTGTTAGCCTTGCAAGCAACAGGCCAAACAATTTAGGAGAATAAGCAGCCACAGAAATGCCTACGGCTTTCTATGTGGAGGTTGGGTTACCCCAACAATGCAAAATATAGGAATCCTTAAATCATGCCGATCCAGCCTGGCTAGCACGGCCAAATATAACAAGACTAGGTAAGCACCGGTCCCTCGTAAGGCCACCGTACGAGCAAGACAAGCATGTAGTACATAGTACACAAAGTAGCCATATACTGCCATCCTCTAATACGGACAGTAACAATATATGTGGCGGCCAGCCAAAATAAAGTGGACTAGTACTACACGACCTCGAGATTCCGTTCCCTTCCAATGCTTCTACCAGTTTAAGTTGCCTAGATTATCCATACATTTATCCGAAATCACATGTCGTGGTCACATGATCATCCTCCTAGATGTCGTACCTCAGTACTGGAACGCTAAGTAAGATTCAACCTCGGCACCTATAGTCTCAGTTGTGATTCATTCTTAGTGTTATACAACAAGCAAGCAAGCAATCCTGACCATGCTAAGACTACAGGCCAACTACCAAGGTACCCATGCAGGTAATCATATCATATAGCTAGAATATCAAGATTGCACCATAGTACAATATAATCAAGGAGATAGCACCTCAAAGTGCTAGTAGAATCAGGGCCAGTACCACAAAGGGTAAGCTGGATTCATAGCACGGATACACGTGGTCATGTCAGGAACAAGGATAATCAATCAATCAATCACATAAAGTCATCTGCCTACATCATGGCATGGATATCAGATCAGGTACATGGTCGAGATCTCTACTAGAATAGCATATAAAGTACACATGGGAGCCTACAACTCTAATTATCAAGTCGGTCTATCCACCGGATCAATCTATCAGGAGTTTCCCATCTACGATGGAATAAATATCATGTCAGAGAAGAAGATCTCCAGATACTAAGCTAATCATTATAATCAAAGTTAGGCCCTTTGGCTCATAAGAATCCTCTGAATCAATGATCACAAGATATCAGAAAACAAGTCTCTCAACTACCAAGATATAACAATCGTACTAGATTTTGGGCGCTTGGGAAGTCGGGTAAAAAATCATGTAATGATACCCTCTATTCTTCTCGTTCCGCAAAATACTCGCATAATCATCAAAATCCAGAAATCCACATAGTCATATCTGATCAAATTGAATATCATCAAAAGAAATGGCAACACTATCCAAGGGTCTATCAAATCAAAGTCCTGGGATCATACTCCTTATAATGCCCAATCCTCATATATATATCCAAAGGTCACAAATCTCGATACATAGGACAACTATCACCCCTATCTAGCTAGACTAGGATAACTCATAGAGTGAATGGTCAGGGGTCAAGAATATATTAATTAATACCGCCGGACAAATGGCAAGGATTGCATGAATCGCCCTGGATCAGAGACACAACCCTTAAATCAAACAAGGACCAGGGTTGCAGACTGTCCCCCGAGTGGAACTGCGCTCCTCATGCTATCCGACGGACAAGATAGGTCAAGTAGCTAGACAACTAATCTAGTCATGAGTTTACCTAGCAGGTACTAGAATCAGGTAATCTATACTACGATAAACGTGCATAAGTCTGGTTCAGCAAACCAAAGGAACGGTTCTGCCCAAATCTTCGAACCAAATTCCCGATCGAGAATTCTGGAAAAATTCGGGAGTATCCTTTGTATTCTTGACGGGAGCTCCCAGCAAATTTTGGGCTAAATCCACTCGGCGCAACCCGCCATATAATCGCAAACCGAGGACACTAAGTCCCGGGTCCAGAAGCACTACAATGTGTAATGGAAACCAAACCATAGCCGAGAACACTAAGTTTCGGCCTCCAGCAGCACTACGATGCGTACTGGGCACCAAGCCAACACAAGCAACAAGAATCGCCATGCAGGGCGCATCACGGACCCACAGTTATGTCCAAACCACAAGCACAGTCATAGAAACAGTTAGCCAAGCCGTTATCCGGCCGCAAGTCGGACACGGGTTATATGGGAATAATCCATACATGTGAGTCGTGCTCGTGTCCTCGGAGGTGTGGATGACCCGTCCGAGTTGTCTGATACGGTCATTGCCCGGTATCGAACCAAGCTATCCTAGGTTATCATCATGGCAGTTCTACTGCTAAGCTACACTAATCATGGTTATACATTTATATTTACAAATAAATTAAATACAATTAAATCAAGGACGAGGGCAAGAGCCGTCGATGAGCAAGGAATACTTGCCTAGAGGGCTCGGCTTGGTAAGCAAGTCTTTGACAATCATGATCCAAGCTAGCACGTCCATCGAGGTCCTTAAAACACACAATAAACATTTATTAGCATAAAATATTAAAATAATAGAACAATCACAAAAGATGGCAGGAGGATATACCGCGTAGGTTTTGCAAGCAGTGCAAGGATCTGGCACAAAAACCGAGGCACGCGGATCGATACGAAAAGCAAATCGAGATGTACACGTAAATCGAGAGGTGCACGAGAATTGAGATAACACGAATATCGAGAAGAACAGAAGACATAATGTGCACATAAATCGAGATGTGTACGTAGATCGAGGGATCACGAATATCGGGATGTCACACGAATCATTGGGACACGCCAATCGAGGTGTGCACGCAAATCGAGACGATGCAAGATACAATATGTCATACAACTCAATACTATACGCAAATCGATATGTGCACGTAAATCGAGACGGTGCAAGACTCAAGGAAGTACGCAAATCAATACGGCACAGGGTTCAAGGTAGCACGTAAATCAACGCAGCACTCAAATTGGTGCATGCGCACAAATCGATACGGCACGAATTACAAGATAGGCACAAAGACCGGGACACAAAAATCGAGGCGATACAAAAATCGAGATGCCACGCAACCCAAGCAGCACGGGGCCCAAAGCTTTCCGCTGTTCAAGGCATGCACGGAGCTCGAGACACGCTTCTCGAGGCAGCACAAAAAATGAAGGGTGCACACCGACCAAGGATGTTACGCCCGAGATAACATGCTGCCCTATGTAGGGCACAGATCAAAAAATGGAGAAAGGCGGAGGAGGAACTCGCCGGCGTGGCCAGGTCAGGGCGGCTTACCGACGGAGGAGGGAGAACAGCAGCGGCAGGGGATGCGGCTCGCGACGGCGGAGGCTACAGCAGCAGACCATGCGGCGGTGAGAGAAGACAGGAAGAGAGGGAAGGAAGTGGTGGTGCTGTTAGAGGGCGTCGGAGATGGGAGCTGCGTTGGCTATGGCAGCCATGGGGGCGGGAGGTGACGGCGGCGCTGGTGGTGGCGGTCGCAGCTCCGGGAGAGGGGCAGAGCCGACGGATTGAATTGGTGGCGGTGGCTGCCTTGGCGAGGGCGGCGGCCATGGGGGTGATGGTGGCTGCAGGTGGAGAGTAGGGTGGCCATGGAGGTGGCGGTGGAAGTGGTGAAGATGGTGGAGGCGCTGGCGACCAAGGTGAGGGTAGCGGCCACAGGGTGTTGACGAAGTGGTAGCTGCGGTGGAGATGGGGACGGTCGCGGCTGGAGATGGGGGCGGCCACTGACGAGCATGAGAGAGGGAGAAAGAGAGCTGAGTGTGGAGAGAGTTGAGGGGAGAGGGAGCTCGGGGGAGAGGGTGGTGCTGGTGGTGCTGGTGGTGGGCTGGCTATGGGATGGCTGCCGGAGGCCATAGGGGAGCGGAAGAGGAGAATGACAGAGGGAAGAGAGAGTGAGAGAGAAGTGAGATGAGAAAGGGGGGCTGGGGTTGAACCAGGGGGAGAGAGAGAGTTAAATTTTGGGGTTAGGGTTTTCTTTAGGGGGTAGATATAGGAAGTGAATAATAATAATAATAATAATAATAATAATAATAATAATAATAATAATAATAATAATAATAATAATAATAATAATAATAATAATAATAATGAGAATAATGAGAATAAAATTCTCATCCAAGAAAATAATACTAAAATGTTAAGAATACCCCAAAATTTAAAATCCATAAAATACAAAAATACACTCATATACCTATTTTCAAAATAGGGATTTGACAGCTGAGGATCTCCCACCAACACCACTAGCAGCCCCAGCCCAAGGAATAACTATGGATGGAGCACATATCCTTGTGATACTCCAGGGCTTGATGGAGACTCAGCAGAGGCATGCAGATATTTTGGAAAGGAGCATAGCAACACGACAAGATCATATGGGTACTATTGAGGGGTTTCGCAAGATGAACCCACCTCCCTTTACTGGCTCGGAAAAACCCATAGAAGCACCAACTGGCTAGTGAAGACAGAGACACTACTAGAGGCATTAGAGTTGCCATCAGAGAAGTGGATAAAAGCGGTTAAGTTGCAGCTCAAGGACAATGCACATCATTGGTGGGCCGCACAAGAAAGACGGTTGGGCACAAATGTTTCATGGGAAGAGTTCACGGACCTCTTCAACACCATATTCTTCCCCATGACAGTTCGAAGGGAGCTGCGGGATTAGTTCATACGACTAGAGCATGAAAACATGACGGTGGACGAATATTATGCAGAATTTAATCGTTTGAGCCGCTTTTCTCCTACTCTTGTCTCTACAGAAGAAGAAAAGGCAGATAAGTTTTATTCTGGGTTGAATTAAAAGCTGCAGAGTTTAACAGCGTCAGCAGATCCGACATCATATACGGCTATCCTGAACGCGACTAGACGTTAGGAGTCCATCATAAAAAAGAAGAAAACTGATCTGAAGAGGCCCTCTTCCATGATTTTTTCAGATAAGACATATCAAGGTGCGACAAAGCATCCCCAGTTTCAGCAACACAAACCACCTGTCAGAGCAACATCGACACAGCAGAACAAACAGAACCAGCCCCTTCTAGTGTGCCAGTTTTGTCAAAAGACTAAGCATACCTCGACCGTATGTAGGAAGAGATTGGGACATTATCTTCATTGTGGATCACCTGACCACCAGGTGTGAGTGTGTCCCTTCATACCACACTGACCATCCAGTGCGGACCAGAGAGCACCATTTCAGCCTCAACCAGGAGCAGAAGGAGTGTAGCAGAGAGGACCACCAATATCAAGCCAAGGACAAAAATTTGCTCAATATCAGCAGCAGAAGGGAGCCCAGAAGAATGGGTATGCATTTACAATGACGGAGGAGGATGAGAATTTGACAGATTTTATCACAGGTACAGTTTTTTAAGATCATTAGCTGCAATTGCTTTATTTGATTCTGAGGCTTCTCATTCTTTTGTATCAGTAGCTTTCTTGATGAAGCATGGTATTATGACTACTCTTTTGAGTAAAAGCCTTAGAATCTTAACTAGTGGTGGTAGTATTCTGGTTAGTAATATTTGTAGGGACTGTCCTATAGGTATTTGTGATAGAGAGATGCGAGAAAAATTGATTGTTATGCCCATTGCTAGTTTTGATATTATTTTTGGCATGGATTGGCTGAGCACATACCACGCGACGATAGACTGTCAGCGAGGGTGTGTCATCTTTAGGACACCCGTAGAGCCCAAGTTTTGAGTTTTCTAGAGGAGATGCAGAGCTTGGCGTACGAGCTATATTTGGATCCTTGACAACCGAGGAAGTTCTATGGCATCCACTTATTATGGAGTTCTTGGACGTATTTCTCGAGGATCTGCTAGGTCTACCCCGGATAGAGCAGTAGAATTCTATATCGACTTAGTGCCAGGAGCGGCATCGGTGGCACAGAATGTGTACCACATCAACAAGAAGAAGATGGAGGAGTTGAAGGTACAGTTGGATGATCTCGAGAGTAAGGGATTCATTCGTCCGAGTGCTTCACCTTAGGGCGCTCCAGTACTTTTTGTGCCCAAGAAAGGTGGGTCGGTGAGGATGTCTATTAACTATCGTGCACTCAATGCATTAACGGTCTCTTTGATCAATTGAGTAGAGCCAGACTATTCTCAAATATTGATTTGCGATATGGCTATCATCAAGTAAATGTGCGGAAGGAAGATATCGCGAAGGCAGCTTTTAGGACTCGGTATGGGCATTACAAGTTCCTAATGATGCCGTTTGGATTGACCAATGCTCCAACAGTATTTATGAATATAATGAACAAGGTCTTCCATCAATATTTAGACCGGTTCGTGGTGGTATTTATAGATGATATACTAATATATTCAAAGACTCAAGAGGAGCATGAGCAGAATTTGAGGATTGTCTTGGAGACATTACGGTGGAAGAAGTTATATGGCAAATTATCAAAGTGTGAGTTCTTCTTGGACAAAGTTAGTTTCCTTGGGCATATTGTGACAAGAGATGAGATATCGGTAGATCCTAAGAAGATAGAAGCTGTGAAGGCATGGCCCACACCAGATTCTGTAGCAAAGGTGAGAAGCTTTTTGGGTTTAGCCGGTTATTATTGGAAGTTCGTGAAAGATTTTACGAAGATTGCAGAACCAACGACGAAACTCACCAGAAAGAATGAGGCTTTTACTTGGACGGAAGCATGCCAGACGCTTTTGATGAATTAAAAAGAAGATTGACCACTGTTCCTATTTGACCATACCATCATGATTGGTAGGATTTGTGATATATAATGATGCTTCGGGTAAAGGTCTTGGTTGTGTATTAGGGCAATATAAAAAGGTGGTGGCATATGCTTCTAGGCAATTACGACCACATGAGAAGAATTATCCTACTCATGATCTCAAGTTGGAAGCAGTAGTATTTGTACTGAAGCTTTAGAAGCATTACCTTTATGGTGAGAGGGTGGAGATATATACAGACCACAAGAGCCTCAGGTATGTGTTCTCTCAGAAAGAACATAACATGAGACAGAAAAGATGGCTCGAGATGATGAAGGATTTTGATCTCTATTACAGTATCATCCGGAGAAGACGAATGTAGTAGCGGATGCATTGAGTCGATATCCCACAACAATGTACTTGACTATAGATCGGCATCTATTGGAGGACTTAGAGAGCTTGGGCATTGAGGTAGTTATACCGGGAATAGAAGGGCAGGTGATGAACTTACAGATTGGATCAACTTTGATGGACAAGGTTCGAGAGGCACAAACACAAGATGAAGGGCTGCAGAAGATCAGAGCTGAAGTAGAAGCATGATAGAGCAGTGACTTTACTATTTATGAGGATGGGTCATTGAGACATGGTAATAAGCTTTGTGTACCAAATGGAGGAATTCAAGAAGAGATTCTATAAGAGGCTCACAAGTTTTAATATTCGATACACCTAGGAGCAACGAGATGTACAAGGATCTAAGGAACCACGTATGGTGGTATGGTATGAAAAGGGAAGTCGCCCAATTTATTTCGAGATGTTTGGTATGCCAGCAAGTCAAAACAAAGAGACAAAGACCCGAAGAATTATTACAGCCATTACCAATTCTGAAATGGAAGTGGGAATACATTACGATGGGTTTTGTGACTAGGTTGCCAAGGACGCAGAAAGGGAATGATGCGATTTGGCTCACCACAGATAGATTGACCAAATCGGCACATTTTATACCTTTCAAGGTTGGGTTGTCTACAGAAGGCTTGGCGGATTATATGTTCGGTAAATAGTGAGGCTACATGGTGTTCCGGTGAGTATAGTCTCTAACAGAGATTTTAGGTTCACATCACACTTTTGGAAGAGTTTGTAAGAGAGCCTTCGTACACAACTCAAGTTTAGTACGGCTTATCACCCGCAAACTGATGGACAATCAGAGCATACTATTTAGACACTAGAATACATGTTGCGTACTTGTATGTTAGATTTTGGAGGGTTATGGGATGATCACTTATATTTGGTAGAGTTCCCTTACAATAATAGCTATCAAGCAAGTATAGAGATGTCACCTTTTGAGGCGCTCTATGGATGGAGGTGTCGTGCCCCTTTGTCATGGGATGATGTGGGTGAGAGATCCTTGCTAGGACCAGAGATGGTCGTAGATGGTGCAGAGAAGGTGAAGAAGATTCATGAGCGACTTATAGTAGCACAAGATCGGCAGAGACATTGGGTAGATAGTCATCGGAGGCCATTATCATTCAAGGTTGGCGATTTGATATTCTTGAAGATCTCGCCGACTCATGGTACTATTAGGATTGGTAGAAGTAAGAAGCTTAGTCCGAGATTTATTAGACCTTTTGGTATTCTCGACAGAGTTGGAGATGTGGCTTATAGACTGGCATTACCACCCACATTGGAAAATGTTCATAATGTATTTCATGTATCACAGTTGAGGAAGTATGTGGCAAACCCAAGCCATGTATTGGATCATTCAAAAATTGAGGTAGGACCGAACCTATCCTACTAGGAACAACCAGTGGAGATTCTAGACTGTCGAGAGAAGGTTTTGAGGAGGTAGATCGTACCTTCGGTTCGAGTAGCATGGAGACATCACTCGCCAGGAGAGTCTACTTGGGAGCGAGAAGATGAAATATGTGAGAGGTTTCCCCATTTGTTTGAAGATTGAGGTAATGTTCATTATATGTTTGCTTTATTTATTTTTGTGGACAAAAATATTTTAAGGGGAATAGTTTGTAGCCACTACCAAAATAAGTCATATTAGTGACGCCAGAGGACATCGCTAAACAGCAAAAAAACGACGTTGACTTAATTTAGCGATAAAATTAGCGACGTAACGACCACATCGCGTAATACATGGTCGCTAACAAATTAAACGAAGCTGTTAGTTACATGGCAACATTTATTTGCGATGCAAAATGTCGCTAGAATTTTATTGGGCTAGCGACGCTTGCCGACATAGCATTGCTAATTAGTGACATAACAATTCGTTGCTAATTGTCGCTGGCAGTTCAACCTTTAGCGATGTAATCGCCAATGTTTAGTGACGTTAAATCTGACAATTTAGGTTTGCCACGTCACGTTTTTAGCGACGTCTTGTGACAGATAGCGACGTCTCCGACACAGGCTAGCGACGTTCAGATACGTACATAGCGACAAAATTAGCGACGAGATCTGACTATTTTTTTTTGACATGTCGAATTTGCCACGTCAGCATGGTAGCGACGTTCTGCGATGTTTTTTTTCAGGTTAGCGACGTTCTAATACACCTTAGCGACGTATTATGCGTCGCTAAGTGTCGCTAAATTCTAAAAAAAATAAAAATATAGGATTCTGTTTGCTTTTTCCATCAATGACAGTTATATTATATAGCATTGTACCTGCATTTTAAATAACACTTTGTAAATAATAGACCAGGAACACTTATCATCGGTAAACCAATATAGAGACAAATGATAAAAATGCACTACCAATAATCAAATAAATAGAATCCAACAATCAGAAAGACATGAAATAGCAGGGTGGATACAAATCCACTACCAAACGACTATAAAAAGAGTTTGTCCGATAATGTTTCAACAATGACTCAACATAACACAAACTGTCACTAAATGTATAAAATAAATACATGAAGACCCAACAATGGGTCAGCAACACAACAAATAAAAATAAGTCCAATAAAGGACTACGCCTGGTCAGGAGGAGGAGGAGGCAGTACCTGCATCTGGGACAACATGAATCTATACTGCATCGGGGTCAGCGACTCCGGTGATGACTCATCAGTAGAAGGAGGAGGAGGCAGTAGAACCGATACAGACAGTGTGGATGTCAACGCACGACCAGGAAGTATCTGCTCCATGGCTAGCAGTCTAGAGTTGGTGGAATCCATAACAGCCGTTAGCCTCGAAAGCTTATCGCCTATGGCCATTTGCGACCTCTGGACCGCCCGAATGGCAAGATCAATCCTCTCCTGCACCGCCTGAACGGCACATCCGTCCTCTCGCCTGTGTCTCTAATGGTGCGCTCGAGCATATCAAATCGTACGGTGAGCGCCGCATCGTCCGTCTACGGCTCAAACTGGGGCTGCTTCGCAATCCTCTGTAACAGCTCGTCATGCAGCTCAGTAAGCTGGTGACAGATTTCCTCTACTCCGGCCGACTTCTTAGAGGGCTGTGGAGAATGCACACCGGCAAAGGGGGCCCTAGATGACTGCGTCGCCACAAAGGCATCGTACTATCACGTACGGTAGTACGTACCCCTCTGAAGACCACCAATGGTGGTCATCCAGAGCGCGTCCAACACCCGAACCGGAGGGGTATACGAGGAAGTACCAGCCCCTTCCTTTGTATGTACACGCTCATGCTCATGCTCTAGCTTAAGATACTTATCATAGAAAAGTAAGCATCTCGATAAGCATAATATTTACTACCAACCTAGTTGTTCCCTATATATTGCATATTTCTTAAGTTATACTAAAGTTGGTGACATGTAAAGTAATACTTACATAGCTCTGCCTGGCCCTATCATCGATGAGCTTTTCGTCCTTCTGATGGATGGCCAGGAAGACAGTCACCATGTTGGGGTTCTCACCCCTCATTATCTGTTATAATAATATATTTGTCATTGAAATTGAACATTTTATTCCAAATTTCATTAAATAATATATTACAGCAAAATACATACCAGGCGACGAAAATGTTCCGTCATGAGAATCGAGCCACCATTCCACTTTCCTGCCCTCGTCCTAGCCGCCTTCGCTTTCCTCCGACCATTCCTTGTACTTAGGATCGTCGAATCTAGCCTTTATCGCAGTCTACTGCTCGGGCGTGATCCAAACTTGGATCGGTTTTTTGGAGCAATCTCAAGCCTTCTGGTCGTCGATCGCATCCCGGATCAAGTTGGCTTTAACGGTAGAAAATTGTTTCTCGATTATCTCAGCCTGGTGTGGTTGATAAAAATATGTTTTCTACAAGAATTAAATTAGTTAGTTATATAATATGCATAAAAGATTATTTATACTAAAAGCAATATATTTTAGTTACCTTGAAGTGGGTAAACCAGAATGCCTTTCTCTCGTCCGAGGCATCCGAGTAGTTGATCCAAGGGCCCCGTAGTTGGACCTCAGAAATAGCCCCAATGCCCTCTGAACTGACGGAGGACGATCTCTATTCAACGATAATTAAATTCATGAATATATAGATATAAGTATAAATAAATGTTAACTAATTAACTTACTTTGTAGGTCCGTCGAACCAAATCTCCATCCTCGTCTCGTCCGGAGGGGTGCATTAGGGATCGCTCGGATCATATGGAGACGGCGTAGGTGCGACCTCCACCACCTGCTCCTCCGTCTCCATAGTGCCCTCTACAGGAGGAATACTGGACGGGCTAGGATCAGGCCTGGAACTGTCCGTGTGTCACGCCCCAGAACCAAAATAATGGAGATTGGAGGCAAATAAAGCCAGGTACGTATATCAAAGTACGCCAGTACCCCAATCTACGATCACGGCTGTCTAGAAGATAAGTGGGTAGACTCTAGCATGCCACTGACGACTCCTAAGGTCGAACAAATCCTATATTAATCCAATCAACACTAGATGCAATAAAGAGTAAATCATAAATGAGATGGATAAGGCGTCCCAAACAGAAATACAATAAAGAGTAAATCACATATGAGATGGATAAGGCCTCCTAAACACAAATACATACATAATCATGAGAGTTGACATATTGAAAAGATACATCAACTGAATAAACCAAAGATACATAAATGTAGAACTAGCCATGGTCCAGAATATACATCTACGTTGTAAAAAGATGGAGGAAACAAAACCCAGATACAAGGACTAATACATGTCCTTGGCTAAACACTACCAAATAAAGTACAACAATAGAGTGGGAGATAAGGTAACCCACTCGTCAATTCGTGTCAGTCCTCTGAGTGTGAACCATCTGGAGAAGAAGATAGTAGATCCTCGAGATCAACTATGGAACATGGCCATGCAAAACCAGTGGGGTCAGACCCCCAAATAGTAAGTACCACAAGGAAGCTCAGGGTGAAAGACAAAATCCAACAACAACACAACAACATAATGGCAGAAATAAATAAATACGGTTTGAGACTAGTGCGTTATCAATGCACGTATCTCGAGAACGAAATGACTATATAAAAACTGAATAATATAGCAATAGATAAGAATAAGCCGATGGACAACAATGGACTTAGGAACTACTCGAAGTCGGAGTCATAATTCTTAAACTAAATAAGGACCGGGATTGTAAATCTTTTCTCGAGCAGAACTTAGCCTCTGTCCATTCAACGACACAAAGAGCATATAAAGTAATGCACAACCAAAAGTGCACGGCCAATCTGTCACGCACCAGAACCAGAATACTGGAGAGCGGGGGCAGGCATAGCCAGCTACGTATATGAAATGGAATCCATCCCGCTATACGGTCACGGCTGTCTAGATACATGAGGGTTTATCTACAAGCCAACAGTCTCTTAAGGTCATGAACAAGCCTAGTGTCTCAATCATAAGCAAGTAAGTAAAAGGTTACAAGAAGTATGATCATTAAATATACAATAGTAAGGCGTCCCAAACATTACATATTCAGCTGATCATGAAGCTAGTCGTTACAAAATGTTAGGACTAGCAAGAGTTTAGTCATACATGATCAACCCTAGGATCTGTCAATCATGTTACAGCCCGTAGGCAGACAGTAAGTAAAGTGCAATCGAGCTAAACAGGTGCTCGCCGGCTAAACGCCTCAAAAGAATATTTTTACAATAAAGTGGGAGATCAAAAATAAACCCACTCGTTGTCAGGGTTCCGTCTAGTGGCCACCATCTGGCTGGAAGGTCGGTAGATCCTCTAGAGCTGCTCCAAAATCTGGCCACACAAAACCAGCTGGGTCAGACCCCAGAAAGAGCAAGTGCCACAAGGAAGCTTCACTTAGGAACTAAAACCAGCAATCAGCACAAGAGTATAATAATAGTAAGAACTAGAAATAAGGAAAATACATCAGGATGATATACGACGAGATGACCATGGAACTATTCAGATAGCCAGGTTACAACCCGTAAACCAAACAAGGATCGGGGTTGTAACCTTCGTCTGAACAGAACTTGGAATTCTCACCATTTATCGGTAAAATAAATACAAGCATTCTGGTCATGCAGTAATCTGGAACAGGATCAGGACAAGACTAGACTGGTTAGACTCCATCCAATCATTTTACGGCCAAGCAAGAATTACGGCTTGATACTTTAACTAACTAGGGTTGTCACAAGCCTAATTACTAACAAGATGCAGTGAGATTATTCCACAGCCACAAGTCCCTGCAGACCATCCAGGTTACCAGGGTTAAAGATTAGGGTTGAATTCAGGTGGGTACATCGTCCGGGAAACGCATGTACCCTTAGGTAGCTTGAAGGATGCAACACATGACAGTGTGCTAGAAATGTGCCCTACTCGACGGCAGGCTACAGATCCCAAGGCGTGCCCAGGTAACGGGATTGCCTGTAGCTGGGAGATCTCTTTATGACTAGTGTATTAATCTAGTTATTAGTCTTAGTCCATTTCAATGGGTACTCATGACCGTGGTACTCAGGAGTCCCTTCCTAGACATGATGCAAGACAGGACTGGATTATTTGTACAAGCATAATCGCCCACGGTGTCCAGGATTAATTATACAGGTCATGTCATGTCAGGTAGCCGTCGCAACAGCTGTTCAAGATAATCATGTCAGGTGTACTTATCAGGAGTGCGCCACGACGGGCCCCTATCAGGTCATGTCAGGTTTACTTGTCAAGAGTGCACCACTACGGGTCACTATCGTGTCATGCTCAGGTATCATTAAACATATTAATAAATCCATGATTTTCAAGTTCATGACAAAAGGCGTAAGGATATAAAATGGACAAAATATATATAATAATAATAATAAGATAATAAGACAGGGCACAAAAGTCCATGCGGCTCAAAGGGAGTGAGTCCATGCGGCTGGGTCAATACAGGTTCATGCAGCTGGGACTGCACGCTCATGCGGCTCAGGGAGCCCAAGGTGCAGGCGGCTGGAAAAGGCAGGCTCATGCGGACGAAAGGGAGTCAGCTTATGCGGCTGCGAAGGGAGCAATCGCCATGCGGCCGGGGTTCAACAGCATATGCGGCTATGATCAGACGAAGTCCTATGCGGCTGAGCATGGGCGATACATATGCGGCTGGATGATGGATGGGCCTTATGCGGCCTAAAACAGTAGCGCTTATGCGGCTGGGTGCGAAGGAACTCATACGGCTGAAAGCTAGCCGCATGAAGTCCATGCGACTCAAGATAACAAGGGACTCATGCGGCTGAGTCTGGGTGTTCTCATGCGGCTCGAAGATCAGGGCCTATGCGGTCCGCAAGTGCTAGAGTTCATGTGGCTCAAGGAGATGGGCACATATGCGGCCGATGGGGAATGAGCCCATGCGGCTCAGGAAGTGAGATCCAGCCTATGCGGCTGAGAGTTTCATGCGGCCGAATCACTTGCCGCATGAATTGTCATGCGGTCAAGTCAAGTCTAAGCACAGTTCATCTTCTCTAAATTTCTGAGAGGAAGAACACCATGAGAGCCAAGTTCTCAAGCTCCACAACTCCATCATCCGGAGCCCAAATCCGAACTTCCTTAGGTCAAAATGGGGTAGAACAAAATTCTCTACAACATGGAACCATCAAAATATAGAAATAATAAGATTAAGTAGATCAAAACCCAAAAAACCCGAAAATAAAATAAACTTAGATCTACAAGAATCTAGCCATGGAAATGAGAAATGCCAAGTACTAAAGTGCTTTAGAATGTAGTAAGGAAGAGAATAAAGATAAAATTGGAGTTCCTCCATGAAGCAAGTTGCACTTGCTACTCTCTCTCTCCTCTCTGGTGGGTAAAAAAGTAAATAAGGAAGCAGAAGATGATAAATGAAGAGAGAGAGAGAGGAGAAGGGGGTAATAAATATGAATGGTGGTGGTAGGTAGGGGGTTCATCCATGGGTTCATCATGAACCAATAACAAATCCCAAACCGAACCAAGCCAACCCAAACCAAGAAAAACCAAGCCTAGGAGGAAATTAAGCAAGGAAATTATGCAATGCAAGAATAAATACGTACACGTATTCCAGAAATACGTAATACGAACCACAGGCATTACAACTCTACCCACCTTAAAAGAATTCCGTCCTTGAAATTTAATCAAGAGGCTAGAGGAGCAATGACAAGCTACATTAATCACATGCAAGCTATAACTAGGCAGACAATCACTCATTCAAGCAAGAAATCGAAGGCATGAGGCATAAGAAAGACATTATACCTCACGAGTCAAACAAGTCAGGATATCGCGATCGGATATCATCCTCACGCTCCTACGTTGACTCCCCCAAAGAGTGATGACCCCAAGCAACTCGGACTAACTTGATAGTCTTGTTCTTGTGGATTTTCTCTCTCCGGTCCAATATAGACACGGGCCTCTCCTCATACAAAAGGTTGGTACCAACAACCAATTCCGAATGATCCAGGATGTGCTGGGTCTGGGATATACCGTCGTAATTGGGATACATGGAACACGTCATGCACCTCGCTTAGCGACGGCGGAAGAGCGAGACGATAGGATACATCTCCTATCCGCTCCAGAATGTCGAACGGTCCTATATACCTAGGACTAAGCTTTCCCCGTATGCCGAAACGAATGACGCCACGGTTAGGCAAAATCCTCAGGAATACATGATCGCCGACCGAAAACTCGAGAGGGCGGCGATGAGAATCGGCCCAATGGCGCTGGCGATCTTGGGCAACTCGAAGATGATCTCTGACTCGCCTGACCACTTCAACTGTCTGGGCAATCATTTCTGGACCGAGCATCTGTCTCTCTCCAACATCATCCCAGGCTAGCAGGGATCTGCACTTCCTACCATACAGTACCTCGAATGGTGCCATCTGGTTACTGGCCTGAAAACTGTTGTTGTACGAGAATTCTATCAGGTGAAGGTGATCTTCCCATGAACCACCGAAGTCGAGTGTACAGGACCGCAACATGTCTTCAAGAGTCTGGATCGTGCGCTCCGACTGGCCATCTGTCTGCGGGTGATATGCTAAACTGAACTGGAGACGAGTCCCCAAACTCTCTTGCAAGCTATGCCAAAAGTGCGACGTGAATCTTAAATCTCGGTCCGAGGTGATACTGACTGGCACACCGTGTAACCTGACAATCTGCCTGAGGTACATCTCTGCTAGCTGAGCCGTCGACTGACCAACTCTGAATGGAAAAAAGTGAGCCACTTTCGTGAGCCGATCCACTATAACCCAAATAGCATCTCGACTAGCTGGGGATCTAGGCAATCCAGTCACGAAATCCATGGTCACATGCTCCCACTTCTATTCTGGAATCGACAAGGGCTGAAGAAGTCCAGCCGATCTCTGATGTTCGGCCTTAACTTGTGGGCAAACCAAACACCGAGAGACAAACCAAGCTATCTCCCGTTTCATGCCATTCCACTAGAAGTGCTGACGGATATCTCGATACATCTTCGTACTGCCAGGATGGATGGAATACTGAGAACTGTGCGCTTCTGACATGATCTCCTGCCGGATATCTCCGCTGGGTACACAAAGACGCTTTCCATGTCGAAGTGTACCGTCCTCATGAATGCACAACTCTGGTCTTCGTCCTGCCTTACACTCTGCCCTGAGTTGCTGAAGCTTGGAATCTGTTGACTGTGCCATCCGGATCCTCTCGACTATAGTGGACTGAACTTGCATACTGGCCATTAATGCTACACTGGAAGGGAGAACAACTTCAATACCCATCTTCTAAAGATCTGCTACAGTTCTGGCTGTGCTGTTAGGAAATAAACTCCGACTCTCCTGCTCAAAGCATCTGCAACAACGTTGGCCTTCCCGGGATGATACTGCAAGTTGACATCATAATCCACAAGTAGCTCTAGCCATCTCCTCTGACGCATGTTAAGATCCTTCTGGGTGAAAACATACTTCAGGCTCTTGTGGTCGGTGAAAATCTCCACCCTATCTCTATACAAATAGTGCCTCCACAACTTAAGTGCAAACACTACTGCTGCCAGCTCCAAGTCATGTGTTGGGTAATTCCTCTCATGATCACAAAGTTGTCGTGACGCATAAGCTATTACCTTCCCATGCTGCATCAGAACACATCCTAGGCCTCTGCCTGAAGCATCACAATACACTGAAAATTCTCCGGTTCCATCTGGAAGCGTAAGAATAGGAGCTGTTATCAGGCCTCGCTTCAACTGCTCAAAAGAACTCTGACATCCTACCATCCAAGCAAACTGCGCATCCTTGCGGGTCAACTGCGTCAATGGCGCTAAAATCCGAGCAAAATTCGAAACAAACTGCCGGTAGTAGCAGGCCAATCCAAGAAAATTACGAACCTTGCAACTGTGCTGGGCACTGGCCATGACTCAATATCCACAATCTTCTGGGGATCCACTTCTACTCTTCCTCGGGTGATGATATGACCCAAGTACGAAATGTGATCGAGCCAGAACTCGCATTTACTGAACTTGGCATATAACTGGTGCTCTCTGAGGATCTGAAGAACTATACAGAGATGCTGCTCATGCTCCGCCTCACTCTTGCTGTAGACCAGGATGTCATCCAAGAACACAATCACAAACTGATCCAAGTAAGACATGAAGATGCGATTCATGAGGTCCATGAATACTGCCGGCACATTGGTTGCTCCAAAAGGCATAACAAGGAACTCCCAATGCCCATATCTCGATCTAAAAGCTGTCTTCGGGATGTCCTGCTCTGACTCTGATCTGATGATAACCTGAGCGTAAATCAATCTTCGAGATACTGAAGCCCCCTGAGTTGATCAAATAAGTCATCTATCCTTGGGAGAGGATATTGTTCTTGATTGTCACTGAGTTCAAGGTACGATAATCAACACATAACCTGGACGTACCATCCTTCTTTTTCACAAGAAGTATCGGGGCTCCCCAAGGCGATCCACTAGCACGAATGAATCCCTTGGTTCTGAGTTCTTGAATCATCTTGTACAATATCTCCAACTCTGACGGCGCCATCCTGTAGACTCTCTCCGACACTGGGGTTGTCCCGGGAATCAAGTCAATAGTGAACTCGATCTCCCGCTCCGGAGGCATACCTGGTAGCTCTTCTGGGAAAACATCTGGGAACTCATCCACTATCCTGGGCAACTGTACTGCTACTGCCATCCGCAATATCGGAGGAGAAGGCTCAACTTTACCTCGGGAAAAGGAAAACTCTGGCTCGCCTGGAATGCTAAAAACAACCCTGCCGATATGGCAGTCTTTTCTAGCATACTGGTTCCAAACCAATCCATCCCTAAGACCACATAATCGGCCATCGGGAACTCTATCAATCTAGCGAGGAATTCTCTACCGCTAACTACGATCCGACACGAGGAAAATACTCTATCTACTCCCACAAGTCCGTTACCAGTAAGTATATGAGCCTTACTGATAATGACTCGGGCTCCAATCCTACCCGTGTCGCGAATCGTGCATACATAAAAGAATGTGATGCACCAGAATCAAATAAAGCTGAAGCTGGAAATGAGTTGACGAGAATAGTACCTGCCACTACCTCTCCTGGTGCCAATTCTTCCTCTGCGGTCATCACCATATCCTGACCGTGCCCTCGGGGTGCTGGTCCCCTCTGCTGAAATCCTCGTTGCCTATTCTGAATCTGGGCTTGGGCCTGAGTTTGCTGCTGGGGGTTCTGCTGCTGGAATAATTGGGTCTGAGGTGCCAAGGGCCTCGGTAATGGGTTCTGCTGCTGGACCGGACCTGGTCCTCACCGAAGAGCTAAAAAGGTTGGACGATGAAGAACCACCCCTATTCGGGCAGGACCCAACCCTATGGTCTGGTGCTCCACAAGCCAGGCACAATCCTTACGCCCTGCGATATTCTGCCACTACATGGCCTGCTTCCCACAATGAGAACATCCTACTGCGGAAGATGCTTCTGCTTCTGCTGCTGCTGTTGAGGGTACGTCGGGGTGGAATGCTGAACTGACGTCACTGAGGCCGCCTGCCTCGGAGCTCCAATAGTCAAAGCCCTGGCTGCCGGGGCTGGGGCTGAAGACTGATTCATCTGGCCGTGAGATCTCTTCCGACCTCCGGCCTTATCCACAATCCTCTGGGAGGTATACTCATGCCTCCGGGCTGCTCTCAAGACTGCATCAAAAGTCTGATGCTCAAACTGCTCAACTGCCAACAAGATCTCTAGGTGAAGTCCCTGCTGGAACGCTGGGCTCTATCATACTAGGTTGCCACCAAAGAGGGAGCAAACCGACTGAGTCTCGAAAACTCGGTCGCATATCCATCGACCGTCCTGCCTTGCTTCAGATTGGTGAACGTCTGTAGATCGTACCGAGCCACGGCATCGAAATACTTGGTCTGGAATCTCTTCTGAATACTACCCAAGCAATGGGTGCTAATCCAACGGCTTGCGTGCCCACCAGCTGCGGGCAAGATCTAGCAACTGCAGGCGTACCACGGCCACCTTCTCGTTCTCTGGAGTCCTGGCTGCCTCGAGAATCACTTTTGTATCCTGAAGCCAAGCATCTGCTGTGATAGCATCTTCATTACCGTCAAAGAACGGAGGGTTCAAGCGCTTGAAGCTGTTGGCCGTGCTGTTCCCTGGATGACCGCCTCTGGTCAGAGCATCCGTCACTGCCTGGTGCAAGGCATCTCCACGACGATCTTGAGAAGCTATCAAGGTCCTGACGAGTCCTACTAATGTGCCATCATCAGGTTCGGCAGGCTGAACTGGCTGAACTGGGGGCTCTTCTCTAATAGGCTCGACTCTGGAGGCTACTCCGGAGTGCTGGACTTGATCCGGGTTGCTGTGGGTCTGCGGGAGGTGCTTCGCCTTGCTGATCGGCAGGTCCAGGAACAATGCCGCTGAAGAAGACGACATCGGGAACAATAAGGAAGGACCAGGACAGATCAATGATACAAGCATATGATCAGGACAAGAATCCAGGGATTCAGAGAATGAGCAGAGTTCAAGGACGAATATTGATGAGACATCTATTCGGTAAACCCTCACATATCTTGATTTACAAGACCTGCATGGGCCACCACTTAAACCATGTCACGCCCCAGAACCAGAATACTGGAGAGCGGGGGCAGACATAGCCAGCTACGTATATGAAATGGAATCCATCTCGCTATATGGTCACGGCTGTCTAGATACATGAGGGTTTATCTACAAGCCAACATCTTAAGGTCATGAACAAGCCTAGTGTCTCAATCACAAGCAAGTAAGTAAAAGGTTACAAGAAGTATGATCATTAAATATACAATAGTAAGGCGTCCCAAACATTACATATTCAGCTGATCATGAAGCTAGTCGTTACAAAATGTTAGGTAGCAAGAGTTTAGTCATACATGATCAACCCTAGGATCTGTCAATCATGTTACAGCCCGTAGGCAGACAGTAAGTAAAGTACAATCGAGCTAAACAGGTGCTCGCCGGCTAAACGCCTCAAAAGAATATTTTTACAATAAAGTGGAAGATCAAAAAAAACCCACTCGTTGCCAGGGTTCCGTCTAGTAGCCACCATCTGTCTGGAAGGTCGGTATATCCTCTGGAGTGCTCCAAAATCTGGCCACACAAAACCAGCTGGGTCAGACCCCAGAAAGAGCAAGTGCCCAAGGAAGCTTCACTTAGGAACTAAAACCAACAATCAGCACAAGAGTATAATAATAGTAAGAACTGGAAATAAGAAAAATACATCAGGATGATATATGACGAGATGACCATGGAACTATTCATATAACCAGGTTACAACCCGTAAACCAAAACAAGGACCGGGGTTGTAACCTTTCGTCTGAACAGAACTTGGAATTCTCACCATTATCAGTAAAATAAATACCAGCATTCTGGTCATGCAGTAATCTGGAACAGAATCCAGGACAAGACTAGACTGGTTAGACTCCATCCAATTATTTCACGGCCAAGCAAGAATTACGGCTTGATACTTTAACTAACTTGGGTTGTCACAAGCATAATTACTACCAAGATGCAGTGAGATTATTCTACAGCCACAAGCCCTGCAGACCATCCAGGTTACCCGGGTTAAAAGATTAGGGTTGAATTCAGGTGGGTACATCGTCCGGGAAACGCATGTACCCTTAGGTAGCTTGAAGGGTACAACACATGACAGTGTGCTGGAAATGTGCCCTACTCGACGGCAGGCTACAGATCCCAAGGCGTGCCCAGGTAACGGGATTGCCTGTAGCTGGGAGATCTCTTTATGACTAGTGTATTAATCTAGTTATTAGCTTAGTCCATTTCAATGGGTACTCTGACCGTGGTATTCAAGATCCCCTCCTAGACATGATGCAAGACAGGACTGGATTATTGTAAAGCACAATCGCCACGGTGTCCAGAATTAATTATACAGGTCATGTCATGTCAGGTAGCCGTCGCAACAACTGTTCAAGATAATCATGTCAGGTGTACTTATCAGGAGTGCGCCACGACGGGCCCCTATCAGGTCATGTCAGGTTTACTTGTCAAGAGTGCACCACTACGGGTCACTATCGTATCATGCTCAGGTATCATTAAACATATTAAATAAATCCATGATTTTAAGTTCATGACAAAAGGCGTAAGGATAAAATGGACATAAAATATATATAATAATAATAATAAGATAACAAGACAGGGCACAAAAGTCCATGCGGCTGGGTCAATACAGGTTCATGCGGCTGGAACTGCACGCTCATGAGGCTCAGGGAGCCCAAGGCGCAGGCGGCTGGAAAAGACGGGCTCATGCGGACGAAAGGGAGTCAGCTTATGCGGCTGCGAAGGGAGCAATCGCCATGCGGCCGGGGTTCACACAGCATATGGCTATGATCATACGAAGTCCTATGCGGCGAGCATGGGCGATACATATGCGGCTGGATGATGGATGGGCCTTATGCGGCCCAAAACAGTAGCGCTTATGCGGTGGGTGCGAAAAGAACTCATGCGGCTGAAAGCTAGCCGCATGAAGTCATGCGACTCAAGATAACAAGGGACTCATGCGGCTGAGTCTGGGGTGTTCTCATGCGGCTCGAAGATCAGGGCCTATGCGGTCCGCAAGTGCTAGAGTTCATGGCTCAAGGAGATGGGCACATATGCGGCCGTTGGGGAATGAGCCCATGCGGCTCAGGAAGTGAGATCCAGCCTATGCGGCTGAGAGTTCTCATGCGGCCCGAATCACTTGTCGCATGAATTGTCATGCGGTCAAGTCAAGTCTAAGCACAGTTCATCTTCTCTAAATTTATGAGAGAAGAACACCATGAGAGCCAAGTTCTCAAGCTCCACAACTCCACATCCGGAGCCCAAATCCGAACTTACTTAGGTCAAAATGGGATAGAACGAAATTCTCTACAACATGGAACCATCAAAAATAGAAATAACAAGATTAAGTAGATCAAAACCCAAAAACCCGAAAATAAAATAAACTTAGATCTACAAGAATCTAGCCATGGAAATGAGAAATGCCAAGTACTAAAGTGCTTTAGAATGTAGTAAGGAAGAGAAAGTAATAAAATTGGAGTTCCTCCATGAAGCAAGTTGTACTTGCTAGACCTCTCTCTTCTCTCTCTGGTGGGTAAGGAAAATGAGGAAGCAGAAGATGATAATGAAGAAGAGAGAGAGAGGAGAAGGGGGAAATAAATATGAATGGTGGTGGTAGGTAGGGGGTTCATCCATGGGTCATCATGAACCAATAGCAAATCCCAAACCGAACCAAGCCAACCCAAAACAAGAATAAACCAAGCCAGGGAGGAAATAAGCAAGGAAATTATGCATACAAGAATAAATACGTACATGTATTCCAGAAATACGAATACGAACCAATGCATTACAACTCTACCCACCTTAAAAGAATTCCGTCCTCGGAATTAATCAAGAGGCTAGAGGAGCAATGACAAGCTACATTAATCATATGCAAGCTATAACTAGGGCCGACAATCACTCATTCAAGCAAGGAATCGAAGGCATGAGGCATAAGAAAGACATTATACCTCACGAGTCAAAAATAAGTCGGGATATCGCGATGGATATCATCCTCACGCTCCCACGTTGACTCCCCCAAAGAGTGATGACCCCAAGCAACTCGGACTAACTTATAGTCTTGTCTTGAGAATTTCTCTCTCCGGTCCAATATAGACACGGCCTCTCTCAGACGAAAGGTTGGTACCAACAAACCAATTCCGAATGATCCAGGATGTGGCTCGGGTCTGGGATACCGTCGTAATTAGGTACATGGAACACGTCATGCACCTCGCTTAGCGACGGCGGAAGAGCGAGACGATAGGATACATCTCTACCGCTCCAGAATGTCGAACGGCTATATACCTAGGACTAAGCTTTCCCCGTACGCCGAAACGAATGACGCCACGGTTAGGCGAAATCCTTAGGAATAATGAATGACGACCGAAAACTCGAGAGGGTGCCGATGAGAATCGGCCCAATGGCATTGGCGATCTTGGGCAACTCGAAGATGATCTCTGACTCGTCTGACCACTTCAACTGTCTGGGCATCATTTCTGGACCGAGCATCTGTCTCTCTCCAAACATCATCCAGGCTAGCAGGGATCTGCACTTCCTACCATACAGTACCTCGAATGGTTGCCATCTGGTTACTGGCCTGGAAACTGTTATTGTACGAGAATTCCACAGGTGCAGGTGATCTTCCCATGAACCACCGAAGTCGAGTGTACAGGACCGCAACATGTCTTCAAGAGTCTGGATCGTGCGCTCGACTGGCCATCTGTCTGCGGGTGATATGCTGAACTGAACTGGGACGAGTCCCCAAACTCTCTTGCAAGCTACGCCAAAAGTGCGACGTGAATCTGAATCTCGGTCTGAGGTGATACTGACTGGCACACCGTGCAACCTGACAATCTGCCGGAGGTACATCTCGCTAGCTGAGCCGTCGACTGACCAACCTGAATGGAAGAAAGTGAGCCACTTTCGGAGCCGACCACTATAACCCAAATAGTATCTCGACCAGCTGGGGATCTGGCAATCCAGTCACAAAATCTATGGTCACATGCTCCCACTTCCATTCTGGAATCGGCAAGGGCTGAAGAGTCCAGCGGTCTATGAGTTCGGCCTTAACTTGTTGGCAAACCAAACACCGAGAGACAACCGAGCTATCTCCGCTTCATGCCATTCCACCAGAAGTGCTGACGGATATCTCGGTACATCTTCGTACTGCCAGGATGGATGGAATATGAAAACTGTGCGCTTCTGACATGATCTCCTGCCGGATATCTCGATGGGTACACAAGACGCTTCCCATGTCGAAGTGGTACCGCTCGTGAATGCACAACTCTGGTCTTCGTCCTGCCTCACTCTGTCCTGAGTCAATGAAGCTTGGAATCTGTTGACTGCGCCATCCGGATCCTCTCGACTATAGTGGACTGAACTTGCAGACTGGCCATTAATGCTACCTGGAAGGGAGACAACTTCAATACCATCTTCTGAAGATCTGCTAACAGTTCTGGCTGTGTGTTAGAAAATAAACTCCGACTCTCCTGCTCAAAGCATCTGCAACAACGTGGCCTTCCGGGATGATACTGCAAGTTGACAATAATCCAACAAGTAGCTCTAGCCATCTCCTCTGACGCATGTTAAGATCCTTCTGGGTGAAAACATACTTCAGGCTCTTGTGGTCGGTGAAAATCTCCCTATCTCATACAAATAGTGCCTCCACAACTTAAGTGCAAACACTGCTGCCAGCTCCAAGTCAGGTGTTGGGTAATTCCTCTCATGATCACGAAGTTGTCGTGACGCATAAGCTATTACCTTCCCATGCTGCATCAAACACATTCTAGGCCTCTGCCTGAAGCATCAAATACACTGAAAATCCTCCGATTCCATCTGGAAGCGTGAGAATAGGAGCTGTTATCAGGCCTCGCTTCAACTGCTCAAAAGAACTCTGACACTCTACCGTCCAAGCAAACTGTGCATCCTTGCGGGTCAACTGCGTCAATGGCGCTAAAATCCGAGCAAAATCCGAAACAACGCCGGTAGAGCGGCCAATCCAAGAAAACTACGAACCTCTGCAACTGTGCTGGGCACTGGCCATGACTCAAATAGCACAATCTTCGGGGATCCACTTCTACTCTTCCTCGGGTGATGATATGACCCAAGTATGAAATGTGATCGAGCCAGAACTCGTATTACTAAACTTGGCATATAACTGGTGCTCTGAGGATCTGAAGAACTATACTGAGATGCTGCTCATCCGCCTCACTCTTGCTGTAGACCAAGATGCACAAGAACACAATCACAAACTGATCCAAGTAAGGCATGAAGATGCGATTCATGAGGTCCATGAATACTGTCGGCGCATTGGTTGCTCCAAAAGGCATAACAAGGAACTCCCAATGCCCATATCTCGATCTAAAAGCTGTCTTGGGATATCCTGCGCTCTGACTCTGATCTGATGATAACTGAGCGCAAATCAATCTTCGAGAATACTGAAGCCCTTGAGTTGATCAAAAATCACATCCTTGGGAGAGGATATCTGTTCTTGATTATCACTGAGTTCAAGGTACGATAATCAACACATAACTGGACGTACCATCCTTCTTTTCACAAGAAGCATCGGGGCTCCCAAGGCGATCCACTAGCACGAATAATTCCTTGGTTCTGAGTTCTTCAATCATCTTGTAATATCCAACTCTGACGGCGCCATCCTGTAGACTCTCTCCGACACTGGGGTTGTCCCGGGAATCAAGTCAATAGTGAACTCGATCTCCCGCTCCGGAGGCATACCTGGTAGCTCTTCTGGGAACAACATCTGGGAACTCATCCACTATCCTGGGCAACTGCGTACTTGCACTAATGCATCCGCAATATCGGAGGAGAAGGCTCACTTTACCTCGGGAAAAGGAAAACTCTGGCTCGCCTGGAATGCTAACAACCCTGCCGATATGGCAGTCTTTCTAGCATACTGGTTCCACAACCAATCCATCCCTAAGACCACATCATAATCGGCCATCGGGAACTCTATCAATCGCGGGAATTCTCTACCGCTAACTACGATCCGCAAGAAAATACTCTATCTACTCCCACAAGTCCGTTACCAGTAAGTATATTGAGCCTTACTGATAATGACTCGGGCTCCAATCCTACCCGTGTCGCGAATCGTGCAGACATAAAGAATGTGATGCACCAGAATCAAATAAAGCTGAAGCTGGAAATGAGTTGACGAATAGTACCTGCCACTACCTCTCCTGGTGCCAATTCTTCCTCTGCGGTCATCACATACCTGACCGTGCCCTCGGGGTGCTGGTCCCCTCTGCTGAAATCCTCGTTGCCTATTCTGAATCTGGGCTTGGGGCCTGAGTTGTGCTGGGGGTTCTGTCTGCTGGAATAATTGGGTCTGAGGCCAAGGGCCTCGGTAATGGGTTCTGCTGCTGGACCGGACCTGGTCCTCTCACGAAGAGCTAAAAAGTTGGACGATGAAGAACCCACCCTATCGGGCAGGACCAAAACCCTATGGTCTTGCTCCACAAGCCAGCACAATCCTTCGCCTGCGATCTTCTGCACTACATGGCCTGGCTTCCCACAATGAGAACATCCTACCTGCGGAAGACTGCTTCTTCTGTCTGCTGCTGCTTGAGGGTACGTCGGTGGAATGCTGAACTGACGTCACTGAGGCCGCCCGCCTCGGAGCTCCAATAGTCAAAGCCCTGGCTGCGGGGCTGGGGCTGAAGATTATCTGGCCGTGAGATCTCTCCGACCCGGCCTTATCCACAATCCTCGGGAGGTATACTCATGCGGGCTGCTCTCAAGACTGCATCAAAAGTCTGATGCTCAAACTGTCAACTGCCAACAAGATCTCTAGGTGAAGTCCCTGCTGGAACCGCTGGGCTCTATCATACTCGGTTGCCACCAAAGAGGGAGCAAACCGACTGAGTCTCGAAAACTCGGCGCATATCCATCGACCGTCCTGCCTCCTTGCTTCAGATTGGTGAACCTCGTCTGTAGATCGTACCGAGCCACGGCATCGAAATACTTGGTCTGGAATCTCTCTCTGAATACTACCCAAGCAATGGGTGCTGCTAATCCAACGGCTTGCGCTGCCCACCAGCTGCGGCAAGATCTAGCAACTGCAGGCGTACCACGGCCACCTTCTCGTTCTCTGGAGTCCTGGCTGCCTCGAGAATCACTTTTGTATCCTGAAGCCAAGCATCTGCTGCATAGCATCTTCATACCGTCAAAGAACGGAGGGTTCAAGCGCTTGAAGCTGTTGGCCGTGCTGTTCCCTGGATGACCCCTCTGTCAGAGCATCCGTCACTGCCTGCTGCAAGGCATCTCCACGACGATCTTGAGAAGCTATCAAGGTCCTGACGAGTCCTACTAATGCCATCATCAGGTTCGGCAGGCTGAACTGGCTGAACTGGGGGCTCTTCTCCAATAGGCTCGACTCTGGAGGCTACTCCGGAGTGCTGGACTTGATCTCCGGGTTGCTGTGGCCGCGGGAGGTGCTTCGCCTTGCTGATCGGCAGGTCCAGGAACAATGCGCTGAAGAAGACGACATCGGGGAACAATAAGGACCAGGACAGATCAATGATACAAGCATATGATCAGGACAAGAATCCAGGAATTCAGAGAATATGAGCAGAGTTCAAGGGCGAATATTGATTGAGACATCTATTCGGTAAACCCTCACATATCTTGATTTACAAGACCTGCATGGGCCACCACTTAAAACCATGTCACAGCCCCAGAACCAGAATACTGGAGAGCGGGGGCAGACATAGCCAGCTACGTATATGAATGGAATCCATCTCGCTATAGGTCACGGCTGTCTAGATAATGAGGGTTTATCTACAAGCCAACAGTCTCTTAAGGTCATGAAAAGCCTAGTGTCTCAATCACAAGCAAGTAAGTAAAAGGTTACAAGAGTATGATCATTAAATATACAATAGTAAGGCGTCCCAAACATTACATATTCAGCTGATCATGAAGCTAGTCGTTACAAAATGTTAGGACTAGCAAGAGTTTAGTCATACATGATCAACCCTAGGATCTGTCAATCATGTTACAGCCCGTAGGCAGACAGTAAGTAAAGTACAATCGAGCTAAACAGGTGCTCGCCGGCTAAACGCCTCAAAGAATATTTTTACAATAAAGTGGAAGATCAAAAATAAACCCACTCGTTGCCAGGGTTCCGTCTAGTAGCCACATCTGTCTGGAAGGTCGGTATATCCTCTGGAGCTGCTCCAAAATCTGGCCACAAAAACCAGCTGGGTCAGACCCCAGAAAGAGCAAGTGCCACAAGGAAGCTTCACTTAGGAACTAAAACCAACAATCAGCACAAGAGTAAATAATAGTAAGAACTGGAAATAAGAAAAATACATCAGGATGATAATGACGAGATGACCATGGAACTATTCATATAACCAGGTTACAACCGTAAACCAAACAAGGACCGGGGTTGTAACCTTTCGTCTGAACAGAACTTGGAATTCTCACCATTTATCAGTAAAATAAATACCAGCATTCTGGTCATGCAGTAATCTGGAACAGAATCAGGACAAGACTAGACTGGTTAGACTCCATAATTATTTCACGGCCAAGCAAGAATTACGGCTTGATACTTTAACTAACTTGGGTTGTCACAAGCATAATTACTACCAAGATGCAGTGAGATTATTCTACAGCCACAAGCCCTGCAGACCATCCAGGTTACCCGGTTAAAGATTAGGGTTGAATTCAGGTGGGTACATCGTCCGGGGGAAACGCATGTACCCTTAGGTAGCTTGAAGGGTACAACACATGACAGTGTGCTGGAAATGTGCCTACTCGACGGCAGGCTACAGATCCCAAGGCGTGCCCAGGTAACGGGATTGCCTGTAGCTGGGAGATCTCTTTATGACTAGTGTATAATCTATATTAGCTTTAGTCCATTTCAATGGGTACTCCTGACCGTGGTATTCAAGAGTCCCCTCCTAGACATGATGCAAGACAGGACTGGATTATTTGTACAAGCACAATCGCCCACGGTGTCCAGAATTAATTATACAGGTCATGTCATGTCAGGTAGCCGTCGCAACAACTGTTCAAGATAATCATGTCAGGTGTACTTATCAGGAGTGCGCCACGACGGGCCCCTATCAGGTCATGTCAGGTTTACTTGTCAAGAGTGCACCACTACGGGTCACTATCGTATCATGCTCAGGTATCATTAAACATATTAAATAAATCCATGATTTTAAGTTCATGACAAAAGGCGTAAGGATATAAATGGACATAAAATATATATATAATAATAATAATAAGATAACAAGACAGGGCACAAAAGTCCATGCGGCTGGGTCAATACAGGTTCATGCGGCTGGAACTGCACGCTCATGAGGCTCAGGGAGCCCAAGGCGCAGGCGGCTGGAAAAGACGGGCTCATGCGGACGAAAGGGAGTCAGCTTATGCGGCTGCGAAGGGAGCAATCGCCATGCGGCCGGGGTTCAACAGCATATGCGGCTATGATCATACGAAGTCCTATGCGGCTGAGCATGGACGATACATATGCGGCTGGATGATGGATGGGCCTTATGCGGCCCAAAACAGTAGCGCTTATACGGCTGGGTGCGAAAGAACTCATGCGGCTGAAAGCTAGCCGCATGAAGTCCATGCGACTCAAGATAACAAGGGACTCATGCGGCTGAGTCTGGGTGTTCTCATGTGGCTCGAAGATCAGGGCCTATGCGGTCCGCAAGTGCTAGAGTTCATGCGGCTCAAGGAGATGGGCACATATGCGGCCGATGGGGAATGAGCCCATGCGGCTCAGGAAGTGAGATCCAGCCTATGCGGCTGAGAGTCTCATGCGGCCGAATCACTTGTCGCATGAATTGTCATGCGGTCAAGTCAAGTCTAAGCACAGTTCATCTTCTCTAAATTTCTGAGAGGAAGAACACCATGAGAGCCAAGTTCTCAAGCTCCACAACTCCATCATCCGGAGCCCAAATCCGAACTTCCTTAGGTCAAAATGGGATAGAACGAAATTCTCTACAACATGGAACCATCAAAACATAGAAATAACAAGATTAAGTAGATCAAAACCCAAGAAACCCGAAAATAAAATAACTTAGATCTACAAGAATCTAGCCATGGAAATGAGAAATGCCAAGTACTAAAGTGCTTTAGAATGTAGTAAGGAAGAGAATGTAGTAATAAAATTGGAGTTCCTCCATGAAGCAAGTTGTACTTGCCTAGACCTCTCTCTTCTCTCTCTGGTGGGTAAGGAAGTAAATGAGGAAGCAGAAGATGATAAATGAAGAGAGAGAGAGGAGAAGGGGGAAATAAATATGAATGGTGGTGGTAGGTAGGGGGTTCATCCATGGGTTCATCATGAACCAATAGCAAATCCTAAACCGAACCAAGCCAACCCAAACCAAGAATAAACCAAGCCCAGGGAGGAAATTAAGCAAGGAAATTATGCAATACAAGAATAAATACGTACATGTATTCCAGAAATACGTAATACGAACCACATGCATTACAACTCTACCCACCTTAAAAGAATTCCGTCCTCGGAATTTAATCAAGAGGCTAGAGGAGCAATGACAAGCTACATTAATCATATGCAAGCTATAACTAGGCAGACAATCACTCATTCAAGCAAGGAATCGAAGGCATGAGGCATAAGAAAGACATTATACCTCACGAGTCAAATAAGTCGGGATATCGCGATCGGATATCATCCTCACGCTCCCACGTTGACTCCCCCAAAGAGTGATGACCCCAAGCAACTCGGACTAACTTGATAGTCTTGTTCTTGAGAAATTTCTCTCTCCGGTCCAATATAGACACGGGCCTCTCCTCATACGAAAGGTTGGTACCAACAACCAATTCCGAATGATCCAGGATGTGGCTCGGGTCTGGGATATACCGTCGTAATTAGGATACATGGAACACGTCATGCACCTCGCTTAGCGACGGCGGAAGAGCGAGACGATAGGATACATCTTCTACCCGCTCCAGAATGTCGAACGGTCCTATATACCTAGGACTAAGCTTTCCCCGTACGCCGAAACGAATGACGCCACGGTTAGGCGAAATCCTCAGGAATAAATGATCGCCGACCGAAACTCGAGAGGGTGCCGATGAGAATCGGCCCAATGGCATTGGCGATCTTGGGCAACTCGAAGATGATCTCTGACTCGTCTGACCACTTCAACTGTCTGGGCAATCATTTCTGGACCGAGCATCTGTCTCTCTCCAACACCATCCCAGGCTAGCAGGGATCTGCACTTCCTACCATACAGTACCTCGAATGGTGCCATCTGGTTACTGGCCTGGAAACTGTTATTGTACGAGAATTCCACCAGGTGCAGGTGATCTTCCCATGAACCACCGAAGTCGAGTGTACAGGACCGCAACATGTCTTCAAGAGTCTGGATCGTGCGCTCCGACTGGCCATCTGTCTGCGGGTGATATGCTGAACTGAACTGGAGACGAGTCCCCAAACTCTCTTGCAAGCTACGCCAAAAGTGCGACGTGAATCTTGAATCTCGGTCTGAGGTGATACTGACTGGCACACCGTGCAACCTGACAATCTGCCGGAGGTACATCTCTGCTAGCTGAGCCGTCGACTGACCAACTCTGAATGGAAGAAAGTGAGCCACTTTCGCGAGCCGATCCACTATAACCCAAATAGTATCTCGACCAGCTGGGGATCTTGGCAATCCAGTCACAAAATCTATGGTCACATGCTCCCACTTCCATTCTGGAATCGGCAAGGGCTGAAGAAGTCCAGCCGGTCTCTGATATTCGGCCTTAACTTGTTGGCAAACCAAACACCGAGAGACAAACCGAGCTATCTCCCGCTTCATGCCATTCCACCAGAAGTGCTGACGGATATCTCGGTACATCTTCGTACTGCCAGGATGGATGGAATACTGAGAACTGTGCGCTTCTGACATGATCTCCTGCCGGATATCTCCGATGGGTACACAAAGACGCTTCCCATGTCGAAGTGTACCGTCCTCGTGAATGCACAACTCTGGTCTTCGTCCTGCCTCACACTCTGTCCTGAGTCACTGAAGCTTGGAATCTGTTGACTGCGCCATCCGGATCCTCTCGACTATAGTGGACTGAACTTGCAGACTGGCCATTAATGCTACACTGGAAGGGAGAACAACTTCAATACCCATCTTCTGAAGATCTGCTAACAGTTCTGGCTGCGCTGTTAGAAAATAAACTCCGACTCTCCTGCTCAAAGCATCTGCAACAACGTTGGCCTTCCCGGGATGATACTGCAAGTTGACATCATAATCCACAAGTAGCTCTAGCCATCTCCTCTGACGCATGTTAAGATCCTTCTGGATGAAAACATACTTCAGGCTCTTGTGGTCGATGAAAATCTCCATCCTATCTCCATACAAATAGTGCCTCCACAACTTAAGTGCAAACACTACTGCTGCCAGCTCCAAGTCATGTGTTGGGTAATTCCTCTCATGATCACGAAGTTGTCGTGACGCATAAGCTATTACCTTCCCATGCTGCATCAGAACACATTCTAGGCCTCTGCCTGAAGCATCACAATACACTGAAAATCCTCCGATTCCATCTGGAAGCGTGAGAATAGGAGCTGTTATCAGGCCTCGCTTCAACTGCTCAAAAGAACTCTGACACTCTACCGTCCAAGCAAACTGCGCATCCTTGCGGGTCAACTGCATCAATGGCGCTGAAATCCGAGCAAAATCCGAAATAAACCACCGGTAGTAGCCGGCCAATCCAAGAAAACTACGAACCTCTGCAACTGTGCTGGGCACTGGCCATGACTCAATAGCCACAATCTTCTGGGGATCCACTTCTACTCTTCCTCGGGTGATGATATGACCCAAGTATGAAATGCGATCGAGCCAGAACTCGTATTTACTAAACTTGGCATATAACTGGTGCTCTCTGAGGATCTGAAGAACTATACGGAGATGCTGCTCATGCTCCGCCTCACTCTTGCTGTAGACCAAGATGTCATCCAAGAACACAATCACAAACTGATCCAAGTAAGGCATGAAGATGCGATTCATGAGGTCCATGAATACTGTCGGCACATTGGTTGCTCCAAAAGGCATAACAAGGAACTCCCAATGCCCATATCTCGATCTAAAAGCTGTCTTCGGGATATCCTGCGCTCTGACTCTGATCTGATGATAACCTGAGCGCAAATCAATCTTCGAGAATACTGAAGCCCCCTTGAGTTGATCAAACAAGCCATCCATCCTTGGGAGAGGATATCTGTTCTTGATTATCACTGAGTTCAAGGTACGATAATCAACACATAACCTGGACGTACCATCCTTCTTTTTCACAAGAAGCATCGGGGCTCCCCAAGGCGATCCACTAGCACGAATGAATTCCTTGGTTCTAAGTTCTTCAATCATCTTGTACAATATCTCCAACTCTGACGGCGCCATCCTGTAGACTCTCTCCGACACTGGGGTTGTCCCGAAAATCAAGTCTATAGTGAACTCGATCTCCCGCTCCGGAGGCATACCTGGTCGCTCTTCTGGGAAAACATCTGGGAACTCATCCACTATCCTGGGCAACTGCACTGCTGCTACTGCCATCCGCAATATCGGAGGAGAAGGCTCAACTTCACCTCGAGAAAAGGAAAACTCTGGCTCGCCTGGAATGCTAAAAACAACCTTGCCGATATGGCAGTCTATTCTACCATACTGGTTCCTCAACCAATCCATCCCTAAGACCACATCATAATCGGCCATCGGGAACTCTATCAATCTAGCGGGGAATTCTCTGCCGCTAACTACGATCCGACACGAGGAAAACACACTATCTACTCCCACAAGTCCGTTACCAGTAAGTATATTGAGCCTTACTGATAATGACTCGGGCTCCAATCCTACCCGTGTCGCGAATCGTGCAGACATAAAAGAATGCGATGCACCAGAATCAAATAAAGCTGAAGCTGGAAATGAGTTGACGAGAATAGTACCTGCCACTACCTCTCCTGGTGCCAATTCTTCCTCTGCGGTCATCACCATAGCCTGACCGTGCCCTCGGGGTGCTGGTCCCCTCTGCTGAAATCCTCGCTGCCTATTCTGACTCTGGGCTTGGGCCTGAGTATGCTGCTGGGGGTTCTGCTGCTGGAATACTTGGGTCTGAGGCGCCAAGGGCCTCGGTAATGGGTACTGCTGCTGGACCGGACCTGGTCCTCTCACCGAAGAGCTAGAAAGGTTGGACGATAATGAACCACCCCTATTCGGGCAGGACCCAACCCTATGGACTGGTGCTCCACAAGCCAGGCACAATCCTTGCGTCCTGCGACATTCTGCTACTACATGGCCTGGCTTCCCACAATGAGAACATCCCACTGCGGAAGACTGCTTCTGCTTCTGCTGCTGCTGCTGAGGGTACGTCGGGGTGGAATGCTGAACCGACGTCACTGAGGCCGCCCGCCTCGGAGCTCCAATAGTCAAAGTCCTGGCTGTCGGGGCTGGGGCTGAAGACTGATTCATCTGGCCGTGAGATCTCTTCCGACCTCCGGCCCTATCCACAATCCTCTGGGAGGTATACTCATGCCTCCGGGCTGCTCTCAAGACTGCATCAAAAGTTTGATGCTCAAACTGCTCAACTGCCAACAAGATCTCTAGGTGAAGTCCCTGCTGGAACCGCTGGGCTCTATCATACTCGGTTGCCATCAAAGAGGGAGCAAACCGACTGAGTCTCGAAAACTCGGCCGCATATCCATCGACCGTCCTGCCTCCTTGCTTCAGATTGGTGAACCTCGTCTGTAGATCGTACCGAGCCACGGTATCGAAATACTTGGTCTGGAATCTCTCTCTGAATACTGCCCAAGCAATGGGTGCTGCTAATCCAACGGCTTGCGCTGCCCACCAGCTGCGGACAAGATCTAGCAACTGCAGGCATACCACGGCCACCTTCTCGTTCTCTGGAGTCCTGGCTGCCTCGAGAATCACTTCTGTATCCTGAAGCCAAGCATCTGCTGCGATAGCATCTTCACTACCGTCAAAGAACGGAGGGTTCAAGCGCTTGAAGCTGTTGGCCGCGCTGTTCCCTGGATGACCGCCTCTGGTCAGAGCATCCGTCACTGCCTGCTGCAAGGCATCTCCACGACGATCTTGAGAAGCTATCAAGGTCCTGACGAGTCCTACTAATATGCCATCATCAGGTTCGGCAGGCTGAACTGGCTGAACTGGGGGCTCTTCTCCAATAGGCTCGACTCTGGAGGCTACTCCGGAGTGCTGGACTTGATCTCCGGGTTGCTGTGGGTCCGCGGGAGGTGCTTCGCCTTGCTGATCGGCAGGTCCAGGAACAATGTCGCTGAAGAAGACGACATGGGGAACAATAAGGAAGGACCAGGACAGATCAATGATACAAGCATATGATCAGGACAAGAATCCAGGAATTCAGAGAATATGAGCAGAGTTCAAGGGCGAATATTGATTGAGACATCTATTCGGTAAACCCTCACATATCTTGATTTACAAGACCTGCATGGGCCACCACTTAAACCATGTCACGCCCCAGAACCAGAATACTGGAGAGCGGGGGCAGACATAGCCAGCTACGTATATGAAATGGAATCCATCTCGCTATACGGTCACGGCTGTCTAGATACATGAGGGTTTATCTACAAGCCAACAGTCTCTTAAGGTCATGAACAAGCCTAGTGTCTCAATCACAAGCAAGTAAGTAAAAGGTTACAAGAAGTATGATCATTAAATATACAATAGTAAGGCGTCCCAAACATTACATATTCAGCTGATCATGAAGCTAGTCGTTACAAAATGTTAGGACTAGCAAGAGTTTAGTCATACATGATCAACCCTAGGATCTGTCAATCATGTTACAGCCCGTAGGCAGACAGTAAGTAAAGTGCAATCGAGCTAAACAGGTGCTCGCCGGCTAAACGCCTCAAAAAAATATTTTTACAATAAAGTGGGAGATCAAAAATAAACCCACTCGTTGCCAGGGTTCCGTCTAGTGGCCACCATCTGGCTGAAAGGTCGGTAGATCCTCTGGAGCTGCTCCGAAATCTGGCCACACAAAACCAGCTGGGTCAGACCCCAGAAAGAGCAAGTGCCACAAGGAAGCTTCACTTAGGAACTAAAACCAGCAATCAGCACAAGAGTATAATAATAGTAAGAACTGGAAATAAGAAAAATACATCAGGATGATATACGACGAGATGACCATGGAACTATTCAGATAACCAGGTTACAACCCGTAAACCAAACAAGGACCGGGGTTGTAACCTTTCGTCTGAACAGAACTTGGAATTCTCACCATTTATCAGTAAAATAAATACCAGCATTCTGGTCATGCAGTAATCTAGAACAGAATTAGGACAAGACTAGACTGGTTAGACTCCATCCAATCATTTCACGGCCAAGCAAGAATTACGGCTTGATACTTTAACTAACTAAGGTTGTCACAAGCCTAATTACTAACAAGATGCAGTGAGATTATTCCACAGCCACAAGCCCTGCAGACCATCCAGGTTACCCGGGTTAAAAGATTAGGGTTGAATTCAGGTGGGTACATCGTCCGGGAAACGCATGTACCCTTAGGTAGCTTGAAGGGTGCAACACATGACAGTGTGCTGGAAATATGCCCTACTCGACGGCAGGCTACAGATCCCAAGGCGTGCCTAGGTAACGGGATTGCCTGTAGCTGAGAGATCTCTTTATGACTAGTGTATTAATCTAGTTATTAGCCTTAGTCCATTTCAATGGGTACTCCTGACCGTGGTACTCAGGAGTCCCCTCCTAGACATGATGCAAGACAGGACTGGATTATTTATACAAGCACAATCGCCCATGGTGTCCAGGATTAATTATACAGGTCATGTCATGTCAGGTAGCCGTCGCAACAGTTGTTCAAGATAATCACGTCAGGTGTACTTATCAGGAGTGCGCCACGACGGGCCCCTATCAGGTCATGTCAGGTTTACTTGTCAAGAGTGCACCACTACAGGTCACTATCGTGTCATGCTCAGGTATCATTAAACATATTAAATAAATCCATGATTTTCAAGTTCATGACAAAAGGCGTAAGGATATAAAATGGACATAAAATATATATATAATAATAATAAGATAACAAGACAGGGCACAAAAGTCCATGCGGCTGGGTCAATACAGGTTCATGCGGCTGGAACTGCACGCTCATGAGGCTCAGGGAGCCCAAGGCGCAGGCGGCTGGAAAAGACGGGCTCATGCGGACGAAAGGGAGTCAGCTTATGCGGCTGCGAAGGGAGCAATCGCCATGCGGCCGGGGTTCAACAGCATATGCGGCTATGATCATACGAAGTCCTATGCGGCTGAGCATGGGCGATACATATGCGGCTGGATGATGGATGGGCCTTATGCGGCCCAAAACAGTAGCGCTTATACGGCTGGGTGCGAAAGAACTCATGCGGCTGAAAGCTAGCCGCATGAAGTCCATGCGACTCAAGATAACAAGGGACTCATGCGGCTGAGTCTGGGTGTTCTCATGCGGCTCGAAGATCAGGGCCTATGCGGTCCGCAAGTGCTAGAGTTCATGCGGCTCAAGGAGATGGGCACATATGCGGCCGTTGGGGAATGAGCCCATGCGGCTCAGGAAGTGAGATCCAGCCTATGCGGCTGAGAGTCTCATGCGGCCGAATCACTTGTCGCATGAATTGTCATGCGGTCAAGTCAAGTCTAAGCACAGTTCATCTTCTCTAAATTTCTGAGAGAAAGAACACCATGAGAGCCAAGTTCTCAAGCTCCACAACTCCATCATCCGGAGCCCAAATCCGAACTTACTTAGGTCAAAATGGGATAGAACGAAATTCTCTACAACATGGAACCATCAAAACATAGAAATAACAAGATTAAGTAGATCAAAACCCAAGAAACCCGAAAATAAAATAAACTTAGATCTACAAGAATCTAGCCGTAGAAATGAGAAATGCCAAGTACTAAAGTGCTTTAGAATGTAGTAAGGAAGAGAATGAAGTAATAAAATTGGAGTTCCTCCATGAAGCAAGTTGTACTTGCCTAGACCTCTCTCTTCTCTCTCTGGTGGGTAAGGAAGTAAATGAGGAAGCAGAAGATGATAAATGAAGAGAGAGAGAGGAGAAGGGGGAAATAAATATGAATGGTGGTGGTAGGTAGGGGGTTCATCCATGGGTTCATCATGAACCAATAGCAAATCCCAAACCGAACCAAGCCAACCCAAACCAAGAATAAACCAAGCCCAGGGAGGAAATTAAGCAAGGAAATTATGCAATACAAGAATAAATACGTACATGTATTCCAGAAATACGTAATACGAACCACATGCATTACAACTCTACCCACCTTAAAAGAATTCCGTCCTCGGAATTTAATCAAGAGGCTAGAGGAGCAATGACAAGCTACATTAATCATATGCAAGCTATAACTAGGCAGACAATCACTCATTCAAGCAAGGAATCGAAGGCATGAGGCATAAGAAAGACATTATACCTCACGAGTCAAATAAGTCGGGATATCGCGATCGGATATCATCCTCACGCTCCCACGTTGACTCCCCCAAAGAGTGATGACCCCAAGCAACTCGGACTAACTTGATAGTCTTGTTCTTGAGAATTTTCTCTCTCCGGTCCAATATAGACACGGGCCTCTCCTCATACGAAAGGTTGGTACCAACAACCAATTCCGAATGATCCAGGATGTGGCTCGGGTCTGGGATATACCGTCGTAATTAGGATACATGGAACACGTCATGCACCTCGCTTAGCGACGGCGGAAGAGCGAGACGATAGGATACATCTTCTACCCGCTCCAGAATGTCGAACGGTCCTATATACCTAGGACTAAGCTTTCCCCGTACGCCGAAACGAATGACGCCACGGTTAGGCGAAATCCTTAGGAATAAATGATCGCCGACCGAAAACTCGAGAGGGTGCCGATGAGAATCGGCCCAATGGCATTGGCGATCTTGGGCAACTCGAAGATGATCTCTGACTCGTCTGACCACTTCAACTGTCTGGGCAATCATTTCTGGACCGAGCATCTGTCTCTCTCCAACAACATCCCAGGCTAGCAGGGATCTGCACTTCCTACCATACAGTACCTCGAATGGTGCCATCTGGTTACTGGCCTGGAAACTGTTATTGTACGAGAATTCCACCAGGTGCAGGTGATCTTCCCATGAACCACCGAAGTCGAGTGTACAGGACCGCAACATGTCTTCAAGAGTCTGGATCGTGCGCTCCGACTGGCCATCTGTCTGCGGGTGATATGCTGAACTGAACTGGAGACGAGTCCCCAAACTCTCTTGCAAGCTACGCCAAAAGTGCGACGTGAATCTTGAATCTCGGTCTGAGGTGATACTGACTGGCACACCGTGCAACCTGACAATCTGCCGGAGGTACATCTCTGCTAGCTGAGCCGTCGACTGACCAACTCTGAATGGAAGAAAGTGAGCCACTTTCGCGAGCCGATCCACTATAACCCAAATAGTATCTCGACCAGCTGGGGATCTTGGCAATCCAGTCACAAAATCTATGGTCACATGCTCCCACTTCCATTCTGGAATCGGCAAGGGCTGAAGAAGTCCAGCCGGTCTCTGATATTCGGCCTTAACTTGTTGGCAAACCAAACACCGAGAGACAAACCGAGCTATCTCCCGCTTCATGCCATTCCACCAGAAGTGCTGACGGATATCTCGGTACATCTTCGTACTGCCAGGATGGATGGAATACTGAAAACTGTGCGCTTCTGACATGATCTCCTGCCGGATATCTCCGATGGGTACACAAAGACGCTTCCCATGTCGAAGTGTACCGTCCTCGTGAATGCACAACTCTGGTCTTCGTCCTGCCTCACACTCTGTCCTGAGTCACTGAAGCTTGGAATCTGTTGACTGCGCCATCCGGATCCTCTCGACTATAGTGGACTGAACTTGCAGACTGGCCATTAATGCTACACTGGAAGGGAGAACAACTTCAATACCCATCTTCTGAAGATCTGCTAACAGTTCTGGCTGCGCTGTTAGAAAATAAACTCCGACTCTCCTGCTCAAAGCATCTGCAACAACGTTGGCCTTCCCGGGATGATACTGCAAGTTGACATCATAATCCACAAGTAGCTCTAGCCATCTCCTCTGACGCATGTTAAGATCCTTCTGGGTGAAAACATACTTCAGGCTCTTGTGGTCGGTGAAAATCTCTATCCTATCTCCATACAAATAGTGCCTCCACAACTTAAGTGCAAACACTACTGCTGCCAGCTCCAAGTCATGTGTTGGGTAATTCCTCTCATGATCACGAAGTTGTCGTGACGCATAAGCTATTACCTTCCCATGCTGCATCATAACACATTCTAGGCCTCTGCCTGAAGCATCACAATACACTGAAAATCCTCCGATTCCATCTGGAAGCGTGAGAATAGGAGCTGTTATCAGGCCTCGCTTCAACTGCTCAAAAGAACTCTGACACTCTACCGTCCAAGCAAACTGTGCATCCTTGCGGGTCAACTGCGTCAATGGCGCTAAAATCCGAGCAAAATCCGAAACAAACCGCCGGTAGTAGCCGGCCAATCCAAGAAAACTACGAACCTCTGCAACTGTGCTGGGCACTGGCCATGACTCAATAGCCATAATCTTCTGGGGATCCACTTCTACTCTTCCTCGGGTGATGATATGACCCAAGTATGAAATGTGATCGAGCCAGAACTCGTATTTACTAAACTTGGCATATAACTGGTGCTCTCTGAGGATCTGAAGAACTATACGGAGATGCTGCTCATGCTCCGCCTCACTCTTGCTGTAGACCAAGATGTCATCCAAGAACACAATCACAAACTGATCCAAGTAAGGCATGAAGATGCGATTCATGAGGTCCATGAATACTGTCGGCGCATTGGTTGCTCCAAAAGGCATAACAAGGAACTCCCAATGCCCATATCTCGATCTAAAAGCTGTCTTCGGGATATCCTGCGCTCTGACTCTGATCTGATGATAACCTGAGCGCAAATCAATCTTCGAGAATACTGAAGCCCCCTTGAGTTGATCAAACAAGCCATCCATCCTTGGGAGAGGATATCTGTTCTTGATTATCACTGAGTTCAAGGTACGATAATCAACACATAACCTGGACGTACCATCCTTCTTTTTCACAAGAAGCATCGGGGCTCCCCAAGGCGATCCACTAGCACGAATAAATTCCTTGGTTCTGAGTTCTTCAATCATCTTGTACAATATCTCCAACTCTGACGGCGCCATCCTGTAGACTCTCTCCGACACTGGGGTTGTCCCGAAAATCAAGTCTATAGTGAACTCGATCTCCCGCTCCGGAGGCATACCTGGTCGCTCTTTTGGGAAAACATCTGGGAACTCATCCACTATCCTGGGCAACTGCACTGCTGCTACTGCCATCCGCAATATCGGAGGAGAAGGCTCAACTTCACCTCGAGAAAAGGAAAACTCTGGCTCGCCTGGAATGCTAAAAACAACCTTGCCGATATGGCAGTCTATTCTACCATACTGGTTCCTCAACCAATCCATCCCTAAGACCACATCATAATCGGCCATCGGGAACTCTATCAATCTAGCGGGGAATTCTCTGCCGCTAACTACGATCCGACACGAGGAAAACACACTATCTACTCCCACAAGTCCGTTACCAGTAAGTATATTGAGCCTTACTGATAATGACTCGGGCTCCAATCCTACCCGTGTCGCGAATCGTGCAGACATAAAAGAATGCGATGCACCAGAATCAAATAAAGCTGAAGCTGGAAATGAGTTGACGAGAATAGTACCTGCCACTACCTCTCCTGGTGCCAATTCTTCCTCTGCGGTCATCACCATAGCCTGACCGTGCCCTCGGGGTGCTGGTCCCCTCTGCTGAAATCCTCGCTGCCTATTCTGACTCTGGGCTTGGGCCTGAGTATGCTGCTGGGGGTTCTGCTGCTGGAATACTTGGGTCTGAGGCACCAAGGGCCTCGGTAATGGGTACTGCTGCTGGACCGGACCTGGTCCTCTCACCGAAGAGCTAGAAAGGTTGGACGATGATGAACCACCCCTATTCGGGCAGGACCCAACCCTATGGACTGGTGCTCCACAAGCCAGGCACAATCCTTGCGTCCTGCGACATTCTGCTACTACATGGCCTGGCTTCCCACAATGAGAACATCCCACTGCGGAAGACTGCTTCTGCTTCTGCTGCTGCTGCTGAGGGTACGTCGGGGTGGAATGCTGAACCGACGTCACTGAGGCCGCCCGCCTCGGAGCTCCAATAGTCAAAGTCCTGGCTGTCGGGGCTGGGGCTGAAGACTGATTCATCTGGCCGTGAGATCTCTTCCGACCTCCGGCCCTATCCACAATCCTCTGGGAGGTATACTCATGCCTCCGGGCTGCTCTCAAGACTGCATCAAAAGTCTGATGCTCAAACTGCTCAACTGCCAACAAGATCTCTAGGTGAAGTCCCTGCTGGAACCGCTGGGCTCTATCATACTCGGTTGCCACCAAAGAGGGAGCAAACCGACTGAGTCTCGAAAACTCGGCCGCATATCCATCGACCGTCCTGCCTCCTTGCTTCAGATTGGTGAACCTCGTCTGTAGATCGTACCGAGCCACGGCATCGAAATACTTGGTCTGGAATCTCTCTCTGAATACTGCCCAAGCAATGGGTGCTGCTAATCCAACGGCTTGCGCTGCCCACCAGCTGCGGGCAAGATCTAGCAACTGCAGGCGTACCACGGCCACCTTCTCGTTCTCTGGAGTCCTGGCTGCCTCGAGAATCACTTCTGTATCCTGAAGCCAAGCATCTGCTGCGATAGCATCTTCACTACCGTCAAAGAACGGAGGGTTCAAGCGCTTGAAGCTGTTGGCCGCGCTGTTCCCTGGATGACCGCCTCTGGTCAGAGCATCCGTCACTGCCTGCTGCAAGGCATCTCCACGACGATCTTGAGAAGCTATCAAGGTCCTGACGAGTCCTACTAATATGCCATCATCAGGTTCGGCAGGCTGAACTGGCTGAACTGGGGGCTCTTCTCCAATAGGCTCGACTCTGGAGGCTACTCCGGAGTGCTGGACTTGATCTCCGGGTTGCTGTGGGTCCGCGGGAGGTGCTTCGCCTTGCTGATCGGCAGGTCCAGGAACAATGTCGCTGAAGAAGACGACATGGGGAACAATAAGGAAGGACCAGGACAGATCAATGATACAAGCATATGATCAGGACAAGAATCCAGGAATTCAGAGAATATGAGCAGAGTTCAAGGGCGAATATTGATTGAGACATCTATTCGGTAAACCCTCACATATCTTGATTTACAAGACCTGCATGGGCCACCACTTAAACCATGTCACGCCCCAGAACCAGAATACTGGAGAGCGGGGGCAGACATAGCCAGCTACGTATATGAAATGGAATCCATCTCGCTATACGGTCACGGCTGTCTAGATACATGAGGGTTTATCTACAAGCCAACAGTCTCTTAAGGTCATGAACAAGCCTAGTGTCTCAATCACAAGCAAGTAAGTAAAAGGTTACAAGAAGTATGATCATTAAATATACAATAGTAAGGCGTCCCAAACATTACATATTCAGCTGATCATGAAGCTAGTCGTTACAAAATGTTAGGACTAGCAAGAGTTTAGTCATACATGATCAACCCTAGGATCTGTCAATCATGTTACAGCCCGTAGGCAGACAGTAAGTAAAGTGCAATCGAGCTAAACAGGTGCTCGCCGGCTAAACGCCTCAAAAAAATATTTTTACAATAAAGTGGGAGATCAAAAATAAACCCACTCGTTGCCAGGGTTCCGTCTAGTGGCCACCATCTGGCTGGAAGGTCGGTAGATCCTCTGGAGCTGCTCCGAAATCTGGCCACACAAAACCAGCTGGGTCAGACCCCAGAAAGAGCAAGTGCCACAAGGAAGCTTCACTTAGGAACTAAAACCAGCAATCAGCACAAGAGTATAATAATAGTAAGAACTGGAAATAAGAAAAATACATCAGGATGATATACGACGAGATGACCATGGAACTATTCAGATAACCAGGTTACAACCCGTAAACCAAACAAGGACCGGGGTTGTAACCTTTCGTCTGAACAGAACTTGGAATTCTCACCATTTATCAGTAAAATAAATACCAGCATTCTGGTCATGCAGTAATCTAGAACAGAATTAGGACAAGACTAGACTGGTTAGACTCCATCCAATTATTTCACGGCCAAGCAAGAATTACGGCTTGATACTTTAACTAACTAGGGTTGTCACAAGCCTAATTACTAACAAGATGCAGTGAGATTATTCTACAGCCACAAGCCCTGCAGACCATCCAGGTTACCCGGGTTAAAAGATTAGGGTTGAATTCAGGTGGGTACATCGTCCGGGAAACGCATGTACCCTTAGGTAGCTTGAAGGGTGCAACACATGACAGTGTGCTGGAAATATGCCCTACTCGACGGCAGGCTACAGATCCCAAGGCGTGCCTAGGTAACGGGATTGCCTGTAGCTGAGAGATCTCTTTATGACTAGTGTATTAATCTAGTTATTAGCCTTAGTCCATTTCAATGGGTACTCCTGACCGTGGTACTCAGGAGTCCCCTCCTAGACATGATGCAAGACAGGACTGGATTATTTATACAAGCACAATCGCCCACGGTGTCCAGGATTAATTATACAGGTCATGTCATGTCAGGTAGCCGTCGCAACAGTTGTTCAAGATAATCACGTCAGGTGTACTTATCAGGAGTGTGCCACGACGGGCCCCTATCAGGTCATGTCAGGTTTACTTGTCAAGAGTGCACCACTACAGGTCACTATCGTGTCATGCTCAGGTATCATTAAACATATTAAATAAATCCATGATTTTCAAGTTCATGACAAAAGGCGTAAGGATATAAAATGGGTTTAAAATATATATATAATAATAATAATAATAAGATAACAAGACAGGGCACAAAAGTCCATATGGCTCAAGGGGAGTGAGTCCATGCGGCTGGGTCAATACAGGTTCATGCGGCTGGGACTGCACGCTCATGCGGCTCAGGGAGCCCAAGGCGCAGGCGGCTGGAAAAAGCGGGCTCATACGGACGAAAGGGAGTCAGCTTATGCGGCTGCGAAGGGAGCAATCGCCATGCGGCCGGGGTTCAACAGCATATGCGGCTATGATCAGACGAAGTCCTATGCGGCTGAGCATGGGCGATACATATGCGGCTGGATGATGGATGGGCCTTATGCGGCCCAAAACAGTAGCGCTTATGCGGCTGGGTGCGAAGGAACTCATGCGGCTGAAAGCTAGCCGCATGAAGTCCATGCGACTCAAGATAACAAGGGACTCATGCGGCCAAGTCTGGGTATTCTCATGCGGCTCGAAGATCAGGGCCTATGCGGTCCGCAAGTGCTAGAGTTCATGCGGCTCAAGGAGATGGGCACATATACGGCCGATGGGGAATGAGCCCATGCGGCTCAGGAAGTGAGATCCAGCCTATGCGGCTGAGAGTCTCATGCGGCCGAATCACTTGCCGCATGAATTGTCATGCGGTCAAGTCAAGTCTAAGCACAGTTCATCTTCTCTAAATTTCTGAGAGGAAGAACACCATGAGAGCCAAGTTCTCAAGCTCCACAACTCCATCATCCGGAGCCCAAATCCGAACTTCCTTAGGTCAAAATGGGGTAGAACGAAATTCTCTACAACATGGAACCATCAAAACATAGAAATAACAAGATTAAGTAGATCAAAACCCAAAAAACCCGAAAATAAAATAAACTTAGATCTACAACAATCTAGCCATGGAAATGAGAAATGCCAAGTACTAAAGTACTTTAGAATGTAGTAAGGAAAAGAATGAAGTAATAAAATTGGAGTTCCTCCATGAAGCAAGTTGCACTTACCTAGACCTCTCTCTTCTCTCTCTGGTGGGTAAGGAAGTAAATGAGGAAGAAGAAGATGATAAATGAAGAGAGAGAGAGGAGAAGGGGGTAATAAATATGAATGGTGGTGGTAGGTAGGGGGTTCATCCATGGGTTCATCATGAACCAATAGCAAATCCCAAACCGAACCAAGCCAACCCAAACCAAGAATAAACCAAGCCCAGGGAGGAAATTAAGCAAGGAAATCATGCAATACAAGAATAAATACGTACACGTATTCCAGAAATACGTAATACGAACCACAGGCATTACACAATCAATGTCTATGGCTTGCTATCATTAACTAACTAGGGTTGTCACAAATCTAATTACTAGAATGCAAGTTGAGGATCTTCGCAACTACCTGACTGCAGATACCCGGATGTCCAAGGGTACGAGTATACATCTATTGCCCAACAAGACTGCTGGTAGATGAAAGTGTCTTGACCTATAACATGAACAACCATATCATATACTTGTAAAATAAAACATATAACTAACTGTGCCGCAACCCGGCAAGATATATGATTGAAAGTAACAAATAAAGTATATAACTGACTGTGCCGCAACTCGGCACGACATGTGTCTCGATCGTGTATCAATACGCACAAACTTGGTAAGTCATGGAGCCCTTGCCTACCAGGGTTGAGCCACACCTCATGGGGCCCTTGGAGCTTGGGGTTGGTAGTACGAATTTTCTCCTACAATGATCTACTTGAATTTACTAGTCATTTACCTTATATTCATATCAAATTCTCAAGTCGTAGATACTCAAGAATTTCCTAAGATGACGTATGTTATGTATGAGTAATTCGTAAGTTATCACTTGCGAACATCCCCATACTAACATTACGTGATATACGGAACAATACTCACACTCGATTGTCCAGTGCCAAGATGCAATAGATTAAACATTTAACAAGTTATATCCACGGTGTCAGTAAAGAACATGCATTCAATCTTAATCTAGAAGTCAATCAGGAAATCAGTATAGGAGTGCGCTACTACGAGCCACTAAATCAATCTGGACATGTACGGTAATCATGAGTATGCCATGACAGGCTACTATCAATCAATGTACAACTGGACAATAAATGTACAGGACAATAAAATCTGGAAAGGCATGGCAATACATATCATGGCATGTGAGAAGAAATCAATAGAAAAAATATATCTTGGCATGTCAAAAAAATCAAATAGAAAACTATATCATGGTATGTAAGAAGAAATTAATAAAGATAAGTACATGAGATAAAACAGTTTATGAACATATAATGTGTGAACTATATATATGGTCTACAATCATTCTCTAACTATACAAGGTCATCTAATCATGTTAAGGGTCCATTACAATCGAAGAAAATATCAAAAGCAGACAAAAACGGACAAAAATAGCTCAATTTAGCCAAAAAAAACTAGCCAAATTTGATATACAGGCGGTACACTGCATTATATCGGCGGTATTTGGGCCTAAGACAAAAAGTTTCTGGGTAAAAAATCGGTATCCGTCGGTATATATCGGAATTCCGTTTTCATAGACAATAACAAAAACTTGAAAAATAGCAAAACTTGTTTCGGGCATAAAAACTTCGTTTTAAATCGGAATTCGGATTTTTAAAAGTCAAAATTTCATAGAATTGAATTTTCTACAACATGGAATCATTAGCTTTTACAAGTTAAAACATTTGATAGATGAATACCTTAAGATACTTGAAAATCATATTTAGAAACTCAGATCTACGCAATATCACCGATCATAACAAAAAATGCTATATACTAAAGATGTTAACAATTTAGATAAGCATATTATAGAACAATAAAACTTTAGTTTCTATAAAACACAAAAAATAAAGCATGGTCATGTCACTTTTGAGCAAGATGTACTTGTCTAGGTTTTAGCAACCAACCCTAATCTTCTACTATACCACCAAGAGGGTTCCGAAATCACACTGCAGGCCTCAAGGCCAAGCTTTTCTAAGCTTGGGAAAAAGGAAGGAGAGTGAAGAGGAAATTAAGAAGGAAAAAAAAAGAGGAAAGAGAAACTCAATGGGTATATGTAGAAGGGAGAATTAATCGTGGCTGTTGGATCGTGATCTATATCACAATCTAAGTCAATCTTGGCCATCCAAAAAAAATCAAGTATCCATTAGATAATAGGGTGCATCTATACTATTCATGAAATTAGCTACACACTATTCATCAAAATATCTAAAATACTATATACAAAAATATCAGAAATACTATTCACGAAAATATCTAAAAACAAAACTATTTAAAATATGGAAAATCTGTCTGGGCGGTACGCCGTTGGTATACAACGGTACACCGTCGGTATGCCAGTTAAGGAAAAAATCTACAATTTTGGAAAATATTTTAAAGCATTTCGAAAACCCAAAAAAATATGAAATACGGTACAAAATACGTATTTGTATATAAATACCGATATTGTGAGACGAGTCTCACACCGTGCCAGGAGTACTACCACATACCGTCGAAGCAGTCGGAGATCTGAGTGGTTGGTACACTGGAGTACTAGGAGATGAGGGTCCAGATCCATCATCTAGAGTACCATTCCGTCCACCAGTGGAACCTCTACCGCTACGGGATGCTCCTCTACCGGTACGGGATGCACCGAGGTATGATCCTTTTCGTCCTATCATACCTGATAAAAAATAGATATCTATAAGAAATGTAATACATATTCTAAATCAAATATGCATGCATTCATCATATCATAGTTTATAAAAAAAATTGACCCGTAGCAACCCTCCGTTGAATTTATAGATAATAACCATACATTTAACATATCATAGAAACATTCATGTCTAGATAATAGCATCCAGAAACATCCATGTCTATAAAATATCCAGAAACATGTAGAAACATCCAAGTCTATATAATAGCATCCAGAAACATCCAAGTCAAAATAAGTCTACCGGAAATAAATTCAATCAAAAGTCATATCATATATCTACCCTCTATGCTGGGATAGATAGAACTCCCTCAGCCAGTACGCATAAGACTCCTCCATGCCAGCAAGATCAATATCTGTAGGAGCTGGATGACTGAAACTTTCGGTGCAACTGCCTTCTGGTGCCACTTACTCCTTCACAGCGATCTCGACTTTAGGAATCACTTTCTTCTTAATTATAGGAGGAAGCACTTCTTCCTTAACCTTGATCTCTGCTTTAGGTATCACCTCCTCAGCAGCAGGAGGAAGTACTTCCTCCTCAGCAGCAGGAGGTACCACTACCTCCTCAGCAGCCATTTGTGCCTCTCTCAAGCGACGTGCTCAGGTCATAGGTGCCATCTAGTAAGATTGATGAAAATATAGAAATTAATTAGGGTTAAACAAAATGACAGTACATTTCACAAGTCTAAATAATTGTTGTATGGAGATTAATTAGTGGTTAAACATATTTTACATTTTCTTTTCTTTTCAATTACCTTTGAAAAAAATTCTTCTTCGTTCTCCGCATCTTCATCTTCCTCTTCCTCCCCATCTTCGCTTTCATCTACTTTGTTTTTTTCTTCAGATTTTTCTACCTTTTCTACACGATTAGACGTGTAATATAGAACTTTCGTTGTGTCCACGTCAACTGTATTTGTTACAAAAGGTAGCTCGTCCTCCTGATAAGCTACTTCGTCAACATCATAGGCATTTTTGGCTTTAGTCTTGCATACTGCCCACCAGTCCAACCTAGTTGTTTTTCGTCTAGGATAAGTAGTGAAGTAAACGAGTTGAGCCTGACTTGCTAGGACAAATGGTTCGTATCTTTGATATCGACGCCGGTAGTTAATATCCACAAGACCATACTTGTCAATTTTTTAACCTTGACCTTGGATCAGATCGAACTAATCACACTTAAACAACATGATCTTAGCCGGCTCTAGTTATATGTCAACTCTACAATCTTCCGTAAGATGCCAAAGAAATTGATGCCCGGATCGACATCTTTGTAGTTTGTAGATCTGATACACAAACAACTATTTTTTGTCGAATCAAGATCCGAAAAGTTCTCTCTGATCGGAGCATTTGTTGACTTGAACCTAAACCCATTCGACACGTACCCGTCAAGAAATTTTAGGCCCTGAATCAACCTACAAAGTCTCCTTTTATCCACCATATCCAGTGAGAAAATTGCCTTAGGCTTCTTATACTTTCCATTGCCGTCCTTTATCAAATACAACGCAGGACGTCTGCATATATCTTCCAAGTCCAACCTGGCCTTGGGATTGTCTTTCGTCTTTCCCTTTACGTCAATCACAGTATTAATTATGTTGTCAAACACATTCTTCTCGATATGCATGATATCAAATTTATGTCTGATCAGATTGGTGTTCCAATATGGCAGATCCCAGAATATACTTCTTTTCGTCCAATTATGAGTGCGGCCAAATTCATCACACTTGTATCCCTTTGTAAGTTCTTCGATAACACTTGAAAAATTCTTGACCTCCTCCCATATCGTGACTCCGGTCCACCTTGGCAGTGGATTAGCCTTCTCTACAACACCGACATGAAAAGCATTCATGTTCCTCTGGAATGGGTGGTCCTTCGACAGGAACTGTCGATGACAATCAAAGAAGCGCGGTTTTCCTCTGTGTTTCAAACGAAAAGCCTTCGTGTGGTCCATGCAATACGGACATGAGATATGACCATGAGTGCTCCATCCAGATAACATTCCATAGGTCGAAAAGTCATTGATGGTCCACATCAGTGCAGCCCTCATCTAAAAGTTCTACTTTATGGAAATATCATACGTGTTGGCGCCTACTTCCCACAGCTGATTCAACTCATCTACAAACGGTTGTAAGTACACATAATATTCCTCTTCGGATTGTTCGGACCCGAAATGATAACGGTTAGAAACATGTAAGAAGTTTTCATACACATCCACGGCGGTAGGTTGTACGGAGTGACAATCGCTGGCCAACACGAATATTGGAAACCAGAAAGTCTGAACGAGGTAAAACTGTTAGAGGATAGCCCCATACATTACGCATATCAGAAGTAAAATCTGGATACTCTCGATCAAAGTGCTTCCATGCCTCTCCATCGGATGGATGATCCAAAAATCTATCGATATGTTCCCGCCTGTGCCAACTCATGTTCTTGGTAGTCTCCTTCACCATAAACAACCTCTATAATCGCGGCGTCAAAGACAATTAATGCATCGAATTGGTCGACTTCCTTGCACCGGTAGTCCTACTTGAATTTGTTGCCTTTTAGCAATCAACACCACAAAATCTGCACACGTCTTCATCCTTGTCATCCTTGTAGTACAATATGCGTCCGTTGCGACATGCATCAATTTTATCATATCTCACCCAGGGAAATCTCGGTAGAAGTCTGTAGGTAACTTTGCACCCTCCGACAAGATCTCTATAATAAACTTGATGCTTCGGTTGTAGCATTCTTGAGACATGTTAAAATCGTTTAGCAGTCTTGTAACCACCTCCAACTGTGAATGATCCTCACAATCAGGATAGAAAAAAGTCCTTACATTCTCCAACAACTCCATGAACTTTGCAGTATCGACATTCGGTGCCTTATCAGCCGCATCACGATTGTCCGGATCGAAACTAGGCCCCGCAGCATCGAAAACCATATCCACCCACCCTTCGTCATAATCAGCGTGGTCATGGACATCCATATATGGCTCCAAATTAGGCTCTGGCTCCGGTGCTAAAGGCACAAGTTCTCTGTGTGAGGTCCACTAATAGTAATTCGGCATGAAACCTCTCGAGTATAAATGATATGTCACGTCCACTTCTGGATGATATTTCAAGTTGCGATATCTCACACATGGATACTTAATTTTGGTACGGTCCATTTACTGAGGGAACGCCTTGGCGAACTGCAGGAACTGCTCTACCCCCTGTATAAATTAATCCCATACATCGTACATGTCATCATGATAACGATTGTACATCCACGAACGATGCAGCAGATAGTAACTCATATGAATTTAAAGATAAATCTGCAAAAATAGATACACATTATTCGAGTATATTGTCCAAATGGATGTATAGATCCATGAGTATTAAATGAGCATCATCATGTGTTCAATGTCAGCCCTTCTTTTCAAAGAAAATTTACTTCTGTAAGCCTTTTGAGACTGTTAGAGTTATACAGGATTTCAAAAAAAATATACTATAAAAGGTCAAATATTATTATTTTTTTTCTAGGATTTTTCTTTCTTTGTTATTTTTTTGATTTTTTTTACTCCTTTCGTTCTTTATCTTTTCTCCTTTTTTTTTTGAAATCTGTAGAACTCTAACAGCCTCTAAAGGCTTACAGATGTAAATTTACTTGTCAGAGAAGCGCTAGCATGAATGCTTGACTTCGGACTGACACGTACACTTACCTATGTATCTAAGATACCTAGCTAGCACTTACCTATATATCACCTTAACTATAGGTATTTGTGTATCATGTGGATATCATGTACGATAATATAATAGTGAACGCTTTGATACTCTTGTATCTTAATACTAGGATACAGTTTCAAATACCCATGACACTAACTATACACACTACCTATACACACGTTCATCTTATATACTACTAGGATACTCACTCTATACACTCTAAGTACTACGATATACACTTAGGTGTTGTCACGTGTTCCATGTGAGTCATTCTCTGAAAATTAAATTTACTTATGCAAGCATTTTGAGGCAATCAATATTATACTAGTTTTTTGAAAAAAAATCTATAACTCTGATAGCCCCAAAAGGCATGCTTAAGTAAATTTTATTTCTAGAAAAGGGCTCACATGGACACTTGATTTCAGGCTAACACAGACACTTAACATAAGAGATAATGATATCTCTGTCGTCATGTGTTCCTTGTGAGCCACAAGGAAAACTTGACATCGGAGTGTCCAAGCTAGCACTTACCTAGCTAGCACTCTAGATACTTTAAATTAAACCCCAAACTTACCTTGATAATTACCCAATTCCTAAAATATCTTATATACTTCTAGGATACTCACTCTATACTTCCAGGATGCTCAATCTATATCTTATATACTTTCTCCAATATTTTACTAGGATACTCACGATGTATCTTGTCGTGTATTTAGTTGGTTGGGTGTCACATTTTCTAAAGTCACGGAGTAGGAAGCACAGACACGACACTCAAAAATATAGCATAGACAATTATATTAGCCATAAATTGGGGAAATTCAAATTAATAACAACTAGGAATTCATTGATTACGATACACAACTTTTTTTCCAAACAGATTACTGTAAGCCTAGAATCTTGTCTAGTTAACTGCCTATGCATCATATAAGTAGTATAATTGCATGATTGAAACAATAGTTTCTATATTTCCTTTCTCTTTTATTTCTAAAATAATATAATTAGAATGAGAGACTTGTATATATAATATGGGAAGTAAAACAGTGTGTGTATGTCCGTGTCTGTGCATCAGTGTGCGTATGTCTATTCACATGTCCGTGTTTGTGTCGTGACACATGTTAGTATCTGTTGTGTCCGTGTCTGTGTATCTGTGTCTCAGTGTGTATGTCTATATCTGCATCTTAGTGTGTATATTTCTATGTCCGTGTCCGTATCTGTGTCGTGTCAGAATGAGGGAGATAGGATTAGGGTTAGGTGTTACCTGAGCGAAGGGGGCCGTCGAGACAGAGGGGCACCGAGGCAGGGGGTTGGGGGGGTCGTCGGGACAGAGGGGCGCCGGTGCAGGCGGCGGGGGGGTCGCTGGAGTCGAGAGAGGTCGAGGGGAGCCGAGGAAGGAGACGATGGGGGGTCGTCGAAGTGGAGAGGGGCGCCGGGGGTAGGGGTCGCCGGGGGAAGGGGTTCACTGGAGAGGAGAGAGGGTCGCCGGAGAGGAGAGCGCAATTTTGGGGAGTACGCACGGGAGTAAAAATTTGGGAAAAAAATTGAAATGTCGATCGGCCACTACAAATCCTATATGAAACAAATTAGCGACATTTATGTCTCGCATCGCTAAACGTCGTCGTACATTAATAAACTGGCGACATTCAACTCCATGAGTCGCTAAACGTCGTAGTATAAAAAAAGTGACATTTTTCGACGAATCCGCGATGTTAACACGACGTTTGCTTTCCTAATAATAAACTTGTCGCTGAATAAAGTTGAACGTCGCTGATAATGACGTTTAGCGATATTTTCTTCCATCGTCACTAAATGTAAAAAAAGCAACATTTTACTACGACGTCGCTAAATCCATCGCCAATATGACTTATTTTAGTAGTGAGCATTTGCTTCCTAGAAATTGAAGTTGTTAATCAGGAATTGATTTTGGGATCACAAGGGTGCGTACCTAAGCCTATAGGTTAAGTACAATAAAATTAGGTCATATGAAGTCACTAGGGTACTAAATAGTCTCAAATGTGTTATTTTACTATTTTCGAATTTTCTGAATTTTTTGGTAATTTTTAGATAATTTTATCTATAAATTATCCTTTTTATAGGCTTCTAGGATTTACTGTGAGCACATAAGGGATTATATTTTTAGGCCAAACATTTTATTTGGGCTCTAGAACCCTAAAACCATTTCCTAGAAACTTTTCGAAATTTCTAGAAATTTTTAGGAATTTATTTGGAATTAATAGGATTTTTCCTGATTTTTAAATAAATTTTTGTAATTAAAAAACTATTTCCCTAGACATTACATAGTCAGCTTCAGTCGGGCCCACCTGCATCCACTCAGTTGCGCGAGGGCGGGCCCAGCTGTTAGTTAATGACAAGATGGGGGTGGTTCTGGCTCCGTCTCCGAGTCAGAATAGGAGTCAAGCCGAGTAATGAAGCCGACTCCTACACCGACTCGGAGTCGGCCTGTCCCAGAGCCGTTCGATTTAGCCTTTTGGTCGCGGGTGGCCTCCACATGGCCCAGCGCTCAGCCGTTGAAGCTCGGCTATATCTATATATATAGGTATACAGTAAACCTAATTATTAATCTGCCGCATTAAAAGAAATTCAGAAGAAAGAGAGATGGGGGTTTGATCTAGGTGTTCTTCAACTTTGCGGTGCAATTGCGACCAATCCAGACGTCCATTTCGCGTGCCATTATTTTGTTAGAACCACAACGAGGTTAGTTTTCCGATTATGTAATTTATTTTTTGGAATTTTACTTATGAACTTTTGGAGAATTATTTGAGTGTCGGTTGTCCAAAATAGACGCGTCGTATGGTTTTCGAGATTTCGAGTGATCCCAAACTCCGATTTATGATCGGTTTGAAGTTCTAAAAGATAACATAGAGATCTACAACATATAACTTTTCTAGAAATTAATACTTTCATCTAGTATTTTATTTCATTCATAAATTTAGTTTTGGCCGATGATTCATCGATTTCGTGACGGTTAGCCAAAATGGATATAACTTTTAACCAAATCGTAGTTTTGTAGCACCGTCGATTCCGATACACTCATGGCACCGAAATCTACAAGGTTGCACACTCAAAATTTTGAGTTCATTACATTTGACTAGTTATTCAACGATATGCTTCAATTTACGTGCCATAAGTCCCAAATTTGGAACCATGACTTTCCTTGGCCAAAAATTTGTGTTTAGTTTTTATTTCATATTTTGATTAGGTTAAAATAGGATGTAGAGGATTTATTCCAGAATTAAAATAGAGTTAATTAGGTTAACCCAACAACTTTGTAGGATTTTTAGACTGAGAATCGTAGATCTAACTTGTGGTTGTTTTTGCGGCAGGGTTCGTGGGATGGGTTGATAGCTTCTAGGTCGGAGTTCATCTTATCTTCAACTTGTGAAATCAGTCCGTCCAGGAATTCATGCAAGTACTTGTTTATGCTTTCATGTGTTTACTTTATATTGTTGTATATCTCTTATACATGCGATTTTTCGTGTCTTGACTGTATACACACGCGAGAGTTGAGTGATTGACTAATGTTCTTGTTTTATTATTGTTATCGTGATCGTTATTGTAACTGTGTCTACATGATTGAGAGGTATGGATATTAGAGGGGTACAATTACTAGGCACATGGACAAAGTCCGATTGTATTATTGGCAACTCTCCCGTTTATGGGGGCAGGCTTTTTATATCCTCATTGTTCGCCTAAGCCGTCCATGTGTAGAAATATTGTACTTCTTATGACACGTACACTAATATTGTTTATATGAGTTTCTTTATCTTTTCATGCTTGCTACTTCCTTTATTAGTTGTTCTATTGCTTGATTTCTTGTTCATATTGTCATATTTTCATTGATCATAGCTTTTCATATTTAGTGTTATATTGATTTATATTGTACTTGTATCATGTTTGTTTAAACATGTACTTGTTCTAATCCTGACTATAACCATTTTTCAATTGTAGACGACATGGTCTGTCCAGAGGTTTACGGTGAGTATATTAGAGATACTGACGTCACTGGCGTACCCGAATCCAACACTGGAAGAATTAGCATATTTTCTTTCTTATGCATTCACATTAATTAGTAGTTATAGCTATGAATTTTAGTTTATCTATTTTATTTTTTGCTACCAGATTTATTTTTTAGACTATCTGAGTTGTAGTGGATTATTTGATGATTATCTTAGTTATTTATTGAGACTATTGGATATTATGTTTGGTTATTATTAATGGCTTAGTTGTGGATGATATGTGCGTGTTGTTCTTGTTGTGGACCATTGTTATCATAGACAGCATGTAGAACCCTAGGGGGTGAAAAGGATAATAAAATAATTACCAACAATAAAAAGCAAATTAAAAGACAATTTAAAGAATAGAGAATCAAACACTCGATATATCCTGGTATCCTTCCGAGGGGCACTCTAGTCCCGGAACTCTCTCGGTTTTAATCTACTATTTGAGTAAATAGTTACAACACGAGCTTTGATCCGAAGACTCGTCAACTTCTTACACACGAGTTTTCCTTCGAAGGCTCGTCAACTTCAAACTTGAGAGAAAAATGTTTCGATCTTCTTGAACACTTGGAAGATCTAAGTTACAACTCTTGAATACTCTAACACTTTAATGGATGATAACTTAAAGCTTTGTAGAGTAATGGTGGAGCTCTTTGGTAGACGATAAATTTAAGGCTCAAGTGGATAAGTCTTTATGAAGAAAGAGGAAGTTTATTTATACAAATCCAAAACCATAAAGAGCATTCTGCAGCCAGTCGGATTTTTCGACGAAAATTCTGCAGAAATTCGAAGGGTTATCCGACGTAACAGTAACGGCTAGAAATAGAGCCATTGGATGCATTAATTGCTCTGACAGATGATTGTTGGATTTGAATTCGAATTATAGCCAGCAAGGTGTTCGAATTATACGACGGATTATTCTAGAGATCCCCCAGATGATCTGAATGAGCCAGCAAAATAGTTGTTGTCTCAGTTTGGATTATCCGTCGGATTATAGCGGAGATCCGCCAGATGATCCGAATGAGCCAACAAATAGTTGTTGTCTCAGTTCGAATTATCAGACGAAGATCCGCGAAAATTCGTCTGATGATCTGAAAGAGCCAACAAATAGTTGTTACCTCAGTTCGGATTATTCGATGAAAATTTCCGGAAGACCGACGAATTTTCCTTTCCTCCATAAAAAACTAATTTGAATGCTATAGCTTTTTAGTTTGTCATCCATGCTAAAGTGTGTACATAATTTCCTAAACACTTACAGACACTTTGCGAGACAGGAAAGCTTTTGATCTTGGATTCTTTTTGCTATCATGTCTTCTTTGGGTGCGATAAAGGTTTGCTTTTTGTAAGTGTTGGAATCGTCTTTTCTACTAGCTTTAAATGACTTGCTTGTTCCTTTAGAGGTTGGAGTCATCTTTCCTTCTAGCTTTGAATGACTTATTTGTTTCTATAGAATAGTAGAGCTAAAATAGTACGGAGGTTAATTATAGTCAATATATCAAAATCAGCGTGCCAATAATCTCTCATATTTTGATAATTGACAAACGTACGGATTTAGGAGATAGCTCTCCCGTAATGTGATATCTTCCCCTCAATATAATTTCTCCCCTTTGACATTTAGATAAAATGAAAGCAGGAGACAAGTATAGAAGCATACAGTAAAGATAGACAGAAAAAGCATAGCATTTGATAATAATAACCTATTTTAAAACATGGTGAAGTATAAAATAGTATTACATCAAACCCAGTCCCCGAAGGACGACACAAGACAAACTGCTAAAAGTAAACTTATGACTAGTCCCCGAAGGACTGTACAAGACAACCATTTATACTAGAAAGACCACGAAGGACTGCATAAAAAGAAACAAAAAACATTTGAGTTACACCACCACCAAGTGCTAATATCCATCAACTATCAGGAGCAACCGGAGGGTTGACATCAGCCGCTGGATCCTCATCGTCACCCGGGACTGGGTAAAAGCACCATATGGGTCTATGCCTCCAGGATACATGAAGCCATAGACGTTGGGATCGGTAAAGTACGACCCAGGGTAGTCAGGTTATGGAGCATTGGGATTGACGTACATATTGCGCTCCTCAAGCATGCACTGGAAGTAATGGGCCTGATCATTAAGCCATGATGAATAAGGGTTCCAAGGCCTCGGGTTACCGCCTAAAAATACTCCGTGGTGGAGTGTAAAAGAGAGTCAAACTTGCGATTGATGTAGTGACAAACCTTGGGCGTGAGGATCGTAGAAGGCTGAGCAAAGGATAGGAATCAGCAGCAGACACTTGAATGGCACGGGCACGGGTCTTGGATTTGGCAAGCAGGGTAGGCCATTCTTTGATGGGGCAGTTAGTCAGGTTGACCCCATTCGCTTCTAGGATCATAGTGATGTACATTCCAAAAAGGAGAGAATGATGGATGGATTCTCAGATTTGGATTTGGATCATGGTAAAGATGATGTTTTTGGCTACTGAAAAGGGTTGCTTGGATACAAGGTAGTACATGACAATTAACTCCTCAATAGTGAGACTTTCCATATTCCCAAGTTTTGGAGTGATAGTGTGGCAGAGGATACGATGGAAGTCATGAAAGAACGGATTGAGGTCCTCGTCGTCCCGCTTTAGGACAGCAGGCCGACCGCAAATGTTAAAGAGAAATTATTCGAAGGTAAGATCACTGAAAAATAGCCATGTCTTCAAGCATCATTGGGAGAGAGAGCGGTAGTATTTTTGTTCATTTAGGCCAAGAATACTAGCCAGAGAGGTGGCGGTGACGGTGATGTTATCCCCGCCGACTTTGGTTTTAGACTCTAACCCTTCCTTGGCAGAAACCAGGTTGCAGTAAAACATCCGGATGGCAAGTGGGTATATGTCTACCTGCCACTCCAGGAGGTCGACAATCCTGAAAAACTCCAGATATTCACGATATTTATGGAAGGTGAGAAAGAAAATAGGCTTCCCTGGACAGATGGAGGCTTTGTAGTATATGGAGAACCATTCACAGGAATGGTGTGCAGACATAAAGATGGTGGGGTTGTAGCCTTGTGTGGGTGAAGGAGAAAATAGGAAGGCAGAAGGTGGAGTGGCGGAGGAGGAGGATCCGTCGTGGCGAGTTCTCTTGTTGTGGGAAGCCATTGGGAGTAAAAGAGAGGTGTTTGAAGAGTTTTGTTAAGTAGTAGGGAGAGAGAGGAAGAAGAATGGTTTATATAGGAGAGAATGGGTGGCGGTGGGGTAGATGAAGGGTTTAAATCGGTTGGTGAGAGGAAATAAAGCTTGGAACGGATTTTGAGGAAGAGGAATAGGCCACATCGTTTCGAATTTTGTGCCTTGAGCACGTTATCAAAAAATTCGACGGAATATCGCGAAATGCCGATGGAAAATTCGGGTCAGGATAAGAATGTATTAATGAGGGTACGTGAAAAGTAATATGTTCAAAAAATGAGCAGTCAACTCGTGGCAGTCTGTGCCGAGTAATAAATGACGGAATATTCGACAGTTTTTCGAAGAAATCTGGTGGATGATCCGTTTCAACAGAAGAAATACTTGTTGTGTGAGTTCGGATTATCCGACAAATTATTTCAAAAATCCTACGAATTATTCGAATTTTTCAAAAACAAAAATTTAGAAGGATTTTCAAGGAGCCCGATCTTGTGATAAATGAAGGAGAATCGATCTTCGACGAGTGGTTTGGTGAAGATATCAGCAAATTGATGCTCAATGTTAATGAATTCAAAAGAATATCGCCTTTTTGTTGATGATCATGCAAAAAGTGGTGTCAAATCTCATTGTGTTTCGTGCGTAAGTGACAAATAGGATTTATAGTGAGATTAATGGAGCTAGTATTGTCACATTTGATAGAGATGTTATTTAATGAAATACCGTAATCTACTAGCGTTTGTGTCATCCAAAGGATTTGTGTACAACAACATCCAGCTGCAATGTATTCAGCCTCAGGTGTGGAAAGAGAAACCGAGTTTTGTTTCTTACTAAACCATGAAATCAAGGATTTTCTAAGGAATTGGCATGTACCGCTAGTACTTTTTTGATCAATCTTGCATCCAGCAAAATCTGCATCAGAGTGGACGATAAGCTCAAAGGGTAAAGATTTTGGATGCCAAAGTCCCATGTTAAGGTGCCTTTGAGATACCGAAAAATGTGCTTAATGACACACAAGTGTGATTCTTTGGGATTTGGTTGGTATTGTGCACATAAAAAAATACTAAACATGATGTCTGGACGGCTAACAGTTAAATAAAGTAAGCTATCGACCATACCTCGATACTTACGAATGTCGACCGATACACCATTTTTATCTTGATCAAACTTAATTGTTGTAGCCATAGGAGTTCTCATTGATTTGGATGAGTCTAGTTTAAAGCGCTTAAGAAGATCCTTGGAGTATTTGGCTTGATTGATGAATGTGCCATGAGGTCCTTGTTGGATTTATAATCCAAGCAAGAATGATAATTCTTCTATCATGCTCATTTCAAACTCATCCTGCGTAACTTTGGCAAACTCTATACATAGTATTTTGTTAGTGGAACCAAAAATGATATCATCAACATAAATTTGAACTAATATGAGTGTGCCATTGTCAGTTTTAATAAACAATATGGTGTCAACTTTGCCCTTGAAAAAGTTGTAAGAAATGAGAAAGGAGCTAAGACGCTCATACCAAGCACGAGGAGCTTGCTTGAGGCCATAGAGGGCTTTGTGTACTTTGCAAACATGATCAGGGAATTGAAAATCTTCAAAGTCAGGAGGTTGCTTGACATACACCTCTTCTTTAATAACACTATTCAAAAAGGCACTTTTGACATCCATTTGAAAAAGTTTAAAACCATTAAAACAAGCAACAACACAAACTATTCGGATGGATTCAAGACGAGCAACCGGTGCATAGGTTTCCTCATAATCAATGCCTTCCTCTTGGTTATAGCCTTGAGCAACCAATCGGGCTTTGTTACGAGTGATGATTCCTTCCTCATTAAGCTTATTTCGAAACACCCACTTTGTCTCAGTACTAGGATAGTTGTGGGGCTTAGGAACGAGTTCCCAAATATTGTTTATCTCGAATTGTTTAAGCTCTTCTTGTATTGCAAACATCCAAAATTCATCATTAAAAGCATCATTGATATTTTTAGGCTCTATTTAAGAAATAAAAGCCACATTTGCACAGTGATAGCATATAGAGGATCTAGTGCTAAGTCGTGAGGAGGGTTACCAATGATAAGTTTCTTGGGATGACGGAGGACTAATCTTCATTATCTAGGGAGATCCTCTTGGGGAGTCTATATAGTTAAAGAATTTTCAGGTAGAGGAATCTCAACTTCATTACTAGATGAAGGAGAACTTGTATCTCCAAGAGAAGATTTTTCCAAGCCAAAAGAGATGTCATCAACATCGTTCAAGGAGGTAGAAGTGGAAGTGTTGAGCTCGTCAAAAGAGATATTGATTGACTCTTCGACTACAATACTTCTTTTGTTAAAGATACGAAACTCCTTACTATGCATTGAATATCCAAGAAAGATACCTGCATAGGCTTTTTCTTCAAATTTGCTAGGTTATCTTTGGTGTTCAGAATAAAATATTTACATCCGAAAACTTCAAAATATTCAACAGAAAGAATTTTGTCAAACCAAATCTCATAAGGAGTTCTTAGAAATAGGTCTAATCAAAACTCTATTTATAACATAACATGTCGTATTAACGGCTAACGCCCAAAAGTATTGAAGGAGCTTGTATTGGTTCAACATGACCCTAGCCATATTGCCGAGGATTATGTTCTTTCCTTCCACTACACCATGTTGTTGTGGAGTTCTAGGACAAACAAAATCATGACCAAAACCATTTTTAATACATAAAATTTTGGAATCGGCATTGTCAAATTTGCCTCCATGATCACTTTTAATTTTGTTTATCATAATGCATTTTCTCATTTTGAATACATTTATAAAAAGCAACAAATTTATGAAAAGTATTACTTTATTTGCAAGAAAAATAAACCAAGTAAATCTTGAAAAATTATCTACTAAAACAAAAGCATAGAGTTTACCACCAAGACTAGCTACTCTACTAGGACCGAATAAATCCATATGAATGAGTTGGAGGAGTCTAGTAGTGCTCACCGATTTGATAGACTTGAAGGAAGATTTAGTTAACTTACTCTTCTCGTATTCCTCACACATCATGTCTTTCTTGAAAGGAATGTTTAGGAGTCCTCTGACTAGCTTCTTGGTGGCCAGTCGAAAGATAGTGTCCATATTGGCGTGTCCAAGTTTCATGTGCCAAAGCCAACTCTCATCATTCTTTACTACTAGGCATCTGTCATTTTTTAGTACTCTCAAAGAGATAAAACATAAATGTTGTCTTCTCTAATCCCTTTATATATAGTAGAGCCATTTATGCTATCATAAATGAAACACTTGTGTATAACAAAGTTAACTCCATAGCCATTATCCGTGAGATGACTAATGCTAAGAAGATTGTGCTTCAGATTTGTAACAAGGCAAACATTTTTAATGCAAGGGTAAAGAGGGGAGCCGATATTACCATGTCCGATGATGTAACCCCTTAAGTTATTGCCGAAGGATACGTGTCCTTCCTTCTTTATCGATAGTGTTGCAAAAAATAAAGCATCATCGGTCATATGCCGTGAGCAACCGCTATCGAGGATCCACTTGCTTCTAGCATGTGATGGAGGGTTCACCTACAACACAAGTTAAAGATGAAGACTTTGGTACCCAAAAATATTTAGGTCCTTGAATGTTAGTTTTAGGAACCCATTTTAGCATTCTCATGTTAACATGCTTTCTTATTTGACAATAATGAAAAGTGTGCCCAAGTAAACCACAGTAGTGGCACATAGTGGGCCTTATCAATCTAGGAGAAAGAAGGAAAGTATTTTGAGAATGAGGAGTTCTAGCATGATTCTTATGGTGACGATAGTAAAAACCATGATATGACGTATTCGTGTTCTTCCTTACAAGATGTCTTCTTTGTGTGTGCACTTGTTGGGGAAAGGGCCTATATGGTTTGCTCATGTGAGTGCGACTAGTGTTGTGATGTGTGTCACGTCCCGCTTCCGTAGGAGCGATCGTCCTCGCTAAGGCGTGATGTCGCGTGAGCCTAGATTGCGCTCACGCAAGGAAGGTCCATAACGGCTGATTACAGGCTAAGCGACGGGGGTCGTCGCACAGAAGTCCCAAGCAAAAACATTAAATAGTCAGCAGCAGAAATTTGGAGAAAAACATAAGTCAAGCAAAATACCCTTTTATTGATATTTAACAAGGATTACAATGTGGGCGCAAGGCCAGATTACAAGTCTCTCAGGCTCACTTTTCTTCCATGTTATAAGTCACTCTGCTCTCTCTCATTTCTCAATACAAGCTTCAAGCGACGAGTGGAAGATTATGTGGAATAGCGATGTTCATACATTATGTCCCGTATAAGTTCTAACTCTATACGGTCGTACACCTCGAAACGCCAAGGAACTCCGTGTCTCGACGCATCTAAGCGAGCTCCGCGCCATCGGACTTCTACCTGTACCTGCACATGAAAATTGTGTGGCTATCAGTACTCAACTGTACTAGTGGAGTGAGCTCCTCGCCCACCCATACAAAACCGACACGTTCATTTACTTTGTGCAGCTTAATCCCTTTTGATTGTCTTTCTAGTCTTGTCTTAGGATCAATCTTAGGACAAAGATGCCTTGGCCTATACTTGGCAATGCAACGACAGGGTCGTGCTATACTCTATTCATAGCTTCAACGTATTCGAGGCAGTGCCTCGTCGAGTAGAAACTTATGCAACTTGGCCGTGCCAAGACTTTTACTTGTTTTTATGTGCCTCTAGACCAATTTCGTGCCAATGACGTCAAAGGGACGACTCGTGTTGGTCGTGCTAATAGACTTGACCGTGCCTTAAGATCGAGGCTGTGCCTCCCAAAGATCAACCAGACTTAACCAACTTGCCTTACGGCCCTTCCTGACTTAACTCGAGACGACTCGATGACGATGCCACATTCAAGCCAAAGCACATGTCCTTGCTATAGCCAAATCTTAGGCTCCAGAATGGTGTTGCAACCGTGCAAACATAGCCCCCGCCGATTCAAGGTTAGCCTTGCTACAATTACGCCTTGTTAACCCAACTCGTAACTTGCTAGTACTCGACGCAATCCAAAGGCATACACGCGGATAACCGCTCTTATGCTGACACATCTATATGAGTGGTCACTAACAATGTTAAGCTATCCTGGATCTTTGCATACGGTGACCATTCGCGTGTGAGATACGAGCTCCCACCGAATGACCCGTAGCCTATATTATAACGGTTCACTTCAATCGAGTCATACCGTCGATGAAGGCCGTACAATATCTGAAACTCCTCCTAGGCCGACACAAACCCGGTGCCCTAGGATCGTTCGAGGAATTTTCCCTTGCACGGAAGTTGTCAAATGACCATGCAAGCCTCAACTCGATCTACTAAGTCCTTCCTTATTCTTGAACATGCTTTCCAACTTTCTATCGAGACTCCCAACTAGCGGGACCGATCACGGTGACAACCAGTCGCGTGGACTTCCTTATCGAGACTCCCAAATAGCAGGACCGATATAGCAAACTTCCTTATCGAGACTCCCAAGTAGCGGAATCGATCTCCCGAACTTCCTTATCGAGACTCCCAAGTAACGGGACCAATCTCGTGAACTTTCTTATCGAGACTCCCAAGTAGCGAGACCGATCTCGGCAACAACCAGTCGCGTGAACTTCTATCGTTTGAAATCTAGGGAATGACTACTAAGTAGTCTTCCATCTTAACTTGAACAGAACGTGTTCTTTTGATCGTGGCATGCTTTTCCTTAAACCAACCGTGGCTCGTGCCTTAGACAGACCTTGTTCTCTATGCGACACTATCGCTCAAGTCACATACTTTATATGACGAGCCTTGAGATCGTAGGGCTATGTGACTTGACAACCGCAGAAAGCAGAGGACAGTGCTTGCTATGACTCCGATAGCCAAGCAAATCTCTTGTCTAACTTATTCGGGCAATGACATGACGAGCAAAGGCTACGCCAAGATTCGCATCATAAAAACGTGTCGTGCACGCATTCGACTTAAACAACTAAGTTCTTTGGGAGCCTAGACTTAAGCCACAAGCCGTGCAATACGACTTAAACCACGGGACGAGCAAAGGCTATGCCAAGCCTTGGACGACGGGACCGTGCATGCTTTATTAAGCATTCATGCGGGCGACGCCTATGCCTTAGGCTACGTTCATAACTCCATGGCAACTTAGACCAACTTTCCTTCTCTCAATCCATGGGATGAAGGATCAAGTGTCATTTTGAAAGCACGCTGAGCAACACTTCTAAGACGACCGTGGGACCTTTTTCCATGTTCTAACACCTTCCGACCCGACTTGGAATTATTCCCTTAGTTATGTGGATGCGTCTCTTTTATTATCAAGCCTACTTGTGCAGTTGAAAACTTTGTTTTACTAATGTGAAGGCCAAGCTGAGGCAAGTTCACCAAAGCCATCCACCTGAGCGAGGGGTCGCCTCGACCGAGCAAGTCTTCGAGCAAGCCGTTGCATGGCTAAGTCTGAACGTCGTCGGCGTTTCGATTCCTCCGATAGACTGAGTGGGACAGGGCACTACAATGTGTGTTAGTGTTTCTTTGATTATGATGTCGTACATTTGTGTAGGTCATATCTCTATCATCTTGTTTCTTGCTTTTTGTAAAAAAATTATTGTATTTTATAGAAGTCGCATATTCTCTTTGGTTAGCAATAAGTGTCTTGTTCTTAGCAATGTCATATCATTCCTTGAGGGATTGACATTCAACATCATTTTTTTATGATGTCTACAGTTTCTTAAAGCTTTAGTGGAAGAGACTCAATCTCATCAGTGTCAGAAGCAGAAGATTTTTTTTATTTCAAAAATGATATTAGAAAGTCTTTCTATTTCTTGCTTGAGAGTATCAATATCTATTAGAGATTTTATGTGCTTACTTCTCAAAACTTTGTGTTCAACGTGTAGTTTAAGAATGGCATTTTCTAATTCGGTATAGGAAAGATCATAGAGAAGTCATCAAGTACCTGATTTGACTTTGTTATCATAAGACAGACATTTGTATTGTGTTTGCATTCTTTGTCGTTGTCCGAGTCACTAGCATCACTTTCACACCAGATGCTAGTGTTGGTGTACTTCCTTGAGGATGAGTTTCCTTTGTTTGGCTTTTCGTACTTGCCAGATTCTCTTCTTCCTATTGGACAGTCCCTCTTGATGTGTCCGATTTTCTTGCAGTTGAAGCAAGCAGGTTCCTCATCAATGTCTTTTCTTGAATGATTTACTTTATTGAACTTGAGAACTTTCTGAAGTATCTAGCGGTGAGGGTGATTTTTTCGTCATTCGAATCGTCATCATCGGAGTCATATTTTGAGGAGAGCTTGATGGCCTTGAGAGCAAGAGATTTTTCCTTTTCCTTCGTCTTTTCTTTCTTCTTTTCTTGTATGGAGGCTTCCTCTTGGTCCTTCATATCTAGCTCGTGGGTCATCAGCTTTCCCACGAGAGTCTCAAGGTTTATCGTTGTAAGGTTATTCCCTTCGATGATGGCGGTAGCTTTGGGATTCCATCCTTTAGTCAGTCCCTTGAGAATTTTTTAAATCTTTTCATGAGTGGGATATTTCTTACCAAGAGAAGAAAAAGGGTTAGTAATATCAAAGAATCGAGTAAACATAAAAGTAATAAACTCATCTTGTTTTATTTTGAAGGATTCATACTCTTGAGTGAGTCTACTAATATTCGATTCTTCTACTTGTGATGTTCCCTCGTGTGTGACTGCCAAAAGTTTCTATATTTTATTGGAAGTTTTGCAAGTGGAGATTCTATTGAATTTATTGTTATCTAGAGCACAATAGAGTGCGTTCATAGCCTTTGCATCCCGACTAAAGACCTTGTCATTTTCAAAAAATTTCTTCCTAAGAGTTTCCAAAACTACTTCCTCAATAACTATTGAAGATTAAGGGATACCATTTACGACACAATCCCATAGACCAAAATCTAGGAATTTTAAGTAGATGCTCATCCTAATCTTCCAGTAGTTATAGTTTGTTCCATCAAATAGAGGAGGTCTATTTCTAGAGTGTCCCTCATTATGGAATGAGTTGAGACTAGGGTTAGTGGCCAATGATCGCTCTAAGGAGGTTAGTCCAAATCAAGAGACTAGGCTTTGATACCAATTGTAGAACCCTAAAGGGGGTGAATAAGGTAATAAAATAACTACCAACAATAATAGAAAATTAAAAGATAATTTAAAGAAGAGAGAATCAAACAGTCGATGTATCCTGGTATCCTTCCGAGGGGCACTCCAGTCTCAGAACTCTCTCCGGCTTTAATCTACTATTTGAGTAAATAGTTACAACATGAGCTTTGATCCGAAGACTCATAAACTTCTTACAAATGTGTTTTCCTCCGAAGGCTCGTCAACTTCAAACACACGAGTTTTCTCCCGAAGGCTCGTCAAGTTCAAACTTGAGAGAAAAAGGTTTCGATCTTCTTGAACACTTGGAAGATCTAAGTTACAAGTCTTGGATACTCTAACATTTTAATGGATGACAACTTAAAGCTTTGTAGAGTAATGGTGGAGCTCTTTGGTAGATGAAAATTTTAAGGCTCAAGTGGATAAGTCTTTATAAAGAAAGAGGGAGTCTATTTATACAAATCCAAAACCATAAATAACATTCTGCAGCCAGTCGGATTATCCGACGACAATCTGCAACAATTCGACGGGTTATCTGACTGAATGGTAACGACTAGAAATAGAGTCGTTTGATGCATTAATTGCTCTAACAGATGGTCGTTGGATTTGAATTTGAATTATAGCCAGCAAGGCATTCGGGTTATCTGACGGATTATACCGAAGATCCGCCAGATGATCCGAATGAGCCAACAAAATAGTTGTTGTCTTAGTTTGAATTATCCGTCGGATTATAGCGGAGATCCGCCAGATTATCCGAATGAGCCAACAAATACTTGTTGTCTCAGTTCGAATTATCTGACGGAGATACACGAAAAATCCGTCTAATGATCCGAAAGAGCCGACAAATAGTTGTTGTCTCAGTTTGGATTACCCTACAGAAAATTTCGGAAGATCGGCGAATTTTCCTTTCCTCCATAAAAGCTAATTTGAATGTTATAGCTTTTTAGTTTGTCATACATGCTAAAGTGTGTATATGATTTCCTAGACACTTACAGACACTTTGAGAGACAGGAGCTTTTGATCTTTGATTCTTTTTGCTATCATGTCTTCTTTGAGTGTGACGAAGGTTTGCTTTTATAAGTGTTGGAATTGTCTTTTCTTCTAGCTTTATATGACTTGTTTCTTCCTATAGAGGTTGGAGTCGTCTCTCCTTCTAGCTTTGAATGACTTGTTTGTTCCTGTAGAATAATAAAGCTAAAACAGTACGAAGGTTAATTATAGTCAATATATCAAAATTAGTGTGCCAACACAGCGTATACCGCTGATGCTGCGACTTAGGCTGGACTTGGCCACGAACTCATATCCCAAAAGTGGGAGCGGGTCGTGATAGTCTTCCACTGGAACGTACTATCATTCCAACAAGCTTCTTCACAATAGGCTAGCCTAACCAAGCGGACGGTGCGGTCCACCAAAGATTCGAACTCATAAACCTGCCCATATTCGTGTCCGACACTAAAGTTATTATGCCCCGCTCCACGCAGAGGCATTTGGTTGGCTTGTTGAATTTGATCAAAATGTCGGACTGTGACTTGTGTTAGAAATCGAAAGATTTAAGGATGATACAATCTTTCTTATGTTGGCTGGATGGGTATGGGTTATGGAATATGGCTTACTAGTATGGTTATTCAAGTAAGCAAGATCATGCATTGCGTCAAATCATCTCTAGATGGCTCGTTGAGCATAATGTGATCGGAGCAGGAAGACCATTTATATAAGTGAATGGAACTATATATCCCTTTCTCCTCTACTCCTTCACGCTTAATAAATGAATTAATATTACATACTATGTTTAGCCCTTAAATGTTTCATGCTTTAGATGTTGCAAAGATAGTGATTCTTATGTTGAATACTGTTGAAATGAATAACACATGAACAATAATTTATGTCAATGACACATGAGAAATATGAATTGATAATGTTGTTGACACAAGAATCCAATTGACACAAAAGAAATGAGATGCAGTATGTCCCCATGAGAAATAAAATGATGTGAGAAATGTTGCAATGTGATGAGGTGAGAAATATAAAATGATAAGGCTTGGGATTGAAAGATCACCAAGTGGAATGATGGGAATGATGAGAATGATAAGTCGTTGAATATGGCTTGAATGACACGGGAGTGAAAAAATGTTGGTTTTGCTTACTTTCCGTATTTTTACTATGCACTTTATGCTTATCGATTCGTATATGTATTCACATGGACATGGACAACTTGTGCATAGAGATAAGTTTTCTAAAATGGTACCTGGGGCACTGGGACCGATTCGACCCAGGGAAACATTGGCATGCTTTGGTGACACGAGGTAATACGGGACATTCATTGAGACTAGCTATCTATTTTGAATGGAGCGTTGCATACCCTATGAAGTCCTATATAGCATTGGGTCCTCATGGTGGAAAGACACCAGTGACCATGCAGTAATTATGCATGTTAAAGAATGTCTTATACATGTGGTAAGTATATTATATCATGCATCTTATGCAGGTATAGGAAGTCGACCGTTGGTAAGTGTAGTGCCCCGCTCCGGCCCATTGGACGATGTACTATGTAATAGGCTCGTGACAAGTTTGACTCAGTCATGAGTTCAGTATACAAAAAAAATTCGGCATCATAAAATTGATTTGGACGAATGATATGAGAACCGTTCTAACAAATGGATCAGCTTCTGTTGGAATAAGTCCTAAATGTAGCGGACAGTGTCTCAGCGAATGAGCTCCATATAAGAGTCCCTTCAAAGGTACCAATCTATTGTTGGTTTTCTTCAGCTTAGTTTTGATAAATGTGTTTTTGCGTCAATTTATACATTCGCTTTGAGAATTTTGAAAGGAATGATTGAAAAAGGATTCTAATGCGATGTTTGTACCATTGCAGGATTTCATGTGACTGACGTATGATCATTGGCGATGTGATCTCCTACTCTCGACGTATTCTCTACTTGTTGGGTAGTTCGGCCCCTTCTTTTCTACTCCTTCACATCAACAAATACTTATCGTTTCAAATTTTCAAACCAACTGATGTCGATTAAATGCATGTTGTACCACTAAGATATAGAACATGGTATAATTGTAGCAATCTAGTATAACTAGGCCCAAACATAACACGATAAGCTTCACACGCGAGGCGAGCAATTTTGTTCAAAATCGTGAAACTGTCGAAAGGAACAAAAATAATGAATCATTGGTTGTGGCATGGTGCCTCGGGATGTTTGGTGCATATGAGTTGCCAAATTGGGACCTACAAATTTGAGGAAGATGAATCTGTTGCGTAAGCTTATGGATTATACTTCTTAAATTTTATTTCGTGTCATGCATCTGTTTTATAGCTTAAATTGTTCATTATTCACATGGTCACGGATAATTTGTGCACAAGGTTAGCTTCCCTCGAAACGGTATCTGGGACACCAGAACCGAATCGACCTAGGAGGAAACTATGAAATCATACTTCGACATGAGGCATTGTGGGACCTCCAATCGAACTTGCAACCCAGGTTGACAGGGCACGTCGTAATGTCATGTAATTGTCCTTCATGGTGTTGATATCACCAATGAACGCATATAAGATAGCATGTACACCTATTGTCTTGTGCATGTGGTAAGTATTATATCTATTTTATACAGGAATAAGCACAATCATGGTAAGAATTGATATGAAATGCTTGTGGTTTACTACTTTAAATTATGTCTTCGATATGAACTGCAATTCATGTAGTTCTAAATAGCAAGACAATTTCGAATGCATGCAAATCCTTAATAAGCAATGTCGGTTTAAACAAGTGGGTTTGTCATGCTGAGTTGTACAACCAGGTTACAGACGCCGGATGGAGGCTCGAAGGGAGTTGGATCGTCGGGAACTTGCTGATGAGGGTCTTTGAGATGTTTTGAGGGTTACAGCGGTTTGTCGAGACAAAGCGAAGGATGGTGATGAGTCAAAGATTGAGGGTCAGTCTGACGGTCCTATGACAGCTTGTCAGTCTCCAGTGGGGGTTGCTCTACGGATTCGATTTTGGTGATAGGTGGTTTTCCAAAGCTTTGTGGAGCGACATCGATTTTAGTAGTTCGAGGCCAACGAGGAGATCAAGGTTTGCAGCAAACTCAATTTGAGGCGGGAGCAGCTCGATTCGCACAGTTCTGAGGGAGCTATGGGTCATCGACGGCGTGTACAGTGCACGATGTTCTGCTCGAGGACGCATGTATACGGGGGAGCTTCAGTGTTGGACACGAAGTGGACATGTTCAGGAGTTCGAATCTCGGAAGAATCGTATCATCCATTGAATGGACCAGCCAAGGGTTAAGAAGCTCAACGGTGAGGGTGGAGGCACAAAGTATAGCACAAAGTTGAGATTCAGGATACTATATATATAGGGTGAGGGTGGAGGCACAAAGTTGAGATTCAGGATACTATATATATGGGGTGAGGGTGGAGGCACAAAGTTGAGATTCAGGATACTATATATATGGGGTGAGGGTGGAGGCACAAAGTTGAGATTCAGGATGCTCGTCCACAGGAAATCTAAGAGAAAGCTCGTACTTTGCTCTTAAGACTTCGTCATAGAAGACAGAAGGGAAAAAAGATCTAATCGATGAGTCGTCAACTTCAGTTAGGAAGATTGCTACGGGTTGGTAAGCGATTTCAATTGTAATCTCTTTCTTTTCTTCTTGAGTGTAGTGAGGGGGTTAAACCTTTTAGGGCAAATGATTCAACATTGTTTTTATCAATCTTGTAATTTCATCTGAGTTATAGAGATTGAAATTTGTCCAGGTGACGTAGTCACCGCCATATACTTGTATTTATCTCTGCTTTGTGTCCGTTAAATGGAGGTTAATTATTTCAAGTGGATTGGCATAAGTTTTTGCTGCTGCAACGTCTCAGATATGGTATCGGAGCGCTTGTAAAGCGCATCTGACTCCCAATATTGAGACAGATGCTCGGACTCAGTGTGGACCTCCATCAAATTTAAATTGGCAATTTTCTTTTGGGACGATACTGCTGAGACTTGGAATGGTCCTCCATGAAAAACTCAAACTTGCATTTTTGGGGGACAATGCCTTTTGAGTAAGATGGATAGCCAAAACTACATGCTGGAGGGGGGGAAAAACCAATACAGTATAAGAAATGGTTATTTACACTAACTACCCTTTTAAGTTTTTGAATTTATAACACAAAATACCTCTATTCTTAAACTAATTATACTGATCACCTCCATATTTTATATTTATTATACAGGATATCCCTACTTTAAGATAAAAATACAAAGTTAGAACACTAACTACCCCTATTTTTAAAAAAAAAAATTCTAAAGAGAGGGATGATCAATATAATTAGTTTAAATATAGGGATGCCCCGTGTTATTAATCCAAAACTTAGGAACAGTTAGCATAAATAACCCTACAAGGAAAGTCTACAATAACCTCTCTCAAACGTTTGAGTTCCCTTCTGCTGCTTACAATTAGCCAACCTTGCGCATGCAAAAAGATTGGGACGTCTACCTCAGCCCAAACAGTTGAAAAAGTTGAAAAGCAAAATAAAGATGAGAGTCCGGCTCAAGTAGCCACTTCTTTCCGAGGCCAGCCAAATGTTCTTCATTGACACCCACTTCGAAAGTAGGATTCATTCGTACACTTGGTACGGACATCTTTGGTGCTCTGCTTTCACTGTCCCACTCTATGGTCCAAGCCCAAGAAGAGAGCAAAAGACCAAGTACCAGGGAGAGCGCCTAGCTCACTTCTTCATTCATTCTCTTCTATACCAACGAGGAGGTTACTAAAATATTACGTGCGATAAAAGGCATGCACATTGGCATGCACACGATCAAAACAGACGATCGGAAAGGCGGGATGCCAAACAAGTCTTGCTGCAGGGTGTATTTACACATGAATGTATTAAGCATCAAGTTGCTTTTATTCACTACATACATACATACATACGTACACAACATCTTCAAGCATGGAAGGGCAACTGGGACAACAAAGAGACCAAGTCTAGTAGCCCATGGAGGGCAACTGGGTTTTAAGAAACAAAAGGCTGTCTCATCATTTACATTTTACAGTTTGGAGGCATCTGCAGTAATTCTGCTCAAGGCAACAGCAGCTTTAGACCCCGACTTGCGCCCCAGATGCTTGCAGATGAAGTCCCCAGCGGCCAAGAGCCTGCCGAGATCCACATTGCTCTTTATGCCCAGACCGTTGAGCATGTACACAACATCCTCGGTGGCCACATTTCCGGAAGCACCCTTTGCGTACGGGCAACCACCTAGGCCGGCAATAGACGAATCCACCGAACTGATTCCCATCTGAAAAAAGAGTCGAATACAAGAGTTTGAAACATACAAAATAAGATGCTGAGACTTTATTAATGAGCTCGAGAAATGTAGCTCACTTGGAGGGAGATGAGGATGTTTGACAGAGACTGGCCATATGTATCGTGGAAATGAACTGCAAGCTTATCTGTGGGGAGCAACAGCCATAACAGCTTCAAGCATTGGAACAACAGTTCCTGAATCACGGAAGTGTTACAAGAGGCATTAACTTGGGATTTCGTACCAGCATCATGCAAACTAGACTCATATCTAGCGGAGGTAATAGTTATTTTGAGAAAGTCCATATAAATATATATATATATATATATATATATATATATATATATAAATGGAAAGCTCGGGCGAACCAGATCGCGCGATCCTGGAGGCGGCGGCTAGGGTTCCTCCCTCGCGGCCACCAGATCCCCTCGCCGGGGGGGCGGGAGCGACGGTGGGGGGGCGGGCGGACCCCCTCCGGCGGTGGCTGTGGTGCTCCCTCCAGCCGGGGGGGAGTTGGGTTCGGTTTCGGGGGGGTCGGACGCACCCCATCAGGCGGTCGCGACGGGCTCGTCGACGGTAGGTTCGACAATGGGATCGGACGGGAATCGAAACCTTCGGGGTGTCTCCAACGCTCCGAATTTCGAATTCGGAGCAGGATCTGGATCTCAGGAGGGCCAGACGGAGGGAGGAGGATGGACGACGGTTACACGTCGTCGCGTGGCGAAGACCGGGGGAAAGGTAGGAGGACATAACCATTTTAAGGATCGCTACTCTGCTGACAGACGGCAAGTCGGGTCAGGGGCGCGGCCATCGGTCCGTGGTCCTGTGGCGTCTGTGTTGGCTCATTGGTCATGGTCAAACCTGATTTTAATAATTGATCAAACTCTGTCTTGATATAAATGCAAGTCAACTCAGATGTTTACCTACGACGTTTTGGACACTGCTCAACAATGGATATCAACAATGTTCAAGACTGAAGCTGTTTGTCATTCAGAATGTACTTCCTGTTATGCAATGTAATTTTTCATTTTATTGAGTCTAGGAATACATTGTACACCGAGTTGTACTGGCAAATAGGCTATCCTAAAACGTTTTTCAAAACCATCCTATTCTTTACAAATGACCTACGTTTTTGAAAAACATTCTTTTTACAAAAAGCTTCTGAAGGATCTTTCAAAAAAGCCAAAATTTATTTTCTCCAAAAATGAACTGGCAGAACCCCAGGAGAACTCGGGCCGAGTTCGGCCAGAGTTCGGCCATTTGGAACGTTAGTGAACATTGGGTTTTTGAACTTGGTTATCCTTCAGTTACGGTTTGTTACAAAGAGTTCTGTCCGAATTCTGCCCGAATTCTGTCAGAGTTCTGTCTTTGAAAAAACTATAAATAGAGAAGTATTTCGATCATTTCAAATCACCAATTCACTTTCAATCTCTTCTCTTCCTGAGCTTACATTCTTCCAAAGAGTTCTTAAAAGCTTTCATTTTCAAATTCCAAGCCAGTTACAATCTTCTAGTCGATTTGTCAATGCGCTACGGTCTAGAAGTTTCAGAGTGATTGTAATCAGAGGCTTGATAGAAGATTCAACTCTTCACAATTGAAGTTGGTCGAGTTCTTCGTATCAAAGCTCGCGTCTGTAGAAGTTGCAAGAACTTCGTATGAAAACTTGCGGGATTTTCCAATAGTGGATTCAACTGGAAGCTAGAGTTCTTCTGACTGGACTAGTACTCACAAGAGGAAAACCAGTATATATCTCGGTGTTTGCGTTTGCCTTCTGATCTCTTTTAAATTCTGTCATTTACTTTTTGTGATTATTATTTTATCTGTGATCTAACTGCTAACAAGTTTTTAATTAGCAATATTCCGCTGTCTACTCTATTCACCCCCCCCCCCCCCCTCTAGAGTATTCTGCTTTACGATTTCGTTCCTACAATTGGTATCAGAGCGGACTATATAGGTAAAGCAAGGTAAAATTGTAGTTATATTCAATTTTTATATAGATCACAGCATTACACATGACAACTGTGAAATTCACAAGTGAAGGCCAAGCCACAAACAGACCTCCACTGTTTGACGGCACAAACTATACTTATTGGAAAACACGTATGAGTTTCTTTCTGAAATCTTTTGATTTTGACTTATGGTCTGTGGTTATTGATGGCTATAAAAAGCCACCTCGTATTTATGTTAATGGTGTTTTAGTTGACAAATCCAATGACAAATATACAGAGAAAGAAAAGAAAAAGGCCAGTCTTGACGCACGTGCTATTAACGCTTTATTTTGTGCTTTAGACAGAACTGAATTCAACAGGGTGTCTACTTGCACAACATCAAACGAAGTGTGGAAACTTCTCGAAGTAACCCACGAAGGAACAACACAAGTCAAGGAGTCAAAGATCAGCAGACTTACTCAGGAGTATGAGGCGTTCAAAATGAAGCCAAGTGAATCAGTCACTCAGATGTTTACAAGATTCTTGGATATTGTAAATCCTCTGTCTTCACTAGGCAAGGATTACAGTAACCATGAGAAGATTCGTAAACTTCTACGAGCCCTTACAAAGAACTGGATTCCAAAGGCTACAACAATCATTGAAGGGAACGACCTCTCAACAATGTCTCTAGAAACACTCATGGGTAAGCTACTCACTCACGAGTTAGAACTTCAAGACTTTGAAGATGCTACACCAAAGGAAAAGTCAGAGAAGACGATCGCTCTCAAGGCTCAACATAGAAGAATCATCGAAGATGATTCCGACGACAGCGACTCCGACTCTGAAGATCAAGCTCTTCTGGTAAGAAAGTTCAAGAAGTTCATGAGATTTAACAGAAGAACAAAGGACAGCAAAGACAACAACAACAACGAGGAAGATCCTATTTGCTACGGATGCAAGAAGAAAGGACACATGAAGAAAGACTGTCCCTCAGTATCATCATCAAAGAAAAATAGCAAATATGACAAAGGCTACCTGAAGAAATCTACATCAAGGAAGTACGCCAACACAAGCATATGGCATGAAAGTGAAGCCAGCGACTCAGAAGATGAACAATCAGATGACGCTGCAAATGTGTGTTTGATGGCTTGCGATCAGGTAATCACTAATCCTCTATTTGACCCTTATGATGATTTCACCTTTGAGCAATTAGGAGAGGCTTTCAGTGAACTGTTAGATGATTACAGAAAACTGCGTAGTAAATATGAAACCTCTAAGAAGGTACTCAAAGAGTACAAAGGTGAAATAGAAAGACTTACCGACCTACTAGATCAGGTTAGAGATAATGACTCTTCAAATGAGTCTGGTGAGCTTTCTTCTATTAAATTGTTGTTACACGAGACTGTTAAGCTATCCGAAGAAAAAGACCAAACTATTATCCAGTTAAAGGAAGACCTATCTAAGGAGAGAAAGAGTCTCCAGTGTGCACAGGTCAGATTAGATTCACTCACATATGACTATACTAGATTATATGACACTTCCAAAAAGTTGGAAATTAGTTTAGGAAAACGGCATGAAGTTGCTGCTTCCTATTCTAACACGTGTCAATTACCGAATCATCGGAACACGCCCAACACTGTCAGACCAAACCATACCAAGACTAGCCCAAGAAGACAAATAGGCATGCATTCTTCTATACTAGAAAACCAAAACCTACCAATCATGCACCTCACACTACTCTCAACACTCAACATGCTAAATGTCATTATTGTGGCCTCATTGGTCATATATCTTCTGCATGTAGAATCAGAAAGTTAGTAGATTTAAATATTTATGCATGGATACCGAAAACTAACCAGTCAGGACCCTACAAGAAATGGGTACCAAAAATTTCATCTACAAATTGTTTTGTAGGTGGGACACCCTTCACATGCTAGGAGCAAATGGATCCTCGACAGCAGTTGCTCACGGCACATGACTGGTGACGCTTCATTATTTGCAACACTGTCGAAGAGGAATAAATAAGGATACGTCTCCTTCGGTAATAATTTGAGAGAGTACATAATCGGTATCGGTGACATTGGTAAGGCTCCTTATCCAGTGATTAAAGATGTTTGTCTTGTTACCGAGTTAAAACATAATCTGCTCAGCATAAGCATTTAGCTGATCACGGTTATGGCATTAACTTCGTAAAAGATAAATGTACTATTATTGATAGTTCAACTGACAGTACTATATTTGAAGGTATTAGGGAAGACAATATATATGTATTCTATTTGTTGGAAGATGCTAACACAGCAGGTAGATGTTTGATGGCCAAAAGTATTGAGAGTCAACTATGGCATATGAGACTCGGTCATGCAAACATGGATACAATTTCAAGATTATCTACGAAGAAGTTGGTACGCGGCTTACCAGATATTTCTTTCAAGAATGATACGGTATGTAGTGAATGTGAAAAGAACAAAGCTACCAAATCCGTATTCAAATCCAAGAACGCTGTTAGTACCACTAGACCTTTACAATTGTTGCATATGGACTTATTTGGACCCAGCAGAATTGCTAGTCTAGGTGGTAAGTTATATGCATTTGTCATTATAGATGACTTCTCTAGATATACATAGGTTTATTTTCTTGCACGCAAGAATGATGCATTATCAGAATTCGTCACCTTTTGCAAGAAAGTACAGAATGAAAAAGGGTTCATGATTACTCGTATTCGTAGTGATCATGGCGGCGAATTTGAGAATGCAGAATTTAAGCAATTTTGTGACACATACGGTTATCTGCATAAATTCTCTTGCCCTAGGACTCCGCAACAAAATGGAGTTGTGGAACGTAAGAACAGAACTCTATCTGAAATGGCTAGAGTTATGTTAAACCAGTTTAGTCTACCTAGATATTTATGGGCTGAAGCTGTAAATACAGCATGCTATATTCTCAATAGGGTTCTAATTCGACTTATATCGAAGAAGACTCCCTATGAATTATGGTTTGATAGAACACCAAATGTTTCTTATTTCAAAATCTTTGGTTGTAAATGTTTTATTCTTAATACCAAAGATAATTTGAGTAAATTTGATGAAAAGGCCGATGAAGGTATATTTTTAGATTATACAGCAAAGAGCAAAGGATATAGAGTCTTCAACAAAAGAACCATGATCATTGAAAAATCTATCAACGTCAAGTTTAATGAGCTAAATCAACACTTAGACGATGATGACAATGAAGACATAATCGCACCAAGTACAGCTACTGCAAAACCTTCACACAAAGATACAGAACCATCACATCAGGCATCAGATGAACCCCCAAGCAAAGAAGCCGGAACTAGCAATCCTGAGACTACACCAAAAGAGATGAGATTCTTGGCTAGTCATCCAAAGGACTTGGTAATTGGTGAGATTACCAAAGGTGTAAGTACTCGTTCCTCCAATAAAGATATAGCTTCTTGTGTTGCTTTTGTCTCTCAGTTTGAACCCAAAAATATTGATGAAGCATGTAGTGATAATTTTTTGGTTAGATGCTATGCAAGAGGAATTAAACCAATTTGAACGGAATCAAGTTTGGGAACTTGTTCCCAAGCCTATTGATCATCCGGTCATTGGCACCCGATGGGTATTCCGAAATAAACTGAACGAGAATGGTTTAGTTACTCGTAATAAGGCTCGACTCGTAGCTCAAGGATACAATCAGGAAGAAGGTATCGACTACGATGAGACTTATGCCCCAGTTGCGAGATTAGAATCCATTCGCATGTTATGTGCATTTGCATGTTTTCATAATTTTAAGTTATTTCAAATGGATGTCAAAAGCGCATTTTTAAATGGTTTTATAAAAGAAGAGGTTTATGTAGCTCAACCACCGGTTTTACTGATTTCAAATTTCCTGAATATGTTTTAAAGTTGAAGAAAGCTTTATACGGTTTGAAACAAGTCCCTCGTGCTTGGTACGATCGTCTAAGCACTTTTCTACTTGATAACGGTTTTTCAAAGGGAAAGGTTGACACTACTTTGTTTATAAAGTCTTTGAATAATAATATTCTTTTGATTCAAGTCTATGTAGATGATATTATCTTTGGATCTACTGATGAATCTCTTTGTCAAGAATTTTCAAAGTGTATGCAGAATGAGTTTGAGATGAGCATGATGGGAGAGCTGAAATTCTTTCTCGGACTACAAATCAAACAAACCAACAATGGGACGTTCATAACTCAAGCTAAGTACACAAAGGATCTATTGAAGAAGTTCGACATGGAAACAGCAAAACCACTTAGCACTCCAATGGCGACTTCAACCAAGCTTGATATTGATGAACAAGGCAAATCTGTCGACATACGTAAGTATCGAGGTATGATCGGTAGCTTACTATATTTAACTGCTAGTCGACCAGACATTATGTTTAGTGTTTGCTTATGTGCACGTTTTCAAGCTAATCCTAAGGAATCACATTTGTGCGCAGTTAAACGTATCTTCCGAGACCTTAAAGGCACTTCTTCTGTCGGCTTATGGTATCCCAAAACTACGTCGTTTGACCTAACCGGTTATTCCGATGCTGATTTTGCTGGATGCAAAGTAGATAGAAAAAGCACTAGCGGCACATGTCATCTCCTAGGAAAAGCTCTAGTCTCTTGGTTTAGTAAAAAGCAAAATTTTGTTGCATTATCAACAACCGAGGCTGAGTATATCTCCGCAGGACGTTGTTGTGCACAAATTTTGTGGATGAAACAAACTTTAGAAGACTATGGATTGCATTTTACACACATACCCATTTTCTGTGATAACTCTAGTTCTATTAATTTGACTAAGAATCCTGTATGTCATTCTCGTACTAAACATATCGAGATTCGACATCATTTTCTTAGAGGTCATCAACAAAATGGAGATATAGACCTTGTATACATAGACACACATAATCAATTAGCTGACATACTCACAAAACCTTTAGCGGAAGATCGTTTCAACTATTTACGTCGAGAATTAAAAATTTTAGATATCAATAATATTAATTAATTTTGTTTTATTAATTATTTATTCGATACTCATAAACTGTTTTCGAGACGAGCCTAAAAAGAGTGTCTGTCACCACGACTACGGTCGAAGCGAAGCGGTATTTAAGAGTTCCCCGGTGAACCTCCGTTAGCTGGGACAGTACTCCTACAGCTAATCTGAGACAAATGCTGAGTAGAGAATATTAATTTATAAAATAATATTAATTATATTATTTTTATTTAAAATTACTAAACTTTGAATTAAGCATTTGAAACGAATTAATGAAAAAGAATGTGGCCTCATTTGAATTTATATATATATATAGCCAGGCAACCCTTGGCGAATTCGGTCCGAGTTCGATCCGAATTCGGCCAGAGTTCGGCTGGTTATTTATATATACCAGTACCAACCCGAGGCTTCCTTCTTCTTTATTCTTCCCCACATCTTCATAACAGCAGCAGCGCCCCTCCGAAACCCTAGCTTCTTCTCCATCATTGTTCTTCCAATCCTTGTGGAGTTTCTCGTCAAAACTTTGGATTCGTGCGGAGATCGTCATCCTCTACAACATATCCAATTCTTGGAAGATATAATCCCTTCTTTCCTCCACTTTTCAATACTTAGGGTTTCTAGAAATTTTTGGAAAAGAATGCCTAAGTTCAATCCCTTCAAGAGGAAGAAGACCAATGCCAGTGAAGAGGCATCGTCTTCAGATCCGCATACGGATTGCCTCTTTTCTCCGGTCAAATCGGACGATGGTGCGTCGGATGAGTTTTACTTTAAAACTTCCGATCAAGCTTTATTGTGGTACGTCGACTTTATCATGCGTACTATTTGCACCGGATCACCGATTAAGTGGACTGTTTTTCCGGATCATCGCCCTTATTTTGAGGCATTAGGGTTACAACACTTTGTCACCTTACAATTCCCCATTGCCACTAATGTCATTAGATTAGTCTATTGTAATTTCGTGTTAGACACTTTTACAGCGAGGACACGTGTCGGAGGAATTGATATCGAATTCACTGATGAAACGTTAGCGGAAATCCTTGGTATCCCAAACGAAGGTGCCCCGTTCGATGACATCACTGATTTTGATTTCCCCGATGGCACGACACTCGTCAGTTTCAAGAATGAACTTTGTGCGCCCGCACGCGTTCTTCCTGGAAAGTTCAAGGCTAATCACTTGAACTTGTTTAACTACGAATTACATCGCATCATCTATTCCACCTTACTTCCAAAATCCACTTCTAAAGATGATGTCACTGCACTTGAGCTTTCTGCTCTTTATCATATTCTTAAGGGGATTCCTTTTTCTGCCCCTAAGACTATCATTCAGATGATGGGTAGATGTCGCGGGAGAGACCGCAACCTATCTTATGCGATGCTTAATCCTCGCATTTTTCAGAGATTTGATATTGATTTATCTACTTGTGCTGTCGACCCCGAGCCCAAGTTTCTCAAACTCTCTCGTCGCAGCATTGCATATGTTCCTCCACCTACTGCACCTACTCCTCCTGTACCTACTCCCACAGCTCCCACAGCACCTGTTCCTCCTCATTCTTACCCTATGACATTTGAGGGTATCCATCAGGACTTAATCAGATCTGCAGTCTTTTTATGTTGAGACCTCTAGGGAACACGAGTTCCGTGATGTGACTCGGTTCCAGGCGATTACCAACTCCTTCGTCGATCTGAGGTTTGCGCAAACGGGTCATTCTGCTAGCTCTCTACCTCTAGACCCTTCTGTTTCTGGCTACCGCATTGACGACGAGGCGGTTCACTCTCTGTTCCAGCCAGGGAACGCCTATGATTGGTATCGTACCACTGGCACTACTCCTCGCACTTCTGGCACTGGTACTTCTAGAGCTGGTCCTTCTGGACATGCTGGAGCTGCAGCTGATGACGTTGATGATGATGATGATAATAAGTTTTGAGATGTTAGATTCTTGAGACTGTTACTTTTGTCTTATGTTTACTTGGAAATGCTCCGACGTTCCAAGATTTTATCAGTACTCTTATATTTTTTATCAGCACTTTTTCTATTATGTGACTATTCATAGACATGGTTTTTGATTATGCCTCAGTTTTGGCATCTTAGTCTATTATTCAGCACTTTTTGTGTTTCAGTATTATGGTAGCACTATCTATCTTTTGTTGCTTCATACTTTATCAAATACTGCCTGTGACAAATACATGCCTGTGTTGTATTCTATAGACTATCTGTTTCTCTTACCATGTTTACTGTTTCTACCATGCCTGTCATGATTATCTATGTTTATTGTGCTTCTTCACTGTTTGTTACTTATGCATTTATTGCGGGGGAGCTTTCTCTTTTGCAATTATTTTGCTAAGTGACAACGGGAGAGAAATAAGATCTAACATTTTCGTGCATACAGGTTATGAACAATTTCTTTTGATTACTATTTTGATTTGATTCCAAGCATAGATGTTATATCGGCAAGATTTGTCAATTATCAAAATGGAGGAGATTGTTGGCCCATTGGTCATGGTCAAACCTGATTTTAATAATTGATCAAACTCTGTCTTGATATAAATGCAAGTCAACTCAGATGTTTACCTACGACGTTTTGGACACTGCTCAACAATGGATATCAACAATGTTCAAGACTGAAGCTGTTTGCCATTCAGAATGTACTTCCTGTTATGCAATGTAATTTTTCATTTTATTGAGTATAGGAATACATTGTACACCGAGTCGTACTGGCAAATAGGCTATCCTAAAACGTTTTTCAAAACCATCCTATTCTTTACAAATGACCTACGTTTTTGAAAAACATTCTTTTTACAAAAAGCTTCTGAAGGATCTTTCAAAAAAAGCCAAAATTTATTTTCTCCAAAAATGAACTGGCAGAACCCCAGGAGAACTCGGGCCGAGTTCGGCCAGAGTTCAGCCAGAGTTCAGCCATTTGGAACGTTAGTGAACGTTGGGTTTTTGAACTTGGTCATCCTTCAGTTACGGTTTGTTACAAAGAGTTATGTCCGAATTCTGTCCGAATTCTGCCCGAATTCTGTCAGAGTTCTGTCTTTGGAAAAACTATAAATAGAGAAGTATTTCGATCATTTCAAATCACCAATTCACTTTCAATCTCTTCTCTTCCTGAGCTTACATTCTTCCAAAGAGTTCTTAAAAGCTTTCATTTTCAAATCTCAAGCCAGTTACAATCCTCTAGTCGATTTGCCAGTGCGGTACGGTCTAGAAGTTTCAGAGTGATTGTAATCAGAGGCTTGATAGAAGATTCAACTCTTCACAATTGAAGTTGGTCGACTTCTTCGTATCAAAGCTCGCGTCTGTAGAAGTTGCAAGGACTTCGTATGAAAACTTGCGGGATTTTCCAATAGTGGATTCAACTGGAAGCTAGAGTTCTTCCGACTGAACTAGTCCTCACAAGAGAGAAACCAGTATAAATCTCGGTGTTTGCGTTTGCCTTCTGATCTCTTTTAAATTCTGTCATTTACTTTTTGTGATTATTATTTTATATGTGATCTAACTGCTAACAAGTTTTTAATTAGCAATATTCCGCTGCCTACTCTATTCACCCCCCCCCCCCCTCTAGAGTATTCTGCTTTACGATTTCGTTCCTACAGTCTGCTGGGAGATCAGTGGGTTGGCGGCCCAAAGCGACTGCGGCGGATAAGGGGAAGAGCAAGGTGGTGGAACTTGGCGGTCAGGGGTCTGGGTCTCCCCCTCCGGGGGTTGTCCCCAGGCCACATGAGACGACTACCCGGCAGGCTGGAAGGTCCTGGGCAGATATTTGCAAACCTGTGGGACCGAAAAGTCCCACATCGATGAAGTATGCGCCGCCGATTAAGGCAGGGAGGGATTTCCGGGCCTCGTTCCCTGCAGAGGAGATAGAGAAGGTGACCGCCTACTGGGAGAATACTCTGGTTCTGTACGTCCTAGGCAACAAGCCTTTCTACAGACAAATCCGGGGTTATGCAGCACGAGTCTGGCAGCCTAACGGCAATATGGAGTTCTTTGCTCGCAAGAACAGCTTTTATTATGTGAAGTTTGGGCTTGCGAAGGATGTCATGAGGATCCTGCAAGGCGGCTCCTGGACGTTCGACAACAGGCTTATCATTCTGAATGAATGGATCCCAGAACTTAGATGTGAGAGAGAAGTCCTGAATACCATCCCTGTATGGATTCGCTTCCCTGAGTTTCCTGTCCGGTTCTGGAGTATCCCATTGCTGATGTGCCTGGCGAGCTTGGTGGGCACCCCGATCAAGGCGGATGAAGCTACTGCCTTCCGCTCGAGGTTGATGTATGCCAGGATTTTTGTAGAGATCCGGACTGGGGGGGGAGCTACCGAAGATGGTGGAGTATGAAATTCCTTCTGGAGAGGTACTATCCCAGAAGGTGGAATACGAATGGATTCCACCTACCTGTTCACGATGTTCTTGTTTTGGACATCTGGCCAGTGCTTGTTCGTCAGTAGGCCCCCCGGTGGAGCCTAATATTCCATTTAGTGAGGTTCCAGATTTACCCCGTGACATGGATTCCAGAGATAACAGTGGAGAGGAGGTCTTGGCGAGAGGGACTACTCCTCCAGTGGGTGATGGCGGACTGAGCCTCATTCTCTACCCAGCTAGCTCCTACGAGTGGGGTTTCGCTCACCTGCCCGGGGCAGAGGAGTATGATTACCAGAGGCATGGTGGCGTCGGGGAGAGAGGAGCGGGGGGGTGGCGGATCGGCTGAGGGGTATGTTTACTGTAGGAAGCGACGTGTTGTTGGTCCGCTGAGTGACGGTCCCTCCAGGGAGGGAGGGCATCCTTCTGCCAGGGAGGAGGCGGTGTGTTGACAACCCTGCCTGGGCGATGGTGCTCTCTCAGGTCGCTCCCCAGCAGGCCATTCCGACTGGGATGGAGGAGGACCTATTAGCATCGGATGCGGTTCAGTCCCCAAGTGCCGATCAGGGTGGTTCACAAGGGATTCATCCTCTCATTAATTAATGGCTATCATCGCCTGGAATGTGAGGGAAGCATGTTCGCTAGGGAGGTGGAGAGAGATTTATGGGATTCTTCACAGAGAGAAGTGCGACATCTCGGTTCTGTTAGAATCGAAGATCAAAGGTGAAAAGACCCTTGCTCGGCGAACCCCATCTCACTGGGCCCAACTTCACAACCTGGCTTTCTGTGACATGGCCAGGATTTGGGTCAGATGGAACTCGAAGAACTGGGATGGAGACTTGATCTTGATGACGGAGCAGTTGATCGCCATCTCCTTCTCGAATAAGGGTGGTTTTCGGTTCTTGCTGGGGGCGGTTTACGGCCACAACGACAGGAGGAGACTGGAGTCCCTGTGGAGCGACATCTCTAGAGTAGCCGCCGTTGCTGATTCGGCGTCACTTCCGCTTCTTCTGATCGGAGACTTCAATACCCTTCTGCACCGAGGGGAGAAGGTGGGCGACCGACCAGTTCCAGACGCTATCCTATATAATTTTCAGAGATGTCTCCTCCAGGTGGGCCTCCAGGGATTGTCCCGCTCAGGCTTCATTTGGGCTTGGCATAACAAAGCGATCCGGAACAGGGTTGCATGCCAGCTTGATAGAGCCCTGGGCAATGGAGAATGGTTCCGGCATTTCCCTAACTCTTCGGCTGAGGGCCTGGCCGCTGGGACGAGCGATCATTCCCCCATCATGGTAGGCTTCACTACTCGGTCTCCTGGGAAGTCCCGTCCATTCAGGTACAACAACTGTTATTATCTCTCGGAGGGCTATATGGAGGCTGTCTCAGAGGGGCTTACTAGTTGTCAGGAGGGGACGGCACAGTTTCGCTTGGTCCGTCGACTCAAGGCTACGAATAAGGCTCTATGGAGTTGGGTGAAGGGGTTTCCCAAGTCTACCTTAGAAGATAAGGAGGTGGAGCTGCGGGCTATCCAGCAGGACATGCAATCTGACATGCTTAATGGTGACCTGGCAGCGAGAGAGGAGCTGATCAGAGAAGTCAACATCTTGCGGCTGCAGAAGGAGATTAGCACAGCTCAGCGTGCCAAATGTTCCTGACTCAAGGACGGCGACCGTTGTTCCAAGTTCTTCTATGATGTCATCCAGACCAGACATCATAGGAATCACATCTCCCAACTTCTTGATGTGGATGGCAACCTAGTGGAGGAGCCGGCTGAAATCCAGGGCGAGGCTGTCAGGTACTACTCTGATTTATATTTCCAGACTGACTACATGTCTGTGTTCCCAGAGGTTGTTACGAAAAGATTGGTGACTCCGTATGGGAATAGCATTCTTCTTGCCCCTGTTACATTGGAGGAGGTGGAATCTATTGTCAAGTTAGCGGATCCCAACAAGGCCTCCGGACCGTATGGTTTTAGCAGTGGGTTCTACAAACGCCACTAGGACATTCTGAAGTATCAGGTCTTGGAGGTGGTGCAGGAATTCTTCACCAAAGGAAAACTACTGAAAGAGCTGAACCACACTTTCCTGACCTTGGTGCCAAAGGAGGAAACGACATCATTGACGGATTTCAGACCTATTGCGTGTTGTAATTATCTTTATAAGATAATTACGCACCTTATGTGCCGGTGGATGGAGGGGATCATGCAGGACCTGGTATCTCCGAATCAGGTTGCATTCATCAAGGGGAGGTCGATAGCTAAGCACAGCCTCCTGGCTAATGAGATGGTGAGGGGCTTTAGCAAACCCGGAGGGGAGAAAGCATGTGTGAAACTAGACCTGAGGAAGGCGTATGACATGGTCAATAGGGACTTCCTCTGTCATCTGATGACCGCCATGGGTTTCGAGGACCACTGGGTTGCATTGATCCGGGAGTGCATCACGTCCCCCACCTTCTCTGTCCTCATCCAGGGCATCCCTTATGGGTATTTCCAGAGCAACCGTGGGCTTAAGCAAGGTGGCCCTCTGTCCCCTTACCTGTTCACGCTTGTCATGGAATACTTCACATGTTTGATGGATCTGGCAGTGCACCGTGGGAGGCTGGTCCCATTGTTCAGGAGGGTGGATCCCCCATTTACCCACCTTATCTATGCAGATGATCTCTTAGTGTTCATCCAGCCATCGACGGAGGGTATGTAGACGATTGCGGAGATTATGGAAGAGTTGAATTCCCTCTCGGGCCTTCAGATGAACAGAAAAAAGAGCAGGGTGTACTTCAGCTACCTATGTCCCCAGAAGGAAGAGCGGGCCGATGTGCTGGAAATTGAGAGGAGTGATCTTCCGGTGAGATATTTAGGAGTGTCTCTCACAGTCAACTATGCGCGGGATCAGGACTGCCATAGTCTGGTAGAGTATGTCCAGAGGAGAATGGAAGGTTGGCAAGCCGCCAGATTGTCCTTTGGAGGACGCATCGAGCTGGTCAGATCGGTGATTTCGACTGTGGCTCATTTCTGGCTGCAATCCATCCTCCTCCCTGTTGGCACTGTTAGGAAAGTGGAGCGAATTTGCGCAGACTTCATTTGGAGGGAGGGTATGCATGCGATCTCTTGGGAGCAGCTCTGTAGACTCAGGAAGGAGGGAGGAGTGGGGCTTAGACCGTTACTGGATATCAGGGAGGCCTCCGCGCTAAAGCTGGCTTGGAGATTCATCAACGGGGGGTCCCTCTGGGCTGACTGGATGCACAGCAGATATGTGAAGCAGGGCAACTTCTGGACCTGTGCTACTAACAACAATCACTCAGTCACTTTTAAGAATGTCTTGAGACACAGGGGGTTCTCAAATCTGCAATCCGGAGGGTCATAAAGGATGGGTCTGGTACGGACCTCTGACGGAATCCTTGGATAGATCGGCTTTCGCTATTGGACATCAGGGGAGCCCCGACACATCAGGAGGACAGGCGTGGGCTGACGTGTAGTCATATCTTACGCGACGGGGAGTGGAGGCCGGAGTCTTATCGGTTTACTGAGGAGCTGGGTGGGATCATCAGTACTATTGCCATTGATCCGGACTTGCCTGCTGATCGGTGGATTTGGGAGCCGAAGAAGCAACTCCGGAAACTGGTGAGTTCCAATTCCGGAGCTGCTACAACCTCATCCGGCGCACCTTTCCTCAGAGTTCTGACTATGAGTTCGTATGGTGCAAAGGTCTAGCCAGAAAGATGCAGCTTTGTGTCTACAAGCTTCTACTGGGCCGTCTTTTGACTAGGGATCGTCTGAGTTCGTTCGGAGTGCCGGTCTCAGATTCCAAATGTGTGCTATGCAGTGTGGAGAATGAATCTATAGGGCACATTTTCTTCGAGTGTGCCCTGACATGGCAGATCTGGTCTGAGCAGAGTAGAGCGTTGGGTGGATGCAACTATGGGAAGGGAATTGGGGACATCATCACTGTGCTCCGGGTTAGCAGAGGTAGAGGGCAGGACTGGTTCCGGACCGCCAGAGTTCGACTGGCGGCATCAGTTTGAGATATATGACGGGAACGAAACCGTCGTATATTTGAGGGGCTGGTCACCCCTCCGGTAGGCGTCCTCCATAACATAGAGTTTGATGTAAATGCTATGGGGAACTGAAGAGTGGGAGTCCCACTTTGATTGTATGTTGTAAGATTATTGTATTGCTTTTGGAATAAAATTTACCTTTTTCCAATATATATATATATATATATATATATATATATATATATATATATATATATATAATTTTTGGAACCACGTAAGTGTTATTAATAGTCAAAGAATGAAGGTACAGTCAGCAGGTGTTCCCCCCTAGCAAACCCATCCCCTTTACATCATATTCAATATTATGAACAATGCCTATGATCACTGTTCTACAATTGTCGAAGACCTTGTGGTTGCGTTCCTTCCATATATTCTAGACTGCTGAGGCGAGCCTTGCAATCGCCTCCCGGAACCAGTGTGCGCCCCTCCCTCTGCTATCTCGATCCCTCTAAATCATGTCTTCTATGCCATCCTCTGGACCCGGAAGTAATCCCAACTTGTTGAGTTGTGGATGCCAAATTGTTCTTGACATTGTACATTTGAAGTAAATATGCTCGATGGATTCTGTCTCTTGTAGGCACAACGAACAAGAGTTGTCGGTAATCTGTACTCCAATTCGCTTCAATCTATCTTTGTAAGTAATCTCTTGAATAGAAGTTTATACATGTACATCTGCATTTGGATTGGTATCCAGGATGCCCAGATAATGTCAGCATTGGCTTGCCTATCACCAGGGTTCCTAAGTATGTTGTGCGCGAGACTATTATTGAGGCCGACCTCCATAGTGTCCTTCCACGCCCACGAGTCCAGCCTCTGATCGGTGTCAACTGGACACCGCCTGATGTCTACTGCTACTATCCTCGCCCACCTATTTGTGGCCGGTTGCAAGCGTCCTCCTTGCAATAAGCCGTCAGGGCCGGCCGTGGTCCAGGGCGACCGCCCAGGGCTCCATAGAATATGAGGGCCCAAAATTTTAATTTATACATATATATTAATAGTCTTGTACCTAAAATAGAATTAATATATAACATGACTCTCCTTTAATACAAAAAAATTGTGTAGTGGTTATTATGTTAAACTTACACGCTGGAGGTCCTAGGTTCAATTCTTCGTTGTAACATTTTTTAATTTTCTTTTATTTCAATTTTCAATTTTTTTAATTATATATGGGCCTCATTTATATAGGCCCCATTTTGAAAGCTTGCCTAGGGCCCCCATGAACTCAGGGCCGACGTTGTAAGTCGTTCACCCGCTCTTCCTTCCATGCCTCCCGCTCCATGTGAGGCCAATAATGTGAAGCGAGCACTTATGGCTGATCCAAGGATCAAGCCATAGATCTGTGTCATTATCGTTGGCTATTATACGAACCATATGAGGAGTTAGCTCGAGTGGTAGTTCATTGGGTTTTCAATTAAGAGATTACAATTTCAAATCTCATATATATATATATATATATATATATATATATATATATATATATATATATATATATATTCCAAAAATCTCACTGAATAATTCCGTGAACGCTCCCACTGGGAGTCGAACACCAAGCCACCCGGGCCGCATGCCTCTTCTCTAATAGGCTAGAGGGCCATGGGCAATATATATATATATATAATATATATATATATATATATATATATATATATATATATATTGAAAAAAAGGTAAATTTTATTCCAAAAGCAATGCAATAATCTTACAACATACAATCAAAGTGGGACTCCCACTCATCAATTTCCCATAGCATTTATATCAAACTCTATGTTATGGAGAATGCCTACCGGAGGGGTGACCAGCCCCCCAAATATCCGGCGGTTTCGTTCCCGCCATATATGCCAAACTGAGGCCGTCAGTCGAACTCTGGCGGTCCGGAACCAGTCTTGCCCTCGACCCCTGCTATCCCGGAGCACAGTGATGATGTCCCCAATTTCTTTCCTGGATTCGCATCCTCCCAACACTCTACTCTGCTCAGACCAGATCAGCCATGTCAGGGCACACTCGAAGAAAATGTGCCCCATAGATTCATTCTCCATACTGCAAAGCACACACTTGGGATCTGGAACCGGTACTCCAAACGAACTCAGACGATCCCTAGTCAAAAGACGGCCCAATAGAAGCTTGTAGACACAAAGCTGCATCTTTCTGGCCAGACCCTTGCACCATACAAACTTGTAGTCAGAACTCTGAGGAAAGGTGCGCCGATGAGGTTGTAGCAGCTCCGGAATTGAAACTCACCAGTTCCCTGAGGTGCTCCTGTCGGCTTCCAAATCCACCGATCAGCAGGCAAGTCCGGATCAATGGCAATAGTACTAATGATCCCACCCAGCTCCTCGGTAAACCGATAAGACTCCGGCCTCCACTCCCCGTCGCGAATGATACGACTACACGTCAGACCACGCATGTCCTCCTGATGTGTCGGGGCTCCCCTGATGTCCAATAGCGAAAGCCGATCTATCCAAGGATCCCGTCAGAGGTCTGTTCCAGACCCATCCTTCATGACCTTCCGAATTGCAGATTTAAGAACCCCCATGTGTCTCAAGACAGTCTTGAACGTGACTGAGTGATTGTTGTCAGTAGTACACGTCCAAAAGTTGTCCTGCTTCACGTATCTGCTATGCATCCCGTCAGCCCAGAGAGACCTCCCGTTGATGAATCTACATGCCAGCTTAAGTGCGGAGGCCTCCCAAATCTCCAGCAACGGCCTGAGCCCCACTCCTCTCTCCTTCCTGGGTCGACAGAGCTGCTCCCAGGAGATCGCATGCATACCCCCCCTCCAAATGAAATCTGCACAGATCCGCTCCACTTTCCTAACAGTGGCAACAGGGAGGAGGATGGGAGGAGGATGGATTGCAGCCAGAAATGAGCCACAGCCGAATCATCGATCTGACCAGCTCGATCCGTCCTCCAAATCACCGATATATATATATATATATATATATATATATATATATATATATATATATATATATATATATATTGAAAATGGTAATTAATTTCTGGAATCGCTCCCACTGGGATTCGAACTCCTGACCACTCGGGCCGCATGCCTCACCACTACCACTAGACTAGGGGTCATTGGCTATATATATATATATATATATATATATATATATATATATATATATATATATATATATATATATATTGTCACGTCCCAGAACCAGAATACTGGAGAGCGGGGGAATGACTCAGCCAGCTACGTATTACGGGTAGATGAATACCGTATAATACGATCAATGCTGTCTACAAGACGAGGGGGTGCATACTACATGAAAGTCTCCCTATGGTCTCTTTACTTCTATTGTCTCAATCATTCAAACAAGAAACAGAAATAGAGAACATGTGAGATAAAGCAGTAAGACGTCCCAAACGCTCAGTCAAAATGTTCTTGATATCTGGCTTTACAAAATACAGCCAGATGATGTAGTAAGTATACACAATTGTTAGCAGCTGCAGTCTGACTTAGTTACAATTATGTAAAAAGTAAGTACAAGACAATCCGACTAACATGTCGGTGCCAAACGGCAAGGTATAAAGTAGATAACAAAACGAGCGGGGAAGTAAGAAACCCACTCGAGTCCTCCTGCGATCATCCCTCTAGTGTTGACCATCTTGGAGGTAGAAGTAAGCTGGATCCTCGGGGACCGGCTCTAAATCTGGCCATGCAAAACCAGAGAGGTTAGACCTCTAATAGCAAGTACCACAAGGAAGCACGACATGAGAACTAAAACCAGTAATGAGAAATATAATAATAGATCTCTACTTTCCACTAGGATTCACATCACGACACTTCGAACCAACCTCCCAACCAAACAAGGACAGAAGTTGGCCCGTCATGTCCTGACATTCTGATCATCCCAGTTAGGTAACAGAGTAGGTACAGTGCACAAACAAATCATCTTGAACGGCCAATCAAATCCTACGGCTTGCTATTTTGAGTCCCAAGTTATCCTGAAATTTATGCAATAGGGATTCCTCAGTTCTTACTATGTGCGAGCAAGGCTAGTCTATCCAATCAATCAATTGCGCCAATCATGTAATTTGACGAGTCCCAACGGGACGCCCGCCGTTAATATAGCATGTACAATAATATAAGCAGATAATGTTCCCTGCCCGTGTGACAGATTTACAGTATCTGTGGAAACCAGCCGGCCCGTCGGGCACTTAATAGTCCCAAGGGGGCTGCCATGTAAGAACTCGGAAATCCATTCTCTCCATGCCATCATTATTTTATTTAACTTAATAGTCTCTACGTTGAGTGAAGTTCCATGCCGTGGATCATGGTCATTCAAATGAGTACTTTCGTACGGGATACGATATGCGCAACTCTACAACGATACCCGTGCGGCTAGGTTGTAGGTTTTACATAGCGTGGTGCAACAATCAAATCTGACCACGGAGTAATCATGCCTTGACCATAAAGTACACATGCTGTTTTTGTAAGATAGATAAATAACTAAATAAATAAATAATTTGAAGCCTGCATGTGCCTATATGCCAATATTCGGGATTGGCTAATCGAGTACAATAGTTCATTACATGAACGTGTCTCATTCATTTCATTCAATAAGACGACTAGCCAGTCTCTTAGTTCCAACTAGGAACGCATGATCAATTATTAGTCAAGGTCACAATCATTATCAATGGTGACAAGGCATGAAAGTCAACTAGTATTCAGTGGGGTCGGGTCTACAACTCTCAGGGTTTAATTCCAGTCAATCGGGGTATCTATAACTCAATTTACGACACATGATACATCCCACGTAACAATCTATATTTAACAGAAATATCAACATATCATGTTTATATCAAGTTTATGCAAAAAGGCGTAGAGAGTAATGAAGAAGAAGAAGAGGAGGTATGGTGGCTACTCTCATGTTTATATCAAGTTTATATCAACAATCTAATAAGATATCAATATACAGGGCTATAGAAGATCCAGGGTAAGCAGGCTACTCTCATGTCAGCCTACGCTCATGTCAGCGTACGCTCAGGTCAAGCTACGCTCAAGCCAGCGTACGCTCAGGTCAAGCTACGCTCAAGTCAAGCTAGCGTATGGACTCCATACGACTCCTCTTCAAGGCAGCGTATGGACTCCATACGACTCCTCACTATCCAAGCCAGCGTACGCAAGTCATACGCTTCCAAAAGGCAGCGTATGAACTCCATACGACTCCTGACCATCCACGTGAGCGTATGCAAGTCATACGCTCCCAAAAGGCAGCGTATGAACTCCATACGACTCCTGACCATCCACGTGAGCGTATGCAAGTCATACGCTCCCAAAAGGCAGCGTATGAACTCCATACTGCGCTGCGCTAAAGAGCGCGCACAGCTCAGTGACGCAAGCTAAAAAGCTAGCATACACTGCTCACTGTCTTCTCCAAACAGCAAGAACTCCATGGTTGCACCCCAAAGTTCAAAAGTCCATAACTTGGTCAAAACAAGTCCAAATCCAACTTTCCAAAGGTCAAAATTGGGTAGAATAAACTTTTCTACAACATGGAACCATCAAAACTTGAAAACAAAGAAGTTTGATAGATCAAAACCACCAAACTCCGAAAATAACTCATTTCTAGATCTACAAAAATTAAGACTTCGAAATGAAAAATGCCAAGTTCTAAACTCTCTTAGGATCTTGCGAGGAAGATAAATGAACTACAAAAACATGGGTTCTCATGGGGAGCAAGTTGTACTTGCCTACGGTTTGGTAGGTGGAGAGAGTAATGAAGAAGAAGAAGAGGAGTAATGGTGAGAATGAGTAATGAGAAGAGAGAATGGAGAGGGTGGCTTTAAATATGGAAGGGGTGGTAGGTGGGAGCTAATGGGCCGGGTTGCAGGGGGATCCAACAAAGCCAACCCGAGAACCCAACCTAGGCCGAACCACAATAGGCTAACTAAAGCAGAGAATAAAATAACAGCAGAAATAAAATGCAGAAATAAAATTGCAGGAAATTAATTAACATGAATTAAAGAAAATTTAAATACAGAATAATACATGATAAATATTAAATAAATACATTCGAGTAGTACATGTATAAAATACGCATTCTGGGAACGGGAAGTGACATATATATATATATATATATATATATATATATATAATGCGGCTTAAAACGGTTCAAAAATGAGTCATTTAAGCCGTATTGTATATCCTCCATTAATTAATAAAAAATTCAAAAAAATATCTAATTACTACGTACTTATTTCTCAAGTAGTTAAGAAAAAAATTCTAAAATCCTAAAATATTCATATAACAAATCATAAAATATATTCAATATTCAAATTATATTTAAACTAAATACATGGTATTATCTAACTAAAATCATATCCAAAATTTTAAAAACATATCTAATAACAAATTCTAATTAAAATATATTCAAATCATATTTAACATATTTTAATATAATTAATTTTTTAATATCATAGGGTTTTTTTTCGTGCGTGCAACGCACGTGAAGGTGACTATATGTGTGTGCGTGCCCCCAAGGATTGGTGTAGTTGGTTAAGCCCGCTCCCTCTTCTATAAGGGAAGTGTTCAAATCTTATTACTCGCATTTAATCTTTGACTTATCTTGGGAGTATGAAGTGAGCTGCGATCGCGCCCAATAATAATAATAATAATATTATTAATATTATTATTTTTTTTTTATATATATATATATATATATATATATATATATAAGGCAAAAAGAATATAAGGCTAATTTGTATGTTCCTATATTACGTTGTTAACAATGAATATAAGAAACTATGGACCATTGGATGTAAACTAATGCTAAATATTGAATACGAACATTCTCCAAAAATTATGAATCCTTCTCAATAGGAAAAGAAGTTCTAAGAAATCTTTTTATATGGGCAAGGGGAAAAGAACTTATGATTCCTCAAAGAGAAATCTAAGGATTTTGATATATTGAAATCTTCTTGCTCAGCCGCAACCGATCTCCTGTTCGTGTCACCCAATCTTCCTTCTCATTCGTCCAATTCCTAAAGATCCTCCTGGTTTACTGTTGTCTCCTCCCAAATATTCTCCCATTCGTTTCACACAATCTTCTTTCTAGGTTGTCCAATTCCTAAAGATCCTCCTTGCTTATTGTCGTCCTCTCAACACTTCACCATTCACGTTTTCTCATATTTAATTTTATGGAATGGAAGCTCTGTTAAAGAAATAGGTCCCAACAGATCAGAAGTCATTACTGGAACATTTTTTCCTCATTTAATTCTATGTCATGGAAGCTCTATAAAAGAAATAGGTCATCGTTAAGATATCGGCTATCTGATCACATGTCCTTACATGGTAAAATTTTATCATCCCCTTTGTATACTCATCATGGATGAAGAGGATGTCGATTTCAATATGCTTCGTCCTTTCATAAAATACAGGATTGGTAGCAATATGGATAGCAGACTGATTATCACGCATATATATGTTGTGCTCGATCCTGTTTCTTCTTCCAATTCTTGTAGAAGATGCTTCATATATAACACCTCTGTTGTGCCATGGACAATGGCTCGATACTCTGCTTCTGAACTTGATCGTGCTATCACACTCTGCTACTTGCTCTTCCAAGATACCAAGTTTCTGCCAATAAATACAGAGCAGCCAGATGTAGATCGTCTATCTGTCAGGATTGCACCTCAGTCAGCATCAGTAAAACACTCAATACGAGTGTGTCCATGATTCTCCATTCGAATCCCTTTTCCTAGAATTTTGACTAGATAGCACAGGATTCTGAGAACTGCATGCCAGTATAAAACTCTTGGAGAAGCCATAAATCTACTTGAAACATTAACTGCGAAAGAGAGGTCCGGATGAGTCATGACCACCAAGTAGTTGAGTTTTCCAACTACTCGACGATACTGATCTGGATTGGTCATCAGGACTCCTTCGTCTAAAATTAACTTTGTCCCTGGGTCCATAGGTGAGGTTGCTCCCTTGGCTTGCATCATGCCTGCATCATTTAGTATGTCCAGCATATACTTTCTCTGGGATATTACAATGTTCCGCTTACTTCGTGTGACCTCCATGTCCAAGAAATAGTTCAAGGATTCCATATCCTTGGTTTGAAATTGTTCTCCCAGAAACTTCTTGAGCTTGCAATACCCTGGCTATCGTCTCCCGTGATTACAATATCATCAACATAGACACCAAGTAGTATCCTTCCAGCAGATGTATGCCGATAGAATACCGAATGGTCCTTCTTTGATTGACATATGCCAAACTAAGTGACAACATGTGTAAATCGACCAAACCACACACGAGATGATTATTTTAGACCATAGAAGGTCTTCCGCAAATGACACACCTTACCCTCCCTTGCAACAAATCCGGGAGGTTGCATCACATATACATCTTCATCAAGATCTCCATAGAGGAAAGGATTATTGATATCTAGCTGAAGCAACGGCCAGTCGTAGCAAGCAGCCAAAGCCAAAAGGACACAAACAGATGTCATTCTGGCAACGGGAGAAAAGGTCTCGAAATAATCCTCCTCATAAGTCTGAGAAAATCATTTAGCGACCAGATGAGCCTTTAGACGATCAAGAGCGTCATCCGGTTTCACCTTGATCGTGAACACACATTTGTAACCCAATGCCTGTTTACCGGGAGGAGGTAAATCGACTAAGTCCCAAGTATGATTATTCCAGAGAGCTTTCATCTCCTCGTCCATAGCAGCACACCAACCTGAATGTTTTAGACCCTCAACGTTTTTGAAAATTTAAAATAGTAGCCATCAAAGACTGAGTGTGGCCGGCAAGTCCTTTGTAGTTTTCAACATACAAGGGATAATCACGACAGGCACGACAGGGGCGAGGTGCTAGCGAAATAGGCGGAGCTGCTGAAGGAACAGGCCGAGGCGAATCAGTGGAGCCAGAGGAGGATGACTCTGTAGGCATTATTGGCGATGTTTGTGCGGGTAACTTCGACACTGACTGAATCGGTGTCTGTGGACCATCGGACTGAGTGACTGGCTCGGTAAGGGAGGGCACCCGTATAGGAGGCTGTTGTGTTTGATCAGAAAATATCAAAAATCCTCTTTCGGATAAACTTAGAGAACCGAATCTGTTATTCAACAAAGGTAACATTCCGAGTGAAAAAATACCTCTTCAAGACAGGGAAAAAATACTGATACCATTCTGATATTTAGGATATCCAAGAAAAATATATTTTATTGCCTTGTGATCTAATTTAGAAAGAGTTCTCGGGTATCCCGAATATAGCATAAGCAACAAAAATTCTGAGATGCGAAGAAAACGGCGCTCGTCCGGAATATAGCCTAGAAATAGAGTATTACCATTGAAAACTGACGATGGCATGCGATTAATAAGATAACAAGCGGTAAGAACCGCATACGATCAAAGTTTCTTGGGAGTACGTGCTTAAAACATAAGAGCACGCGTTGTTTCCAAGAGATGACGATTTTTGCGCTCGGTCACACTATTCTGTTGTGGTGTGCAAGGACATGAAGTTTGGTGATGATGCCATTACGGGCCAGATGAGTATCGAGTTCATGAGATAAATACTCACGACCATTGTCACTCAGAAAAATTATAATTGGAACACCAAATTGTGTTTTGATTTCGGCATAAAAATTGCACCAAATGTTAAATAATTCAGAGCAATTTTTCATCAGATAAACAAACGTGAGATGAGTAGTCATCAACGAATGTAACAAAATATTTGAAACCCATGGCTGATTACACCATACAAGGTTCCCAGATATCAGAATGCACCAACTCAAAAGGATCGGAAGCAATTTTATTATGACTCACCGGATAGGAAATCCGATGATGTTTAGCTAAATGACACGACATACAATAAAAGAAAGAATGTCTAAAGATGGGTACATTTTCTGGAGAGCTTAGATAGATGGATGGCGACTGTGAGGAAGAACTAGGGTTAGGGTTTGGATCCATGTGTGTGTGGTGGGGGGGAGGGCTGAAGGGGGGGCGCTGAAAGGGGAGGGGCTTGGGGGTTGCAGACATCAGCATCAGCAGGAGGGGGCATGGGGGGAGGCTAACAGGGGGGCAGGGGGTGGTGCGGACAGCAGCAGCAGTAGGAGGGGAGGCCGCTGACGGGGGGAGGGGGGGGGGGGGAGGGGAGGAGTGGGGGGGGGGGGGAGGGGGGGAGGGGAGGGATGGCGGGGGGTGCTAGGATTTTGTGGAGAGAGAGAGGGGGGGTTGGATGACGGGTACGGTTTTGGTTCTGATACCATGGAGATATTAGAATATTATGATAATTTTATTAATGAATGAGAGCTACATATATATAGGAGAGGCTAACCCCTCTTACTTCTGTTCTAGACAATGTGGGACTAAATCCCACTACTAATATTATTAATATACTTAACATATAGTAAAGAACAATTTTTTCATTCTGACTTCTGTCCTATCTCATATTTGGCTGCAACGACAGCATCTGATAACTGAAACAATTCAAAGTATATATTGAAGAAATTTAAAGTGGAAATGTTATCCTACCCGGAGTACCAATTCCAATTGTATCACCAAGGGATATCTCAGAGCAGCCCATGTCATAAAGCTCCTTCGCCACATATGCGACTTTTGATGGAGGCACTGCTCCCTCTATAGGGCATCCTACCACACATGATACATACCTAAGACAGTAATATATTGGTGATAGATCAGTCACAGAGTTAAGACAGCTTAAACCTTGATAGCAACTGCCAATCAATAACATGCTTGAGCAGTAAAAACCAGGAACAGTTTAGAAATTACTACTTCATTTAGCTTAATGATACTAAGAATGCAATATTATAGAAATACAAAAGTCAACTATAGTAAACAACTTTGCCGTCCAATATTACTTTTCAATTTCAAAAACTGAGGTGCTCCTAATGATCACCATGACCTCTTCTAAGTCATGGACAATTTAGATAACGGTCTACAAATATGCCCAGATATAACTACATTAGATGTTAATTAATTATATTTAATTGATATAGGAATGGTACTGGCAGAATAAACACGTGTCCAGATGGTTATTTCCTAGTCGATGATAGGTGATGAAGGACCATTCAAACATGAGTTCAAGTCCAAGTCCAGTTGGGACTGACTTCGACTTGGGTTTATTTCATGTGCACTTATTTAGTGCATTTGGTTTATATTTTGTTTGTTTATGATTATGCTAGGATTGATTTCTTGATGGCCAAGGATTGTGGCTTATATAAACAATTGTCGTGCAGAACTTAATTTTGTGGCATAATTGCCTATTAATGGATAAAACTCTTCATGTTTATTATTGATTTATTTCTTAGTATTGCTTGAACCCTAAACCCTAGGTTTTATTTCTTAATGTGCTTATTTTTAGACCGGAACTTCCAGTTTAACACATAACAATTCTGTCCAGAAACAATATCCATCAATTTTCCCTAAGTTATAAACCATATATATATATATATTTTTTTTATAAACCATATATATATATATATATATATATATATATATATATGTATATATATATATATATATATATATATATATATATATATATATATATATAATACCCATATATATAATACCCATATCCCGGTTTTCTAAAACTTTCCACTCATTTTCTTCCAAAAAAACTAAAATCAATTTAGAGCTTAGGTTGTATCGTGGGTCTCAACGCGAAGGTTTTGGAACAAAGGATCATCTTCTTGGGAACGAAATCAGTTTGTCCTACTTGCAAGGCCTACTCCGCAAGGCTTTGGTAAAGCAAATCTATTATTCTGAACTCAATTGTTAATTTCTAAAATATGTGAAGGTTATTTGTGGTGAGATTAGTTATAATTGTTGCTTTCTAATTAGAACTATCGGGAGCACACTGCATACACAACGTATCCGGTTGCAATGTTGTACCATTCCTTTAAACAAGCAGCCACAATAGCTGGGTATCAGTCAATGGAGTGGCACAGAAGCTGCCACTATATGTTGGTTTGAATCATCATATTTTTGAATAGCTCGGAAGGTTTTAGCAGCAATTATGGCGAATATGTCCGTGTAGAATCACCTAAAGGAAAACCTTGCCGACTTGTTCAATTTGCTAGCTGCGACTACACAACAATGGATTTAAATCATTCTGCCGAGAACACCCTACGAGATGGAACTATTTTCCTGTCTTCTACTACGATGAAGGTTAACCACTATGCCAGAAGTGCTTATAAGTTTACTCTTCAGTCAGTTTTCCAAAGATATGGAAAGTTGATTCGTGTCTATGTGCCTGAAGGCAAGCTATGTAGGTTGATACATTTCACTACTGAAGGTTCTGCAGATAAGGCTCTAATAGAACCACAGGGAACACTGGTGGGTAGACAAAGCATCCGTTGTCGGTGTCGTACCAGTCCTGCTTTTTTAGCGCATTATTCAGTTTGTTCAAAAGGTTATAGTAGACCTTGAAAGTGGTCTGACAATGTTGGTGACGGTGACACTCCAGAAACCATTGAGGATGATTTAGTTGCGATTAGTGCACCTTTACATATCGTTAGGTGTTTGCCTACATTATGTGCACCCATACCATTAGGTTCTCAGTCTTGTAAGTCAATTGAGCCCATGACACCATCCCTATGCGAGTTTTTTTTGAGTCATCTGCACCTCATATTCACGATTTAAATTCTGATCTAAGTAGGCGTATGGTTGGGGGCAACGATTATTGCATAGCTTCAATGGGTGATCTTAGAAATTGCAGGGATTTTCAGTTGGAGCATAACACCCAGGCTACCTTATCATGGTCCCTACCACCTCTCATCGCCACCCCAGATTTTACAGCGTAAGTGTGATTGTCTGCTTTAGAGGGATAAGATTGATATGGTTCCAAGTGGTCCATTACCATATCTCATCACCATCTCAGGGTTAACAATGTAAGTGTTATCGTCTGCTTTAGAGGGATAGGTTGATCCATATCCAAGAGTTGTAGTTTTATTTTCTACCACAACCACTAGTACCACCTAGCAAGGCATCCTAGATTACCAGGAGTTTCATGCCACTTCCACCACCAATATCGCCAACATTACCGGCTCCACCACATCATCTCTGAGGTATCCTAGACAGGTGTCGGGTAGAGTTTGGAGGATGATCTCGCTGTGGTTGTTGGTGACCATGTTATGCGTTACTTTTGTCACAACCCTTCCCATAGTCCCGTCAGGACATAATCGGTCCATGGGCCACATGTGCATTCACTTGGCCTGATTTGCCAAAATGATTAACCCGCATGTACAAATGAGACCTAATATGGCACTAAATCTTAGAGCTTCACAATCTCCTCCATCAAAGACACGACAAAATCGTCGCAGCCCCAGAATAGCCAAGTCTCACCTTAGTGGAACACAATCCACTAGGTAACTCTGATACCAGCCTGCTAGGACATGACTCATGCACGGACGATACGTACAGATAACCTGGCCTCTTGCCAAAATGATAAACCCGAATGTACAATGAGACCCAGACACTCACATATAAGCAATCAAACTCTCATCCCATAACCGATATGAGACTAGATCTTAGGGCTTCACAACTTGGTTCATTAGTCAGGAGATCAAACTTTATGAAAAAGGTTGAGGTGTTGAGCATTTTCACCCTGACCTGCTAGAGGAGTATCATCATCACTATTCACCAAGAGGTAAACTTCGAAGCCGAGGAGATTGGTGGAGAACAAATTCAGACTTGGATCCGAGTTCGAGTCCAGCTAAGGACTGATTTGGTATTTTGGGTGCACTTATTTGTGTGTATTTTGTTTAATTAGACATGATTTATTAGGATTTGGTATATCTTATAGGAAATACCCTTAAAATCTTTCAAAACGCCATCCAAGTAGCTCAAGAACAATCCTAGACTTGTCTACCATTAGCCATGTTAAGTATTAATATTAATATGAGTAGTATTGGGTTTTAGTCTCACATTTGATAGAACAATAGTGAGAGGGGTTAGCCTCTCCTATATACATGTAACTCCCTCATCAATAATAATCATACTACCCCCAACCCTCTATAAAACAAAACAAAACCCTAGATCCCTTTATGGCCACCCCCTCCCCTCCCATATATATATATATATATATATATATATATATATATATAAACATGAAGAGCTCTGCTAGGGTTTTCCCTATGGCGGCGACCACGCCTCCTCCTCGCCCCCCAGGTCCACTCGCGGGGGGAGTGAGGCGGATCGGAGGGAAGGGGGGGCGGGCGGCCCCTCCTGACAGGCGGCGGCGTTGGGAACCACCTAGTCGGGTGGGGGGGGGGGGGGGTCGGGCGGGACTCGTGGGACCCCCCCGGCAGGGGGTGGGGGGGTGGTCGGGCTGGACTGGAGGGAACCCCCCCCCAGGCGGGAGGGGGTCGGGCGCAGGGGGCGAGGCCCCTCCAGGCGGGGGGGTCAGGCGCGGTAGGAGGGACCCCCCATGCGGGTCGGGGTCGGACGCGTGTGGGACCACCCCAGGCAGGGGAGGGCCGGGCACAGGTGGTGGGGCTTCCCCAGGCGGGGGGGAGACGGACGCAGGTGGTGGTGGGACCTCCCCAGGAGGGGGGGTCTACGGCCCAGGTTTTCGAGTTTGGTTCGGGATCTGAGCTGGGGGTAGACAGGACTGGAGATGCAGGCTGGCAGACGGTGGTGAGACGACGGACAGGAGGGCGACGAGGGATCCAGACTCAAGTCTTGGGTCGAACGGGAACTGGAAATTATGGGAATCGGCCATCAATAGGCACAGTGGATCCACGTCGTCGAGGGGGAGGTACGGTGCGCACAGTGTCGGGATGGTGGCCAAAGGCGACGGCGGCAGAGAAGGCAAAGGGCATTGCTGTTGATGCCGGTAGGCAAGGCCCGGGACCCGCGAGCCCTCCAACCAGGACTCACACAGAGGAGCAGAGGCCTCAGTCCTGGAAGGAGGTATGCACGCCTGTGGAGACGAAGAGCCCGTTGTCGATGGAATTTGTTACACCGATGACGGTCGGAGGAGGGCTCCGGGCGTAATTCTCCGCAGAGGAAATAGCGGAGGTTACAAACTTCTGGAAGAACACATTGATGCTATATGTGTTAGGTAACAAACCGTTTTATGGCCAAATTCGAGGATATGCGGAGAGAGTCTGGAGACCCAAAGGCAGCATGGAATTCTTCTCCCGGGAGAATGGGTTTTACTATGTTAAATTCGGACTAGCGGAGGATGTGACCAGGATTTTGCAGGGAGGGCCCTGGTCATTTGATGGAAGGCTCATCATATTGAAGGAGTGGACGCCGGAGCTGAGATGTGAGAAGGAGGTGCTGAATGCTATTCCCATATGGATCCGATTCCTAGAGTTCCCAGTGAAGTATTGGAGCATCCCGCTCCTCATGAGACTCGCCAGCCTAGTGGAAAAACCGATCAAAGCGGATGAGGCTACTGCTTTCCACACCAGACTGATGTATGCCAGGGTCTTTGTGGAGATCAAGGCGGGCTCGGAACTGCCAAGTATGCTGGAATATCAGGTTCCGTCCGTGGAGATTCTGACACAGTCAGTGGAGTATGATTGGGTTTCCCCCATGTGCTCCTACTGTGAGTGCTTTGGACACGCTACTAGTGCTTGCAAGTATAAGGAGAAGTAGGTCGTTAGGCCACCGGCAGCTCAGACGGAGGCATCCGGGATGGAGGCGGCTACCAGCCACTTACCTGGGGAGACATCGACAGGTAGTCATATGGAGGAGGACACGGTGATTGAGGTCGACAGGAGGCTGAAGACAGGATCCCCGCAGAAACGGGAGAGTACTCAGGGCATGTTGGTCACTTTCAGGCCACAGAGGAACATGGTGACCAGGGGCATGAGCGTGGCTGGCAGCAGTCAGAAGGTGATGGAAGCCCCACCGGTGATCATGGTATACAGCAGCAGGAAAAGACATGCTCCGGCCACGCGGGAGGATATTCCCCAGGCGAGGGATCTGGACGACCAGACTGAGGCCAATCCTGACTGGGCCCTTACCCTTAGCAGGATTCAGGTACATCTTGCTCCTTCCTCCATGGTGAATGCAGACATTGATCAGACGGATGTGACACTTCCCTCGGGTGTCGATCCAGACGAGTTTCAGGAGGACCCTTCATTTATTAATTAATGTCGGTCCTAGCCTGGAACATCAGGGGGGGTGTTCCATTGGACGCTGGAGAGAGATTGGAGGAGTTCTGAGGAGAGGCGTGTGACATAGCTATTTTGCTGGAGACGAAGATCAGAGGGGCCGCGATTCTCTCACGTCGGACTCCGGCAAACTGGGACCACACTCACAACTTAGATCTTTGTGATATGGCAAGGATCTGGGTTAAGTGTGTAATGTCCCGTTCCGCGCGAGGCATTTGGTTGGCTTGTTGGATGGGATCAGAATGTTGGACCGTGACTTGTGTTGGAGATCAAGAGAGTTGAGACTGATGCAGTCTCTCTTAGCTGGCTAAACGGATTAAGTGTTGGAACGTGGCTCGCTGGTGGAGCTACGCTTAGAGGGAATGTGTGCAACCAGAATAAGAAGACCCTTTTATGCAGGCAAGTGGAACTGTCCTCCTTCCTCCTTATTCCTGCATGCTTAATAAATGGAATAACGTGATGCTATGAATATGTCCCGAATGTCTCTTACCTTGAATGTTGAATAATTGTGATGCGATGCTTTAGTTGCTAAATCGATAGAGATGCATATGCTGGAAATCATTGAATGAATAACACATGAACTTTGAATTGTTGAACGAATCACACTCGAACTGCTAATGTAACATGATGCCTGAGAATGAATCGATAATGTCCCTTATGCTTAATGTTGATGAAATGAATGAATTACTTGAATAATGAGATGCTGCGTGAATGATACATGAGAAAAGAATTGAATATACTATTGTTCCTATGAAATGAATGAAATGCTACAGGTCCCTTCGAAATGAATGAATGTTGTTGTTCCTCCTTAGAAGGAACGTAATGAGAAACGTTGCAATGAAACAAACAATGAGAATTGATGAGACTTGGGATCGTTGAGATCACCAAATGAAATGATGGTAATATTGGGAATGAATAAGTCATTGAACATGACTTGAATGAGATGAATGATGATGCATTGTTGTCTTTACTTCAATATTTCACCATGCATTTTATGTTCACAATTGAGTCGGACACGCATTCGCATGGTCATAGGACAACTTATGCATAAGAGATGGGGATATGTTTTCTCGGACAGTACCCCGGGACGTTAGGGCGACCGATCCGGCCTAGGAGGAAACATTGGCGTGCCAGTAGGGGCACGGGTTTTGCGAGGCATCCTTTGGGGCTAGCTACCTTCTCTGGAGTCATCGCATTACCGATGAAGACCTATATGGCAACGTCTGTATGGTTAAACACCAGTGACCATGTAGTCAGGATGCATGCTAATGAATGTTTTGTGCAAGCAGAGTAAGTATATCTGCTAACTTGTATTTGATGCAGGTACGAGGGAGTCGGCTATCGGTAAGAAATCACTTAAATGTGATATACTCAATATATGTGTTGGTTAAACTTGCGTGCTTAACGTGCCAAATAAATAATGCTATGCGTAGTCTTTCAATATGAGAACCTGCTTAACATGTTAAATTCAGTATGCTAGAAAGATGCCTTGCTATGAACATTGCTCAAACATAACATACATGCTAAGTGATGCTTGAAGTGAGAATTGTCATAACATGTTTAAGATGTTAATGTTAACGATGCCTCAATGATGCCTTTGCATGATAACACCAAGAATGCTATAATGATATGTCCACATGAATATTGCAAAGAATATGTTTACATGCTTCACTATGATGATTGTCCATGAACTGTAAACTGATGCTAGGCCCCAAAGTAGAAAGATCATTCTATTAAAATGCTTGCTAAAATCGACCAGTTAGTGTTGGTTTAGGCGAGTGGGTTGGATTCTGTTCGCCAGTACATAGATGATGTGCTGACCCACGTGTTGTGGGCAGGTGCTCGTGCTTGGGATACTCTACACACGAAGATTGGCTTGATTGGTCCCGCGGCATCGAAGATTTGTTGGACATACAGAAGCTCTCCTTATTCAAGATGATGTCTTCTGTTTATAAAGGACATAATGTATGGAACATTGTAATCAGTTGTACCAGTGAGTTGTAAGCCAAGTTGGTATATCGAGTTGTAATCCAATGTATCCAAGTATCACATGTAAGCTGTATACCATTGTTCAGTTGGCTTTCAATGTAAAATGAGATGTGTTGTAAGCACTGTACTTCAATACAAGTCTTGTACTCTTCTTCAATTATCAATAAAGAGAATAAAGTTCTGTATATCTCTGTGAGACTTCAAGTTATCCTTTTATCTCCGCTGCTATAAAGAAAATGATGTGTTTCTATTCAATAATAAAGATTGTCCTTATTAACTTCAATTTGTCTGCTTCTGCCGCTGCGATGTGTTCCTATTTGAAGATAATCGATTATGTACCATCTTTGCCTTGTACAAGTGCAATACCAGACTTGTACGGCATCATGCCCAAGCGAGGACGATCGATTCCAAGAGATAAAATATGTGAATAAATGACTCTACGAATCGGGACGTGACAAATTGGTATCAAAGCACGGCTTTACGTCCTTGGTCTCTTCTTTGATTCATTTCAAATCAAAGTTGCATCGACGATTAACCAAAGTTGCTTCCGCAATCACTCAACGTTGCTTCCGACATTAAATCAAAGATGGCTTCCGCGATTTTGTTGTCGTTGTTCTGCAATCATCCTATGTTGTTTGTGTCTGAAAGTTCGTTGACCGTCTTGGCTGCTCATTGGATGTTCCATACAATAAGTCTATATACATTGTGATGCCCCTGAATGAATGATTGTTGTTGATTTGGACACAAATAACCCAACAATGACTCGATGCCATAGTATGCTATGTTGTGAATGTTGTTTGGAATGTGGGAATAATGAAAAGTGGCTATGTATGCTGTAACAAGTTGAGATTGCATGTGATGTTGAAATTGAATTGTGAATGGGGTAATTGATGGATGAGTTCGACATAACTGGTGAGTCGACTCAGGGGTGATGGCTAGTACTTTTGAGACCCTAAGAATGTTAGCTCGTGATATTGAGACTCCGAGATGTTGGCTAAGTGATGTGATCATTATAGACCCCGAATGTCCAGAATAGATTTGAGTGGGATTGTTTAAGGATGGCTTCGTTTCTGAGTGGTATATTGCCTCTACCACCTCAGAACGAGATGTATGTTGACCCTTTCCATAGTATAGCAAGGAGACTATCTGTGGGTACTGGGTAGTGCCGAGACTTAGCTGGAAGTCATGTATTGTGGCTAGATAGCTCGAGTGTCCCTTGACGGTGATGTTATATTGAGTAGCGAGATTGTCGAAAATTGTAACTGGTGGCTTGGTTAGAAATTGTTTAGTCGAGTGATGACTCAGACTAGTAAGACCGTTAGTATGCTATGGGTGAATAGATTTGGCTAGAGAATGTTGTGGCTTAGAACATCTAAATGTTGACTTCGATTGGTTGGATGTAAATCAAATGTGGCTAATACAAAGTTGGTTGCATAGCTGAAAGTTTTAGAAATATTGTCGGTGAACCAAAGGAATATTAGAGATTTTTGCCTTGACCCTAAGGTGTAATAGATGTTAACCCATCTAGATCACCAAAGGATAGTCGTTGCCTATGTGCATGTATGCTGAGGAATCTAATGGGATTAGAAAAGTAACAAGTAACAACCCTGAATAATTTTGTTGCATAGAGAATGGTCAGTTGATACATGAATTGTCGGATTGAATGGAATGAACTACTCGACCCTTGCTGCATGAGATTTAAGAATGTCCATAAGATAGTTTGATGATTGAGAAACGAATGGGATTGGGAAATTACAAACGTGTTAGATAATATCGGTATATATGACTGTCGGTTGGGATATAGATTGTTGGCTTATGACTTAGTGGTGTGACTTCGTCATACAGACCGAATAGTATGATTCCATAGTTATGTTAAGACTATCGGAATCGATGACCCTTGAATAGTTAGCCTTGGCTTATGGGTTCGTGTGAGTACAAAGGATTTGAAATAGAAATTGAATCATTGGGAATTTACTTGATAGATTATTAGAACGATGAGAATCGTATGTCGGGTTGGAAATTGACCGTAATGTTGATAGATCAATCTTAGTCGATCGTTGGGTAAGTCTAGAATGAGCCTATGTGGGAATTATTTCCTTGAGGAAGACCCTGGCTAGATAGACTTGACCCTAGCGACCAGTTGAGGACTTACCAATTGTTGGCATAGCCGACAATGGCGATTAGTTATTCAGACTAAGTTGATACCCATAGGTTTGGGTAGAGCTCCTTAGAACTGTCGGTTGCTTGTTGGCCCTGTCACCCCCAGTTTCCAGAAACAGGGATATTTTTATAATTTTCCACTTTAAAAATTATTTTGGAATTATTTATTTATGATTTGTATTATTTTGGGGTTATTTGAATCGGGTTCGAATTTCAACTCATTCCGACTTGTTTTGACTTGTTTCGGGGACCCGGGATAGTTTTGACCTTAGCGGGCCCACACACTAGTTAGCCATGGCCCACATGTTAGATATTTTGGTTAGTGACTAGACTAATTATTTTAGTTAGTATTAATTAGAGATTAGTGATTTCGGTTCGACTAAACTACCCCCGACTTAACCACTTACCTTTGTATTAGCAAATAGGCATTAGAGGGGCAAACTTGTAATTAGTAAATAGGACAAAAGGGACCATGCTTGGCCGGCCACAATAGGATAGGGCTCCCCTTCATTTCAACATTATCCACCCTCTCTTTCTCTCTCTTGTTCTTCCCCAAATTGATTTTGAGAGCTCCCCCATTTGTTCCTTCACCAAATTAGGTAATTTCTTCTCCAAATTAATTTTCCTCTCATGTAGATTGGTTAGGAACCCAATAGGAATGATTCCCATGGTTGTGTCTCCATTAGAGACCATTTTGTGTCCATTTGGATATTTCTAGGGGTGTCCAATATGTAGGTTTGTGTCCCAATAGGAAAAACCCCCATTTGGACACATGGATATTGTTGTGTATTGATTTTTGTGTTGTTCTTCCTATTGTTCCAGATTTTTACATGTTTTAGAATGTATTTTCCAAGTATTTTAATGTATCATATTCATTTTCCTTTATGTATATATATATAGTTATATATATATCATTCTATATATTTTTTTTTCATTCTATATATATATATTTTTTTCATTCTATATATATATATATATATATATATATATATGGTGGATATTATAGGTGAGTTTGTGGTGTGGTGTTGTGTTGGGAGGGGCTTGATAGGTTCGGCCAAGTGGCCATGGGGTGTGTTGTGTTTGTTAGAGGGGAGTGAGGGGGAGGTGTTTGATATTGTGTTTGAGTGTGGGAGAGCATGTGTAATTGTGTGTGTGTTGTGGGTGAGATAGAGATGAGTTTGTGGGGGTGTGAGAGTGAAGTAGAGGGAGGAAAGAACCCCCAAACTGCTGTGCAAACAGCCCATGGCTGTCCCCATTTCCCCCTACATGCTGTCCAAAAACCCACACAAAACAGTCCCAAAACCCCTCCATTTCTGTCCTATTTTTCCCTTTCACAACAGCCTGTAAAACCCCCACATAAACCACTCAAAAACAGTCCAACAAGGACCCATTTACTGCTGTAAAGGACAGCCATATAAACCCCCTTGGGCTGTCCATATTTCACCACAATTCAGTCCATAATTTTCCCACATTTCAGCCCCCTTGTTGCTCTCTAACACACCACCAAATACCCCCTAATTGCTGTCCTATACTCCACCAAAAACCCCCACAAATTCAGTCCAAGAACAGCCCTATAACCCCACTTTTCAGTCCCCACAAGTCCCCCAAAATCTGTCCACATAATTACCTATGTGTGTGTGTGTAGTTGTGAGTTTAAGTGGGTGTGTGAGAGCCTAGAGTGCATAGTTAGTAACCTGTAGTTTAGCCTATTGTCTAAACAAATAGGAAACCTATAGGAGAAGCCTATGAGAGTGATAAATATAGGAGTGTGTCATGTGAGTGTTGTGTATGAGTGGTGTTGATGAGTGTGGTATAGAAAAGGGTAAAATTCATGATATAGGTAAGGTAATGGGTAAATGGTTAGCATGTGTCATAAGATGGCCTAGATACCTAGGATACCCAAATTTCTTGGTAGGTAAACCTTAGATAGGTTGATATCTAGCTACCCTAAGGAGCCTAGGCTAGTACCATGGGTATTTACGGGGTTTCCTTGGGTTGGGCAAGGTATCGGGATTTACCTTGGAAGGGTAAATGCTAGTTTTGCCTAGGAATAGGGTAATTGTGTTAGAAGCCTAAGATAGAGTTAGAACTTGATTCCCGTGGTTGGTAATGATCAAATATGGTACTCTAAGACTAATTTTGACGTCGGTTGACCTTTTTGACCAAAAGTCAACCGAGAGTCAAACTTAGCCTTTAAGCGACCCAATTTGACCGAAACCAACCCAGAGTTGACCAGTTGACTGAAAGTCAATAGTTGGTCAACATTAGACTAGTTGACCTAGGGTTGACCTAGAGTTGACCAGAGTTGACCAGGGTTGACCAGAGTTGACTTTTTGACCAAAAGTCAACTGTAAGTCAACCTTTGATCCCGATTGACCTAGTTTGACTTGGATTGACTTCCAGTGACCTAGTATGACCTAGTATGAACCAGTATGACCTAGTATGAGCCAGTATGACCTAGTGTGACTCAGTCTGACCTAGATTGATCTAGTTTTGACTTAGACTTGCATTCATGACTTGAATTAGCTTCCTTTTTCAGTATTTAGCCCTGTTTGACTCATAGTATCTTATTTTAGGTCTGTGATCACTCTGAGCGTCTGTTCACCCTATCAGTTCAGGACCACAGGCGAGTACATTCACTGATAGTTTTCATTGTCTTGATATCTGCTATATCCGATTCAGTTGTAGTGTTATACTCGATTTCCAGTCACGACAGTTCACGGACTAGTATGTGTTGGATCATGACATGGGATGTTATTCCTAGAGTTACATGGTATATTGGTACATATTCTGTCTTATTTCAGTGTATTGGTATAGACACCGATTTCAAAAGGGGACTTGCTACCCTCTTATGGAATCTCGTGTCATAACGTGTCATCTCCAGATCCATTGTACTATTCAGGGATGGGGGAGTTATTAGTGGTTGTGTGATCAAATTCCCACATGGTTCTATGGTACATATGGTTCATAGCTATACCCTCACCTCACGACGGGTAAAGCCTTACCCTATACGGTTCATAGCTTTCCATTGTGACCGGCCTTATCGTTCTATTGTATACAGGGTTCATAGCCGGTCGGATGGAAAGCCTGATCATATCTTCCCAAGCCGATCACATAACACACTAATAATTCAAGGCACCTTTTATATTTATTTTCTTAGGAGACTAAGTTCTGTTCGGGAGAAGGGTTACAGCCCCGGTCCTTGTTTGGTTTAGGGGTTGTAACTCGGCTTCCGAATGGTTCCCAAGTCATCCTATATATATGTATTATCGTCCTTTTCAGTACTCACATCCTGATATGTATATGATATGTATTTCCAGTTGATTTTGTCTTGTATTTCATTATACTGTCTCTTATAGCTTTTGTCAATTCACATGGAACTGTTGTTGGTGTTTGTACTTGCTCATTTTTCTGACAGGATACCGTTGATAAATTTTACAGATGATTCAGAGGCTGATTGTCCGACCTACTATGGGGTTGAGTCGGACGGAGTAGACTTAGACTGTGGCTTGTTGGTAGAGCCACTAGACTTTGCTCACCCAGAGTAGCATAGTTTAGTTAGGGTTGCCTGGCCTGCGAGCCAGCTAGTACATTTCAGTTTGTAGCATCTATCTTATATTATCTGAGACTCTGGATGTTGTGTTAGCTCTGACTTGTGGATTTGGACTCGTTTCCTGTTTTATCTATCATATCTCTTTTCATGCTATCTACCCTAGTTTTGATTATGTGATTGAGACTGTATTGTTATGTCACCTCCATTCGGAGTGTATATACTGTACAGGTACATTTATCTGTTTTAGTCGTAGTATTTACAGACCCTATATACAGCGTTCTATCGCCGATTCTGCGGCATAGGCTGGACGTAACCACGTGCTCGTGCCCCTCTTCAGGGTGCGGGTCGTGACACGTTCTTGTGGTGGCCCATGCAGGTCAGAGTCGCAAATAGTGCGATCTCGTAATGGTGCTCGACTTAGAGTACTAATTACGAGCCTGCGACTAGGACGTAGGATCTAGGGTATGGTAGGAGTTACTCAATCACATTTTAGGAAAATTCTGATCTTTTGATTACCATGACAACTCTTCTTGCATTTGAATTCAATTGTCCTCCTTTGATAATATCTTATCTTGTGCCATATTGATCTCTTGGGTTCAATTCATCTTCAGGATGACGGTGACTCGTTCTCAGGCGGCTGGGCCTAGTACAGTTCCAGAGAGGTCAGATCCGGGAGGTCTTCCACCTCCGGCTACGGGAGTAGCAGTCGAGAGAGCAGTAGCCTCAGCCCCTGCCCTTCAGGCAGGAGTAGCAGCGACAGTTCCCGGAGGTCTTCCACCTCCAGCTGGGGGAGCTGTAGTTCAGGGAGCTGCCACATCAGTCCCTGCCCTTCAGGCGGGAGCGGCAGCGACGGTTTCAGGAGGTCTTCCACCTCCAGCAGCGAGACCGTCCATGGTTATCCCTGACATTCTTCCACCGCCGCCTCAGTTACCGACAGACACTCAGGGGATGATGGCCCTTCTGCAGCAGATGCTGCAGACACAGAGAGCACAGGCAGAGGCACAGCACCGTCAGGCAGAGATGCTGCGACAGACCATGGAGAACTCGCATCAGCTAGCTATGGTAGCAGTGGAGAGGGGTGCACCGGCTACAGTTCAGGGAGCACCAGCATAGCAGCAAGGTCAGGGGAGGCCCGGTACACACCTCCACTTCAGGAAGATGAACCCGCGGGAGTTCAAGGGTACTGAGGGTATCCTATACGCGGATGACTGGCTAGAGGATGTCCAGCGGAGTCTGGAGTTGGCAGAGGTCCCGAGAGGTCTGTGGGTGACGTCTGCAGCGAGCCAGTTCTTCGATATAGCGCTGACTTGGTACCGCACGGATCCGCGTGTGTCAGTGAGAGGTATCTCTTGGGAGGACTTCAGGAAACTCTTTAAGGAAAAGTTCTACCCAGATGTACCCTTGACAGCTTTGGAGGGAGGGGCAGTTTGCCAGTCTGGTGCAGGGGAACTCGTCGGTAGACGAGTATGCAGCGGAGTTCTTCCGCCTGAGCAGGTTTGCACCCAGTTTGGTCCAGGATGAGGGGTGCAAGGCCCGGAAGTTCCGGAGGGGTCTCATACATGCAGTGCGCACTCGCACATCTGGGCGACGAGATGCGACCTTCGAGCAGATCCTTATGGAGGCTCAGATTGCAGAGGAGGACTTCGGCCTCAAGCCGAAGAGGGGCAGTGACGCTCTTGGAACTAGTTCGAGTGCAGGGCCAGCGAAGCGCCCACATTTCCAGCAGAGGCAGTTTCAGCAGCAGCAGCCTCAGTTGCAGTTTCAGCAGGCACGGGCGCGTGCCCAGCAGTACCATGGACAGGGCCGGAGGCAGGACATCCAGCGTGCCTTCTGCAAGAAGATGGGGCATACCCGGGAGGCTTGTAGGATGAAGCTGGGAGTCTGTTTATTCTGTGGAGCTCCAGACCACCAGGTGAAGGACTGTGCGGTCCGTGCAGCCAGACAGGCAGGCCAGGACAGAGTGCAGCAGGCTATAGGAGGCCAGCAGGGGCGAGCTTTCGCCATGGCAGTTGAGCCCACTCAGGCAGTAGCAGAACAGATAGCAGGTTCCAATCTTTCGATCTCATTTTTGCATTGCTTCCTCGTGAACTGTCTTGAACTTCGATTCTATCTGTTCTTTGCTCGTTGGATGAAATTTTGTTCTTGTGATGTGACATTTTCTGAGATAAGTCGTATGGGCTAGGTCGCCTCGATTATGAGATTTTAGAATCCTCTATGGTCATGCTAGCAGGCAGAGTGAGGACATATAGTCGGACTATGGACGTATCTCTCGGGTGTGGGAATTTAAGGTTTTCGCTGCCAAGCTAGCGGCAATGCGAAAATTTTAAATACCATAATTCTAGAGGTATGTATCGTAGTTGAGGACTCTGTGATAATCGTAGCCTTGCTCACTGGCATGACGGAGATTCTGAGTATCATGATTATTGGACAGACGCATACGATTATCAAATTGCATTAATTTTCTGTGTTGCTTCGTTTTAAGTTTTTGGATGATTCTTTTAAGTTGGATAGACTTATATTTGAGAGTAATTTTAAATTTTATAAATTTAGTCATTTAATTCCTGCTTTGATTTTTGAGATTTTAATCATTTTAAATTTTTAGCCATGACTTGTGAATTTGAGATTTTACTATTGTTTGGTTTTAATTTCGAGGACGAAATTTTTTTAAGGTGGATAGATTTGTCACCCCCAGTTTCCAGAAACAGGGGTATTTTTGTAATTTTCCACTTTAAAAATTATTTTGGAATTATTTATTTATTATTTGTATTATTTTGGGGTTATTTGAATCGGGTTCGAATTTCAACTCATTCCGGCTTGTTTTGACTTGTTTCGGGGACCCGGGGTAGTTTTGACCTTAGCGGGCCCACACACTAGTTAGCCATGGCCCACATGTTAGATATTTTGGTTAGTGACTAGACTAATTATTTTAGTTAGTATTAATTAGAGATTAGTGATTTCGGTTCGACTAAACTACCCCCGACTTAACCACTTACCTTTGTATTAGCAAATAGGCATTAGAGGGGCAAACTTGTAATTAGTAAATAGGACAAAAGGGACCATGCTTGGCCGGCCACAATAGGATAGGGCTCCCCTTCATTTCATCATTATCCACCCTCTCTTTCTCTCTCTTGTTCTTCCCCAAATTGATTTTGAGAGCTCCCCCATTTGTTCCTTCTCCAAATTAGGTAATTTCTTCTCCAAATTAATTTTTCTCTCATGTAGATTGGTTAGGAACCCAATAGGAATGATTCCCATGGTTGTGTCTCCATTAGAGACCATTTTGTGTCCATTTGGATATTTCTAGGGGTGTCCAATATGTAGGTTTGTGTCCCAATAGGAAAAACCCCTATTTGGACACATGGATATTGTTGTGTAATGATTTTTGTGTTGTTCTTCCTATTGTTCCAGATTTTTACATGTTTTAGAATGTATTTTCCAAGTATTTTAATGTATCATATTCATTTTCCTGTATGTATATATATATATAGTTATATATATCATTCTATATATATATATATATATATATATATATATATATATATATATGGTGGATATTATAGGTGAGTTTGTGGTGTGGTGTTGTGTTGTGTTGGGAGGGGCTTGATAGGTTCGGCCAAGTGGCCATGGGGTGTGCTGTGTTTGTTAGAGGGGAGTGAGGGAGAGGTGTTTGATATTGTGTTTGAGTGTGGGAGAGCATGTGTAATTGTGTGTGTGTGTTGTGGGTGAGATAGAGATGAGTTTGTGGGGGTGTGAGAGTGAAGTAGAGGGAGGAAAGAACCCCCAAACTGCTGTGCAAACAGCCCATGGCTGTCCCCATTTCCCCCTACATGCTGTCCAAAAACCCACACAAAACAGTCCCAAAACCCCTCCATTTCTGTCCTATTTTTCCCTTTCACAACAGCCTATAAAACCCCCACATAAACCACTCAAAAACAGTCCAACAAGGACCCATTTACTGCTGTAAAGGACAGCCACATAAACCCCCTTGGGCTGTCCATATTTCACCACAATTCAGTCCATAATTTCCCCACATTTCAGCCCCCTTGTTGCTCTCTAACACACCACCAAATACCCCCTAATTGCTGTCCTATACTCCACCAAAACCCCCACAAATTCAGTCCAATAACAGCCCTATAACCCCACTTTTCAGTCCCCACAAGTCCCCCAAAATCTGTCCACATAATTACCTATGTGTGTGTGTGTAGTTGTGAGTTTAAGTGGGTGTGTGAGAGCCTAGAGTGCATAGTTAGTAACCTATAGTTTAGCCTATTGTCTAAACAAATAGGAAACCTATAGGAGAAGCCTATGAGAGTGATAAATATAGGAGTGTGTCATGTGAGTGTTGTGTATGAGTGGTGTTGATGAGTGTGGTATAGAAAAGGGTAAAATTCATGATATAGGTAAGGTAATGGGTAAATGGTTAGCATGTGTCATAAGATGGCCTAGATACCTAGGATACCCAAATTTCTTGGTAGGTAAACCTTAGATAGGTTGATATCTAGCTACCCTAAGGAGCCTAGGCTAGTACCATGGGTATTTACGGGGTTTCCTTGGGTTGGGCAAGGTATCGGGATTTACCTTGGAAGGGTAAATGCTAGTTTTGCCTAGGAATAGGGTAATTGTGTTAGAAGCCTAAGATAGAGTTAGAACTTGATTCCCGTGGTTGGTAATGATCAAATATGGTACTCTAAGACTAATTTTGACGTCGGTTGACCTTTTTGACCAAAAGTCAACCGAGAGTCAAATTTAGCCTTTAAGCGACCCGATTTGACCGAAAGCAACCCAGAGTTGACCAGTTGACTAAAAGTCAATAGTTAGTCAACATTAGACTAGTTGACCTAGGGTTGACCTAGAGTTGACCAGAGTTGACCAGGGTTGACCAGAATTGACTTTTTGACCAAAAGTCAACTGTAAGTCAACCTTTGATCCCGATTGACCTAGTTTGACTTGGATTGACTTCCAGTGACCTAGTATGACCTAGTATGAGCCAGTATGACCTAGTATGAGCCAGTATGACCTAGTGTGACTCAGTCTGACCTAGATTGACCTAGTTTTGACTTAAATTTGCATTCATGACTTGAATTAGCTTCCTTTTTCAGTATTTAGCCATGTTTGACTCATAGTATCTTATTTTAGGTCTGTGATCACTCTGAGCGTCTGTTCACCCTATTAGTTCAGGACCACAGGCGAGTACATTCACTGATAGTTTTCATTGTCTTGATATCTGCTATATCCGATTCAGTTGTAGTGTTATACTCGATTTCCAGTCACGACAGTTCACGGACTAGTATGTGTTGGATCATGATATGGGATGTTATTCCTAGAGTTACATGGTATATTGGTACATATTCTGTCTTATTTCAGTGTATTGGTATAGACACCGATTTCAAAAGGGGACTTGCTACCCTCTTATGGAATCTCGTGTCATAACGTGTCATGTCCAGATCCATTATACTATTCGGGGATGGGGGAGTTATTAGTGGTTGTGTGATCAAATTCCCACATGGTTCTATGGTACATATGGTTCATAGCTATACCCTCACCTCACGACGGGTAAAGCCTTACCCTATACGGTTCATAGCTTTCCATGGTGACCGGCCTTATCGTTCTATTGTATACAGGGTTCATAGCCGGTCGGATGGAAAGCCTGATCATATCTTCCCAAGCCGATCACATAACACACTAATAATTCAAGGCACCTTTTATATTTATTTTCTTAGGAGACTAAGTTCTGTTCGGGAGAAGGGTTACAGCCCCGGTCCTTGTTTGGTTTAGGGGTTGTAATTCGGCTTCCGAATGGTGCCCAAGTCATCCTATATATATATGTATTATCGTCCTTTTCAGTACTCACATCATGATATGTATTTCCAGTTGATTTGTCTTGTATTTCATTATACTGTCTCTTATAGCTTTTGTCAATTCACATGGAACTGTTGTTGGTGTTTGTACTTGCTCATTTTCCTGACAGGATACCGTTGATAAATTTTACAGATGATTCAGAGGCTGATTGCCCGACCTACTATGGGGTTGAGTCGGACGGAGTAGACTTAGACTGTGGCTTGTTGGTAGAGCCACTAGACTTTGCTCACCCTTAGTAGCATAGTTTAGTTAGGGTTGCCTGGCCTGTGAGCCAGCTAGTACATTTCAGTTTGTAGCATCTATCTTATATTATCTGAGACTCTGGATGTTGTGTTAGCTCTGACTTGTGGATTTGGACTCGTTTCCTGTTTTATCTATCATATCTCTTTTCATGCTATCTACCCTAGTTTTGATTATGTGATTGAGACTGTATTGTTATGTCACCTCCATTCGGAGTGTATATACTGTACAGGTACATTTATCTGTTTTAGTCGTAGTATTTACAGACCCTATATACAGCGTTCTACCGCCGATTCTGCGGCGTAGGCTGGACGTAACCACGTGCTCGTGCCCCTCTTCAGGGTGCGGGTCGTGACACGTTCTTGTGGTGGCCCATGCAGGTCAGAGTCGCAAATAGTGCGATCTCGTAATGGTGCTCGACTTAGAGTTCTAATTACGAGCCTGCGACTAGGACGTAGGATCTAGGGTATGGTAGGAGTTACTCAATCACATTTTAGGAAAATTCTGATCTTTTGATTACCATGACAACTCTTCTTGCATTTGAATTCAATTGTCCTCCTTTGATAATATCTTATCTTGTGTCATATTGATCTCTTGGGTTCAATTCATCTTCAGGATGACGGTGACTCGTTTTCAGGCGGCAGGGCCTAGTACAGTTCCAGAGAGGTCAGATCCGGGAGGTCTTCCACCTCCGGCTACGGGAGTAGCAGTCGAGAGAGCAGTAGCCTCAGCCCCTGCCCTTCAGGCAGGAGTAGCAGCGGCAGTTCCCGGAGGTCTTCTACCTCCAGCTGGGGGAGCTGTAGTTCAGGGAGCTGCCACATCAGTCCCTGCCCTTCAGGCGGGAGCGGCAGCGACGGTTTCAGGAGGTCTTCCACCTCCAGCAGCGAGACCGTCCATGGTTATCCCTGACATTCTTCCACCGTCGCCTCAGTTACCGACAGACACTCAGGGGATGATGGCCCTTCTGCAGCAGATGCTACAGACACAGAGAGCACAGGCAGAGGCACAGCACCGTCAGGCAGAGGTGCTGCGACAGACCATGGAGAACTCGCATCAGCTAGATATGGTAGCAGTGGAGAGGGGTGCACCGGCTACAGTTCAGGGAGCACCAGCACAGCAGCAAGGTCAGGGGAGGCCCGGTACACACCTCCACTTCAGGAAGATGAACCCGCGGGAGTTCAAGGGTACTGAGGGTATCCTATACGCGGATGACTGGCTAGAGGATGTCCAGCGGAGTCTGGATTTGGCAGAGGTCCCGAGAGGTCTGTGGGTGACGTCTGCAGCGAGCCAGTTCTTCGATATAGCGCTGACTTGGTACCGCACGGATCCGCGTGCGTCAGTGAGAGGTATCTCTTGGGAGGACTTCAGGAAACTCTTTAAGGAAAAGTTCTACCCAGATGTAGCCTTGACAGCTTTGGAGGGGCAGTTTGCCAGTCTGGTGCAGGGGAACTCGTCGGTAGACGAGTATGCAGCGGAGTTCTTCCGCCTGAGCAGGTTTGCACCCAGTTTGGTCCAGGATGAGGGGTGCAAGGCCCGGAAGTTCCGAAGGGGTCTCATACATGCAGTGCGCACTCGCACATCTGGGCGACGAGATGCGACCTTCGAGCAGATCCTTATGGAGGCTCAGATTGCAGAGGAGGACTTCGGCCTCAAGCCGAAGAGGGGCAGTGACGCTCTTGGAACTAGTTCGAGTGCAGGGCCAGCGAAGCGCCCACATTTCCAGCAGAGGCAGTTTCAGTAGCAGTAGCCTCAGTTGCAGTTTCAGCAGGCACTGGCGCGTGCCCAGCAGTACCATGGACAGGGTCGGAGGCAGGACATCCAGCGTGCCTTCTGCAAGAAGATGAGGCATACCCGGGAGGCTTGTAGGATGAAGCTGGGAGTCTGTTTATTCTGTGGAGCTCCAGACCACCAGGTGAAGGACTGTGCGGTCCGTGCAGCCAGACAGGCAGGCCAGGACAGAGTGCAGCAGGCTATAGGAGGCCAGCAGGGGCGAGCTTTCGCCATGGCAGTTGAGCCCACTCAGGCAGTAGAAGAGCAGATAGCAGGTTCCAATCTTTCGATCCCATTTCCGCATTGCTTCCTCGTGAACTGTCTTGAACTTCGATTCTATCTGTTCTTTGCTCGTTAGATGAAATTTTGTTCTGATGTGACATTTTCTGAGATAAGTCGTATGGGCTAGGTCGCCTCGATTATGAGATTTTAGAATCCTCTAGGGTCATGCTAGCAGGCAGAGTGAGGACATATAGTCGGACTATGGACGTATCTCTCGGGTGTGGAAATTTAAGGTTTTCGCTGCCAAGCTAGCGGCAATGCGAAAATTTTAAATACCATAGTTCTAGAGGTATGTACCGTAGTTGAGGACTCTGTGATTATCGTAGCCTTGCTCACTGGCATGACGGAGATTCTGAGTATCATGATTATTGGACAGACGCATACGATTATCAAATTGCATTAATTTTCTGTGTTGCTTCGTTTTAAGTCTTTGGATGATTCTTTTAAGGTGGATAGACTTATATTTGAGAGTAATTTTAAATTTTATAAATTTAGTCATTTAATTCCTGCTTTGATTTTTGAGATTTTATCATTTTAAATTTTTAGCCATGACTTGTGAATTTGAGATTTTACTATTGTTTGGTTTTAATTTCGAGGACGAAATTTTTTTAAGGTGAATAGATTTGTCACCCCCAGTTTCCAGAGACAGGGGTATTTTTGTAATTTTCCACTTTAAAAATTATTTTGGAATTATTTATTTATTATTTGTATTATTTTGGGGTTATTTGAATCGGTTCGAATTTCAACTCATTCCGGCTTGTTTTGACTTGTTTCGGGGACCCGGGGTAGTTTTGACCTTAGCGGGCCCACACACTAGTTAGCCATGGCCCACATGTTAGATATTTTGGTTAGTGACTAGACTAATTATTTTAGTTAGTATTAATTAGAGATTAGTGATTTCGGTTCGACTAAACTACCCCCGACTTAACCACTTACCTTTGTATTAGCAAATAGGCATTAGAGGGGCAAACTTGTAATTAGTAAATAGGACAAAAGGGACCATGCTTGGCCGGCCACAATAGGATAGGGCTCCCCTTCATTTCATCATTATCCACCCTCTCTTTCTCTCTCTTGTTCTTCCCAAAATTGATTTTGAGAGCTCCCCCATTTGTTCCTTCTCCAAATTGGGTAATTTCTTCTCCAAATTAATTTTTCTCTCATGTAGATTGGTTAGGAACCCAATAGGAATGATTTCCATGGTTGTGTCTCCATTAGAGACCATTTTGTGTCCATTTGGATATTTCTAGGGATGTCCAATATGTAGGTTTGTGTCCCAATAGGAAAAACTCCCATTTGGACACATGGATATTGTTGTGTATTGATTTTTGTGTTGTTCTTCCTATTGTTCCAGATTTTACATGTTTTAGAATGTATTTTCCAAGTATTTTAATGTATCATATTCATTTTCCTATATGTATATATATATAAAAAAAAAATATATATATATATATATATATATATATATATAGTTATAATATATATATCATTCTATATATATATATATATATATATATATATATATATATATATATATATATATGTATGGTGGATATTATAGGTGAGTTTGTGGTGTGGTGTTGTGTTGGGAGGGGCTTGATAGGTTCGGCCAAGTGGCCATGGGGTGTGTTGTGTTTGTTAGAGGGGAGTGAGGGAGAGGTGTTTGATATTGTGTTTGAGTGTGGGAGAGCATGTGTAATTGTGTGTGTGTGTGTTGTGGGTGAGATAAAGATGAGTTTGTGGGGGTGTGAGAGTGAAGTAGAGGGAGGAAAGAACCCCCAAACTGCTGTGCAAACAGCCCATGGCTGTCCCCATTTCCCCCTACATGCTGTCCAAAAACCCACACAAAACAGTCCCAAAACCCCTCCATTTCTGTCCTATTTTTCCCTTTCACAACAGCCTATAAAACCCCCACATAAACCACTCAAAAACAGTCCAACAAGGACCCATTTACTGCTGTAAAGGACAGCCATATAAACCCCCTTGGGCTGTCCATATTTCACCACAATTCAGTCCATAATTTCCCCACATTTCAGCCCCCTTGTTGCTCTCTAACACACCACCAAATACCCCCTAATTGCTGTCCTATACTCCACCAAAAACCCCCACAAATTCAGTCCAATAACAGCCCTATAACCCCACTTTTCAGTCCCCACAAGTCCCCCAAAATCTGTCCACATAATTACCTATGTGTGTGTGTAGTTGTGAGTTTAAGTGGGTGTGTGAGAGCCTAGAGTGCATAGTTAGTAACCTATAGTTTAGCCTATTGTCTAAACAAATAGGAAACCTATAGGAGAAGCCTATGAGAGTGATAAATATAGGAGTGTGTCATGTGAGTGTTGTGTATGAGTGGTGTTGATGAGTGTGGTATAGAAAAGGGTAAAATTCATGATATAGGTAAGGTAATGGGTAAATGGTTAGCATGTGTCATAAGATGGCCTAGATACCTAGGATACCCAAATTTCTTGGTAGGTAAACCTTAGATAGGTTGATATCTAGCTACCCTAAGGAGCCTAGGCTAGTACCATAGGTATTTACGGGGTTTCCTTGGGTTGGGCAAGGTATCGGGATTTACCTTGGAAGGGTAAATGCTAGTTTTGCCTAGGAATAGGGTAATTGTGTTAGAAGCCTAAGATAGAGTTAGAACTTGATTCCCGTGGTTGGTAATGATCAAATATGGTACTCTAAGACTAATTTGACGTCGGTTGACCTTTTTGACCAAAAGTCAACCGAGAGTCAAACTTAGCCTTTAAGCGACCCGATTTGACCGAAACCAACCCAGAGTTGACCAGTTGACTGAAAGTCAATAGTTGGTCAACATTAGACTAGTTGACCTAGGGTTGACCTAGAGTTGACCAGAGTTGACCAGGGTTGACCAGAGTTGACTTTTTGACCAAAAGTCAACTGTAAGTCAACCTTTGATCCCGATTGACCTAGTTTGACTTGGATTGACTTCCAGTGACCTAGTATGACCTAGTATGAACCAGTATGACCTAGTATGAGCCAGTATGACCTAGTGTGACTCAGTCTGACCTAGATTGACCTAGTTTTGACTTAGACTTGCATTCATGACTTGAATTAGCTTCCTTTTTCAGTATTTAGCCCTGTTTGACTCATAGTATCTTATTTTAGGTCTGTGATCACTCTGAGCGTCTGTTCACCCTATCAGTTCAGGACCACAGGCGAGTACATTTACTGATAGTTTTCATTGTCTTGATATCTGCTATATCCGATTCAGTTGTAGTGTTATACTCGATTTCCAGTCACGACAGTTCACGGACTAGTATGTGTTGGATCATGACATGGGATGTTATTCCTAGAGTTACATGGTATATTGGTACATATTCTGTCTTATTTCAGTGTATTGGTATAGACACCGATTTCAAAAGGGGACTTGCTACCCTCTTATGGAATCTCGTGTCATAACGTGTCATGTCCAGATCCATTGTACTATTCGGGGATGGGGGAGTTATTAGTGGTTGTGTGATCAAATTCCCACATGGTTCTATGGTACATATGGTTCATAGCTATACCCTCACCTCACGACGGGTAAAGCCTTACCCTATACGGTTCATAGCTTTCCATGGTGACCGGCCTTATCGTTCTATTGTATACAGGGTTCATAGCCGGTCGGATGGAAAGCCTGATCATATCTTCCCAAGCCGATCACATAACACACTAATAATTCAAGGCACCTTTTATATTTATTTTCTTAGGAGACAAAGTTCTGTTCGGGAGAAGGGTTACAGCCCCGGTCCTTGTTTGGTTTAGGGGTTGTAACTCGGCTTCCGAATGGTTCCCAAGTCATCCTATATATATGTATTATCGTCCTTTTCAGTACTCACATCATGATATGTATTTCCAGTTGATTTTGTCTTGTATTTCATTATACTGTCTCTTATAGCTTTTGTCAATTCACATGGAACTGCTGTTGGTGTTTGTACTTGCTCATTTTCCTGACAGGATACCGTTGATAAATTTTACAGATGATTCAGAGGCTGATTGCCCGACCTACTATGGGGTTGAGTCGGACGGAGTAGACTTAGACTGTGGCTTGTTGGTAGAGCCACTAGACTTTGCTCACCCTGAGTAGCATAGTTTAGTTAGGGTTGCCTGGCCTGCGAGCCAGCTAGTACATTTCAGTTTGTAGCATCTATCTTATATTATCTGAGACTCTGGATGTTGTGTTAGCTCTGACTTGTGGATTTGGACTCGTTTCCTGTTTTATCTATCATATCTATTTTCATGCTATCTATCCTAGTTTTGATTATGTGATTGAGACTCTATTGTTATGTCACCTCCATTCGGAGTGTATATACTGTACAGGTACATTTATCTGTTTTAGTCGTAGTATTTACAGACCCTATATACAGCGTTCTACCGCCGATTCTGCGGCGTAGGCTGGACGTAACCACGTGCTCGTGCCCCTCTTCAGGGTGCGGGTCGTGACACGTTTTTGTGGTGGCCCATGCAGGTCAGAGTCGCAAATAGTGCGATCTCGTAATGGTGCTCGACTTAGAGTACTAATTACGAGCCTGCGACTAGGACGTAGGATCTAGGGTATGGTAGGAGTTACTCAATCACATTTTAGGAAAATTCTGATCTTTTGATTACCATGACAACTCTTCTTGCATTTGAATTCAATTGTCCTCCTTTGATAATATCTTATCTTGTGCCATATTGATCTCTTGGGTTCAATTCATCTTCAGGATGACGGTGACTCGTTCTCAGGCGGCAGGGCCTAGTACAGTTCCAGAGAGGTCAGATCCGGGAGGTCTTCCACCTCCGGCTACGGGAGTAGCAGTCGAGAGAGCAGTAGCCTCAGCCCCTGCCCTTCAGGCAGGAGTAGCAGCGGCAGTTCCCGGAGGTCTTCCACCTCCAGCTGGGGGAGCTGTAGTTCAGGGAGCTGCCACATCAGTCCCTGCCCTTCAGGCGGGAGCGGCAGCGACGGTTTCAGGAGGTCTTCCACCTCCAGCAGCGAGACCGTCCATGGTTATCCCTGACATTCTTCCACCGCCGCCTCAGTTACCGACAGACACTCAGGGGATGATGGCCCTTCTGCAGCAGATGCTGCAGACACAGAGAGCACAGGCAGAGGCACAGCACCGTCAGGCAGAGGTGCTGCGACAGACCATGGAGAACTCGCATCAGCTAGCTATGGTAGCAGTGGAGAGGGGTGCACCGGCTACAGTTCAGGGAGCACCAGCACAGCAGCAAGGTCAGGGGAGGCCCGGTACACACCTCCACTTCAGGAAGATGAACCCGCGGGAGTTCAAGGGTACTGAGGGTATCCTATACGCGGATGACTGGCTAGCAGCGGAGTCTGGAGTTGGCAGAGGTCCCGAGAGGTCTGTGGGTGACGTCTGCAGCGAGCCAGTTCTTCGATATAGCGCTGACTTGGTACCGCACGGATCCGCGTGCGTCAGTGAGAGGTATCTCTTGGGAGGACTTCAGGAAACTCTTTAAGGAAAAGTTCTACCCAGATGTAGCCTTGACAGCTTTGGAGGGGCAGTTTGCCAGTCTGGTGCAAGGGAACTCGTCGGTAGACGAGTATGCAGCGGAGTTCTTCCGCCTGAGCAGGTTTGCACCCAGTTTGGTCCAGGATGAGGGGTGCAAGGCCCGGAAGTTCCGGAGGGGTCTCATACATGCAGTGCACACTCGCACATCTGGGCGACGAGATGCGACCTTCGAGCAGATCCTTATGGAGGCTCAGATTGCAGAGGAGGACTTCGGCCTCAAGACGAAGAGGGGCAGTGACGCTCTTGGAACTAGTTCGAGTGCAGGGCCAGCGAAGCGCCCACATTTCCAGCAGAGGCAGTTTCAGCAGCAGCAGCCTCAGTTGCAGTTTCAGCAGGCACTGGCGCGTGCCCAGCAGTACCATGGACAGGGCCGGAGGCAGGACATCCAGTGTGCCTTCTGCAAGAAGATGGGGCATACCCGGAAGGCTTGTAGGATGAAGCTGGGAGTCTGTTTATTCTGTGGAGCTCCAGACCACCAGGTGAAGGACTGTGCGGTCCGTGCAGCCAGACAGGCAGGCCAGGACAGAGTGCAGCAGGCTATAGGAGGCCAGCAGGGGCGAGCTTTCGCCATGGCAGTTGAGCCCACTCAGGCAGTAGCAGAGCAGATAGCAGGTTCCAATCATTCAATCTCATTTTCGCATTGCTTCCTCGTGAACTGTCTTGAACTTCGATTCTATCTGTTCTTTGCTCGTTGGATGAAATTTTGTTCTTGTGATGTGACATTTTCTGAGATAAGTCGTATGGGCTAGGTCGCCTCGATTATGAGATTTTAGAATCCTCTAGGGTCATGCTAGCAGGCAGAGTGAGGACATATAGTCGAACTATGGACGTATCTCTCGGGTGTGGGAATTTAAGATTTTCGCTGCCAAGTTAGCGACAATGCGAAAATTTTAAATACCATAATTCTAGAGGTATGTACCGTCGTAGTTGAGGACTCTGTGATTATCGTAGCCTTGCTCACTGGCATGACGGAGATTCTGAGTATCATGATTATTGGACAGACGCATACGATTATCAAATTGCATTAATTTTCTGTGTTGCTTCGTTTTAAGGTTTTGGATGATTCTTTTAAGGTGGATAGACTTATATTTGAGAGTAATTTTAAATTTTATAAATTTAGTCATTTAATTCCTGCTTTGATTTTTGAGATTTTAATCATTTTAAATTTTTAGCCATGACTTGTGAATTTGAGATTTTACTATTGTTTGGTTTTAATTTCGAGGACGAAATTTTTTTAAGGTGGATAGATTTGTCACCCCCAGTTTCCAGAAACAGGGATATTTTTGTAATTTTCCACTTTCAAAATTATTTTAGAATTATTTATTTATTATTTGTATTATTTTGGGGTTATTTGAATCGGGTTCGAATTTTAACTCATTCCGGCTTGTTTTGACTTGTTTCGGGGACCCGGGGTAGTTTTGACCTTAGCGGGCCCACACACTAGTTAGCCATGGCCCACATGTTAGATATTTTGGTTAGTGACTAGACTAATTATTTTAGTTAGTATTAATTAAAGATTAGTGATTTCGGTTCGACTAAACTACCCCCGACTTAACCACTTACCTTTGTATTAGCAAATAGGCATTAGAGGGGCAAACTTGTAATTAGTAAATAGGACAAAAGGGACCATGCTTGGCCGGCCACAATAGGATAGGGCTCCCCTTCATTTCATCATTATCCACCCTCTCTTTCTCTCTCTTGTTCTTCCCAAATTGATTTTGAGAGCTCCCCCATTTGTTCCTTCTCCAAATTAGGTAATTTCTTCTCCAAATTAATTTTTCTCTCATGTAGATTGGTTAGGAACCCAATAGGAATGATTTCCATGGCTGTGTCTCCATTAGAGACCATTTTGTGTCCATTTGGATATTTTTAGGGGTGTCCAATATGTAGGTTGTGTCCCAATAGGAAAAACCCCCATTTGGACACATGGATATTGTTGTGTATTGATTTTTGTGTTGTTCTTCCTATTGTTCCAGATTTTTACATGTTTTAGAATGTATTTTCCAAGTATTTTAATGTATCATATTCATTTTCCTATATATATATATTTTATATATATACATATATATATATATATATATATATATATGTATATATATATATATATATATATAAAATATATATATATATATATATTTTATATTTTATATATATATATATATATATATATATATATATATATATATATGTATGGTGGATATTATAGGTGAGTTTGTGGTGTGGTGTTGTGTTGGGAGGGGCTTGATAGGTTCGGCCAAGTGGCCATGGGGTGTGTTGTGTTTGTTAGAGGGGAGTGAGGGAGAGGTGTTTGATATTGTGTTTGAGTGTGGGAGAGCATGTGTAATTGTGTGTGTGTGTGTTGTGGGTGAGATAGAGATGAGTTTGTGGGGGTGTGAGAGTGAAGTAGAGGGAGGAAAGAACCCCCAAACTGCTGTGCAAACAGCCCATGGCTGTCCCCATTTTCCCCTACATGCTGTCCAAAAACCCACACAAAACAGTCCCAAAATCCCTCCATTTTGTCCTATTTTTCCCTTTCACAACAGCCTATAAAACCCCCACATAAACCACTCAAAAACAGTCCAACAAGGACCCATTTACTGCTGTAAAGGACAGCCATATAAACCCCCTTGGGCTGTCCATATTTCACCACAATTCAGTCCATAATTTCCCCACGTTTCAGCCCCCTTGTTGCTCTCTAACACACCACCAAATACCCCCTAATTGCTGTCCTATACTCCACCAAAAACCCCCACAAATTCAGTCCAATAACAGCCCGATAACCCCACTTTTCAGTCCCCACAAGTCCCCCAAAATCTGTCCACATAATTACCTATGTGTGTGTGTGTAGTTGTGAGTTTAAGTGGGTGTGTGAGAGCCTAGAGTGCATAGTTAGTAACCTATAGTTTAGCCTATTGTCTAAACAAATAGGAAACCTATAGGAGAAGCCTATGAGAGTGATAAATATAGGAGTGTGTCATGTGAGTGTTGTGTATGAGTGGTGTTGATGAGTGTGGTATAGAAAAGGGTAAAATTCATGATATAGGTAAGGTAATGGGTAAATGGTTAGCATGTGTCATAAGATGGCCTAGATACCTAGGATACCCAAATTTCTTGGTAGGTAAACCTTAGATAGGTTGATATCTAGCTACCCTAAGGAGCCTAGGCTAGTACCATGGGTATTTACGGGGTTTCCTTGGGTTGGACAACGTATCGGGATTTACCTTGAAAGGGTAAATGCTAGTTTTGCCTAGGAATAGGGTAATTGTGTTAGAAGCCTAAGATAGAGTTAGAACTTGATTCCCGTGGTTGGTAATGATCAAATATGGTACTCTAAGACTAATTTTGACGTCGGTTGACCTTTTTGACCAAAAGTCAACCAAGAGTCAAACTTAGCCTTTAAGCGATCCGATTTGACCGAAACCAACCCAGAGTTGAACAGTTGACTGAAAGTCAATAGTTGGTCAACATTAGACTAGTTGACCTAGGGTTGACCTAGAGTTAACCAGAGTTGACCAGGGTTGACCAGAGTTGACTTTTTGACCAAAAGTCAACTGTAAGTCAACCTTTGATCCCGATTGACCTAGTTTGACTTGGATTGACTTCCAGTGACCTAGTATGACCTTGTATGAGCCAGTATGACCTAGTATGAGCCAGTATGACCTAGTGTGACTCAGTCTGACCTAGATTGACCTAGTTTTGACTTAGACTTGCATTCATGACTTGAATTAGCTTCCTTTTTCAGTATTTAGCCCTGTTTGACTCATAGTATCTTATTTTAGGTCTGTGATCACTCTGAGCGTCTGTTCACCCTATCAGTTCAGGACCACAGGCGAGTACATTCACTGATAGTTTTCATTGTCTTGATATCTGCTATATCCGATTCAGTTGTAGTGTTATACTCGATTTCCAGTCACGACAGTTCACGGACTAGTATGTGTTGGATCATGACATGGGATGTTATTCCTAGAGTTACATGGTATATTGGTACATATTCTGTCTTATTTCAGTGTATTGGTATAGACACCGATTTCAAAAGGGGACTTGCTACCCTCTTATGGAATCTCGTGTAATAACGTGTCATGTCCAGATCCATTATACTATTCGGAGATGGGGGAGTTATTAGTGGTTGTGTGATCAAATTCCCACATGGTTCTATGGTACATATGGTTCATAGCTATACCCTCACCTCACGACGGGTAAAGCCTTACCCTATACGGTTCATAGCTTTCCATGGTGACCGGCCTTATCGTTCTATTGTATACAGGGTTCATAGCCGGTCGGATGGAAAGCCTGATCACATCTTCCCAAGCCGATCACATAACACACTAATAATTCAAGGCACCTTTTATATTTATTTTCTTAGGAGACTAAGTTCTGTTCGGGAGAAGGGTTACAGCCCCGGTCCTTGTTTGGTTTAGGGGTTGTAACTCGGCTTCCGAATGGTTCCCAAGTCATCCTATATATATGTATTATCGTCCTTTTCAGTACTCACATCATGATATGTATTTCCAGTTGATTTTGTCTTGTATTTCATTATACTGTCTCTTATAGCTTTTGTCAATTCACATGGAACTGTTGTTGGTGTTTGTACTTGCTCATTTTCCTGACAGGATACCGTTGATAAATTTTACAGATGATTCAGAGGCTGATTGCCCGACCTACTATGGGGTTGAGTCGGACGGAGTAGACTTAGACTGTGGCTTGTTGGTAGAGCCACTAGCTTTGCTCACCCTGAGTAGCATAGTTTAGTTAGGGTTGTCTGGCCTGCGAGCCAGCTAGTACATTTCAGTTTGTAGCATCTATCTTATATTATCTGAGACTCTGGATGTTGTGTTAGCTCTGACTTGTGGATTTGGACTCGTTTCCTGTTTTATCTATCATATCTATTTTCATGCTATCTACCCTAGTTTTGATTATGTGATTGAGACTGTATTGTTATGTCACCTCCATTCGGAGTGTATATACTGTACAGGTACATTTATCTGTTTTAGTCGTAGTATTTACAGACCCTATATACAGCGTTCTACCGCCGATTCTGCGGCGTAGGCTGGACGTAACCACGTGCTCGTGCCCCTCTTCAGGGTGCGGGTCGTGACACGTTTTTGTGGTGGCCCATGCAGGTCAGAGTCGCAAATAGTGCGATCTCGTAATGGTGCTCGACTTAGAGTACTAATTACGAGCCTGCGACTAGGACGTAGGATCTAGGGTATGGTAGGAGTTACTCAATCACATTTTAGGAAAATTCTGATCTTTTGATTACCATGACAACTCTTCTTGCATTTGAATTCAATTGTCCTCCTTTGATAATATCTTATCTTGTGTCATATTGATCTCTTGGGTTCAATTCATCTTCAGGATGACGGTGACTCGTTCTCAGGCGGCAGGGCCTAGTACAGTTCCAGAGAGGTCAGATCCGGGAGGTCTTCCACCTCCGGCTACGGGAGTAGCAGTCGAGAGAGCAGTAGCCTCAGCCCCTGCCCTTCAGGCAGGAGTAGCAGCGGCAGTTCCCGGAGGTCTTCTACCTCCAGCTGGGGGAGCTGTAGTTCAGGGAGCTGCCACATCAGTCCCTGCCCTTCAGGCGGGAGCGGCAGCGACGGTTTCAGGAGGTCTTCCACCTCCAGCAGCGAGACCGTCCATGGTTATCCCTGACATTCTTCCACCGCCGCCTCAGTTACCGACAGACACTCAGGGGATGATGGCCCTTCTGCAGCAGATGCTGCAGACACAGAGAGCACAGGCAGAGGCACAGCACCGTCAGGCAGAGGTGCTGCGACAGACCATGGAGAACTCGCATCAGCTAGCTATGGTAGCAGTGGAGAGGGGTGCACCGGCTACAGTTCAGGGAGCACCAGCACAGCAGCAAGGTCAGGGGAGGCCCGGTACACACCTCCACCTCAGGAAGATGAACCCGCGGGAGTTCAAGGGTACTGAGGGTATCCTATACGCGGATGACTGGCTAGAGGATGTCCAGCGGAGTCTGGAGTTGGCAGAGGTCCCGAGAGGTCTGTGGGTGACGTCTGCAGCGAGCCAGTTCTTCGATATAGCGCTGACTTGGTACTACACGGATCCGCGTGCGTCAGTGAGAGGTATCTCTTGGGAGGACTTCAGGAAACTCTTTAAGGAAAAGTTCTACCCAGATGTAGCCTTGACAGCTTTGGAGGGGCAGTTTGCCAGTCTGGTGCAGGGGAACTCGTCGGTAGACGAGTATGCAGCGGAGTTCTTCCGCCTGAGCAGGTTTGCACCCAGTTTGGTCCAGGATGAGGGGTGCAAGGCCCGGAAGTTCCGAAGGGGTCTCATACATGCAGTGCGCACTCGCACATCTGGGCGACGAGATGCGACCTTCGAGCAGATCCTTATGGAGGCTCAGATTGCAGAGGAGGACTTCGGCCTCAAGCCGAAGAGGGGCAGTGACGCTCTTGGAACTAGTTCGAGTGCAGGGCCAGCGAAGCGCCCACATTTCCAGCAGAGGCAGTTTCAGTAGCAGCAGCCTCAGTTGCAGTTTCAGCAGGCACTGGCGCGTGCCCAGCAGTACCATGGACAGGGCCGGAGGCAGGACATCCAGCGTGCCTTCTGCAAGAAGATGGGGCATACCCGGGAGGCTTGTAGGATGAAGCTGGGAGTCTGTTTATTCTGTAGAGCTCCAGACCACCAGGTGAAGGACTGTGCGGTCCGTGCAGCCAGACAGGCAGGCCAGGACAGAGTGCAGCAGGCTATAGGAGGCCAGCAGGGGCGAGCTTTCGCCATGGCAGTTGAGCCCACTCAGGCAGTAGCAGAGCAGATAGCAGGTTCCAATATTTCGATCTCATTTCCGCATTGCTTCCTCGTGAACTGTCTTGAACTTCGATTCTATCTGTTCTTTGCTCGTTGGATGAAATTTTGTTCTTGTGATGTGACATTTTCTGAGATAAGTCGTATGGGCTAGGTCGCCTCGATTATGAGATTTTAGAATCCTCTAGGGTCATGCTAGCAGGCAGAGTGAGGACATATAGTCGGACTATGGACGTATCTCTCGGGTGTGGGAATTTAAGGTTTTCGCTGCCAAGCTAGCGACAATACGAAAATTTTAAATACCATAATTCTAGAGGTATGTACCGTAGTTGAGGACTCTGTGATTATCGTAGCCTTGCTCACTGGCATGACGGAGATTCTGAGTATCATGATTATTGGACAGACGCATACGATTATCAAATTGCATTAATTTTCTGTGTTGCTTCGTTTTAAGTTTTTGGATGATTCTTTTAAGGTGGATAGACTTATATTTGAGAGTAATTTTAAATTTTATAAATTTAGTCATTTAATTCCTGCTTTGATTTTTGAGATTTTAATCATTTTAAATTTTTAGCCATGACTTGTGAATTTGAGATTTTACTATTGTTTGGTTTTAATTTCGAGGACGAAATTTTTTTAAGGTGGATAGATTTGTCACCCCCAGTTTCCAGAAACAGGGGTATTTCTGTAATTTTCCACTTTAAAAATTATTTTGGAATTATTTATTTATTATTTGTATTATTTTGGGGTTATTTGAATCGGGTTCGAATTTCAACTCATTCCGGCTTGTTTTGACTTGTTTCGGGGACCCGGGGTAGTTTTGACCTTAGCGGGTCCACACACTAGTTAGCCATGGCCCACATGTTAGATATTTTGGTTAGTGACTAGACTAATTATTTTAGTTAGTATTAATTAGAGATTAGTGATTTCGGTTCGACTAAACTACCCCCGACTTAACCACTTACCTTTGTAATAGCAAATAGGCATTAGAGGGGCAAACTTGTAATTAGTAAATAGGACAAAAGGGACCATGCTTGGCCGGCCACAATAGGATAGGGCTCCCCTTCATTTCATCATTATCCACCCTCTCTTTCTCTCTCTTGTTCTTTCCCAAATTGATTTTGAGAGCTCCCCCATTTGTTCCTTCTCCAAATTAGGTAATTTCTTCTCCAAATTAATTTTTCTCTCATGTAGATTGGTTAGGAACCCAATAGGAATGATTCCCATGGTTGTGTCTCCATTAGAGACCATTTTGTGTCCATTTGGATATTTCTAGGGGTGTCCAATATGTAGGTTTGTGTCCCAATAGGAAAAACCCCCATTTGGACACATGGATATTGTTGTGTATTGATTTTTGTGTTGTTCTTCCTATTGTTCCAGATTTTTACATGTTTTAGAATGTATTTTCCAAGTATTTTAATGTATCATATTCATTTTCCTGTATGTATATATATATATATAGTTATGTATATATCATTCTATATATATATATTTTTTTTTTCTTATATATATATCATTCTCTCTCTCTATATATATAGAGAATGATATATATATATATATATATATATATATATATATATATATATATATATATATATATATATATAGAGAATGATATATATATATATATATATATATATATATATATATATATATATATATATATCATTCTCTATATATATATATATATATATATATATATATATATATATATATATGTATGGTGGAAAAAAAAAAAAAAAAAAAAAAAAAAAATATATATATATATATATATATGTATGGTGGAAAAAAAAAATATATATATATATATATATATGTATGGTGGATATTATAGGTGAGTTTGTGGTGTGGTGTTGTGTTGGGAGGGGCTTGATAGGTTCGGCCAAGTGGCCATGGGGTGTGTTGTGTTTGTTAGAGGGGAGTGAGGGAGAGGTGTTTGATATTGTGTTTGAGTGTGGGAGAGCATGTGTAATTGTGTGTGTGTGTGTTGTGGGTGAGATAGAGATGAGTTTGTGGGGGTGTGAGAGTGAAGTAGAGGGAGGAAAGAACTCCCAAACTGCTGTGCAAACAGCCCATGGCTGTCCCCATTTCCCCCTACATGCTGTCCAAAAACCCACACAAAACAGTCCCAAAACCCCTCCATTTCTGTCCTATTTTTTCCTTTCACAACAGCCTATAAAACCCCCACATAAACCACTCAAAAACAGTCCAACAAGGACCCATTTACTGCTGTAAAGGACAGCCATATAAACCCCCTTGGGCTGTCCATATTTCACCACAATTCAGTCCATAATTTCCCCACATTTCAGCCCCCTTGTTGCTCTCTAACACACCACCAAATACCCCCTAATTGCTGTCCTATACTCCACCAAAAACTCCCACAAATTCAGTCCAAGAACAGCCCTATAACCCCACTTTTCAGTCCCCACAAGTCCCCCAAAATCTGTCCACATAATTACCTATGTGTGTGTGTGTAGTTGTGAGTTTAAGTGGGTGTGTGAGAGCCTAGAGTGCATAGTTAGTAACCTATAGTTTAGCCTATTGTCTAAACAAATAGGAAACCTATAGGAGAAGCCTATGAGAGTGATAAATATAGGAGTGTGTCATGTGAGTGTTGTGTATGAGTGGTGTTGATGAGTGTGGTATAGAAAAGGGTAAAATTCATGATATAGGTAAGGTAATGGGTAAATGGTTAGCATGTGTCATAAGATGGCCTAGATACCTAGGATACCCAAATTTCTTGGTAGGTAAACCTTAGATAGGTTGATATCTAGCTACCCTAAGGAGCCTAGGCTAGTACCATGGGTATTTACGGGGTTTCCTTGGGTTGGGCAAGGTATCGGGATTTACCTTGGAAGGGTAAATGCTAGTTTTGCCTAGGAATAGGGTAATTGTGTTAGAAGCCTAAGATAGAGTTAGAACTTGATTCCCGTGGTTGGTAATGATCAAATATGGTACTCTAAGACTAATTTTGACGTCGGTTGACCTTTTTGACCAAAAGTCAACCGAGAGTCAAACTTAGCCTTTAAGCGACCCGATTTGACCGAAACCAACCCAGAGTTGACCAGTTGACTGAAAGTCAATAGTTGGTCAACATTAGACTAGTTGACCTAGGGTTGACCTAGAGTTAACCAGAGTTGACCAGGGTTTACCAGAGTTGACTTTTTGACCAAAAGTCAACTGTAAGTCAACCTTTTATCCCGATTGACCTAGTTTGACTTGGATTGACTTCCAGTGACCTAGTATGACCTAGTATGAGCCAGTATGACCTAGTATGAGCCAGTATGACCTAGTGTGACTCAGTCTGACCTAGATTGACCTAGTTTTAACTTAAATTTGCATTCATGACTTGAATTAGCTTCCTTTTTCAGTATTTAGCCCTGTTTGACTCATAGTATCTTATTTTAGGTCTGTGATCACTCTGAGCGTTTGTTCACCCTATCAGTTCAGGACCACAGGCGAGTACATTCACTGATAGTTTTCATTGTCTTGATATCTGCTATATCCGATTCAGTTGTAGTGTTATACTCGATTTTCAGTCACGACAGTTCACGGACTAGTATGTGTTGGATCATGACATGGGATGTTATTCCTAGAGTTACATGGTATATTGGTACATATTCTGTCTTATTTCAGTGTATTGGTATAGACACCGATTTCAAAAGGGGACTTGCTACCCTCTTATGGAATCTCGTGTAATAACGTGTCATGTCCAGATCCATTATACTATTCGGAGATGGGGGAGTTATTAGTGGTTGTGTGATCAAATTCCCACATGGTTCTATGGTACATATGGTTCATAGCTATACCCTCACCTCACGACGGGTAAAGCCTTACCCTATACGGTTCATAGCTTTCCATGGTGACCGGCCTTATCGTTCTATTGTATACAGGGTTCATAGCCGGTCGGATGGAAAGTCTGATCATATCTTCCCAAGCCGATCACATAACACACTAATAATTCAAGGCACCTTTTATATTTATTTTCTTAGGAGACTAAGTTCTGTTCGGGAGAAGGGTTACAGCCCCGGTCCTTGTTTTGTTTAGGGGTTGTAATTCGGCTTCCGAATGGTTCCCAAGTCATCCTATATATATGTATTATCGTCCTTTTCAGTACTCACATCATGATATGTATTTCCAGTTGATTTTGTCTTGTATTTCATTATACTGTCTCTTATAGCTTTTGTCAATTCACATGGAACTGCTGTTGGTGTTTGTACTTGCTCATTTTCCTGACAGGATACCGTTGATAAATTTTACAGATGATTCAGAGGCTGATTGCCCGACCTACTATGGGGTTGAGTCGGACGGAGTAGACTTAGACTGTGGCTTGTTGGTAGAGCCACTAGACTTTGCTCACCCTGAGTAGCATAGTTTAGTTAGGGTTGCCTGGCCTGCGAGCCAGCTAGTACATTTCAGTTTGTAGCATCTATCTTATATTATCTGAGACTCTGGATGTTGTGTTAGCTCTGACTTGTGGATTTGGACTCGTTTCCTGTTTTATCTATCATATCTCTTTTCATGCTATCTACCCTAGTTTTGATTATGTGATTGAGACTGTATTGTTATGTCACCTCCATTCGGAGTGTATATACTGTACAGGTACATTTATCTGTTTTAGTCGTAGTATTTACAGACCCTATATACAGTGTTCTACCGCCGATTCTGCGGCGTAGGCTGGACGTAACCATGTGCTCGTGCCCCTCTTCAGGGTGCGGGTCGTGACACATTTTTGTGGTGGCCCATGCAGGTCAGAGTCGCAAATAGTGCGATCTCGTAATGGTGCTCGACTTAGAGTACTAATTACGAGCCTGCGACTAGGACGTAGGATCTAGGGTATGGTAGGAGTTACTCAATCACATTTTAGGAAAATTCTGATCTTTTGATTACCATGACAACTCTTCTTGCATTTGAATTCAATTGTCCTCCTTTGATAATATCTTATCTTGTGTCATATTGATCTCTTGGGTTCAATTCATCTTCAGGATGACGGTGACTCGTTCTCAGGCGGCAGGGCCTAGTACAGTTCCAGAGAGGTCAGATCCGGGAGGTCTTCCACCTCCGGCTACGGGAGTAGCAGTCGAGAGAGCAGTAGCCTCAGCCCCTGCCCTTCAGGCAGGAGTAGCAGCGGCAGTTCCCGGAGGTCTTCTACCTCCAGCTGGGGGAGCTGTAGTTCAGGGAGCTGCCACATCAGTCCCTGCCCTTCAGGCGGGAGCGGCAGCGACGGTTTCAGGAGGTCTTCCACCTCCAGCAGCGAGACCGTCCATGGTTATCCCTGACATTCTTCCACCGCCGCCTCAGTTACCGACAGACACTCAGGGGATGATGGCCCTTCTGCAGCAGATGCTGCAGACACAGAGAGCACAGGCAGAGGCACAGCACCGTCAGGCAGAGGTGCTGCGACAGACCATGGAGAACTCGCATCAGCTAGCTATGGTAGCAGTGGAGAGGGGTGCACCGGCTACAGTTCAGGGAGCACCAGCACAGCAGCAAGGTCAGGGGAGGCCCGGTACACACCTCCACTTCAGGAAGATGAACCCGCGGGAGTTCAAGGGTACTGAGGGTATCCTATACGCGGATGACTGGCTAGCAGCGGAGTCTGGAGTTGGCAGAGGTCCCGAGAGGTCTGTGGGTGACGTCTGCAGCGAGCCAGTTCTTCGATATAGCGCTGACTTGGTACCGCACGGATCCGCGTGCGTCAGTGAGAGGTATCTCTTGGGAGGACTTCAGGAAACTCTTTAAGGAAAAGTTCTACCCAGATGTAGCCTTGACAGCTTTGGAGGGGCAGTTTGCCAGTCTGGTGCAGGGGAACTCGTCGGTAGACGAGTATGCAGCGGAGTTCTTCCGCCTGAGCAGGTTTGCACCCAGTTTGGTCCAGGATGAGGGGTGCAAGGCCCGGAAGTTCCGGAGGGGTCTCATACATGCAGTGCGCACTCGCACATCTGGGCGACGAGATGCGACCTTCGAGCAGATCCTTATGGAGGCTCAGATTGCAGAGGAGGACTTCGGCCTCAAGCCGAAGAGGGGCAGTGACGCCCTTGGAACTAGTTCGAGTGCAGGGCCAGCGAAGCGCCCACATTTCCAGCAGAGGCAGTTTCAGCAGCAGCAGCCTCAGTTACAGTTTCAGCAGGCACTGGCGCATGTCCAGCAGTACCATGGACAGGGCCGGAGGCAGGACATCCAGTGTGCCTACTGCAAGAAGATGGGACATACCCGGGAGGCTTGTAGGATGAAGCTGGGAGTCTGTTTATTCTGTGGAGCTCCAGACCACCAGGTGAAGGACTGTGCGGTCCGTGCAGCCAGACAGGCAGGCCAGGACAGAGTGCAGCAGGCTATAGGAGGCCAGCAGGGGCGAGCTTTCGCCATGGCAGTTGAGCCCACTCAGGCAGTAGCAGAGCAGATAGCAGGTTCCAATCTTTCGATCCCATTTCCGCATTGCTTCCTCGTGAACTGTCTTGAACTTCGATTCTATCTGTTCTTTGCTCGTTGGATGAAATTTTGTTTTTGTGATGTGACATTTTCTGAGATAAGTCGTATGGGCTAGGTCGCCTCGATTATGAGATTTTAGAATCCTCTAGGGTCATGCTAGCAGGCAGAGTGAGGACATATAGTCGGACTATGGACGTATCTCTCGGGTGTGGAAATTTAAGGTTTTCGCTACCAAGCTAGCGGTAATGCGAAAATTTTAAATACCATAATTCTAGAGGTATGTACCGTAGTTGAGGACTCTGTGATTATCGTAGCCTTGCTCACTGGCATGATGGAGATTCTGAGTATCATGATTATTGGACAGGCGCATACGATTATCAAATTGCATTAATTTTCTGTGTTGCTTCGTTTTAAGTTTTTGGATGATTCTTTTAAGGTGGATAGACTTATATTTGAGAGTAATTTTAAATTTTATAAATTTAGTCATTTAATTCCTGCTTTGATTTTTGAGATTTTAATCATTTTAAATTTTTAGCCATGACTTGTGAATTTGAGATTTTACTATTGTTTGGTTTTAATTTCGAGGACGAAATTTTTTTAAGGTGGATAGATTTGTCACCCCCAGTTTCCAGAAACAGGAGTATTTTTGTAATTTTCCACTTTAAAAATTATTTTGGAATTATTTATTTATTATTTGTATTATTTTGGGGTTATTTGAATCGGGTTCGAATTTCAACTCATTCCGGCTTGTTTTGACTTGTTTCGGGGATCCGGGGTAGTTTTGACCTTAGCGGGCCCACACACTAGTTAGCCATGGCCCACATGTTAGATATTTTGGTTAGTGACTAGGCTAATTATTTTAGTTAGTATTAATTAGAGATTAGTGATTTCGGTTCGACTAAACTACCCCCGACTTAACCACTTACCTTTGTATTAGCAAATAGGCATTAGAGGGGCAAACTTGTAATTAGTAAATAGGACAAAAGGGACCATGCTTGGCCGGCCACAATAGGATAGGGCTCCCTTTCATTTCATCATTATCCACCCTCTCTTTCTCTCTCTTGTTCTTCCCAAAATTGATTTTGAGAGCTCCCCAATTTGTTCCTTCTCCAAATTGGGTAATTTCTTCTCCAAATTAATTTTTCTCTCATGTAGATTGGTTAGAAACCCAATAGGAATGATTCCCATGGTTGTGTCTCCATTAGAGACCATTTTGTGTCCATTTGGATATTTCTAGGGGTGTCCAATATGTAGGTTTGTGTCCCAATAGGAAAAACCCCTATTTGGACACATGGATATTGTTGTGTATTGATTTTTGTGTTGTTCTTCCTATTGTTCCAGATTTTTACATGTTTTAGAATGTATTTTCCAAGTATTTTAATGTATCATATTCATTTTCCTATATGTATATATATAGTTATATATATATCATTCTATATATATATATATATATATATATATATGTATGGTGGATATTATAGGTGAGTTTGTGGTGTGGTGTTGTGTTGGGAGGGGCTTGATAGGTTCGGCCAAGTGGCCATGGGGTGTGTTGTGTTTGTTAGAGGGGAGTGAGGGAGAGGTGTTTGATATTGTGTTTGAGTGTGGGAGAGCATGTGTAATTGTGTGTGTGTGTTGTGGGTGAGATAGAGATGAGTTTGTGGGGGTGTGAGAGTGAAGTAGAGGGAGGAAAGAACCCCCAAACTGCTGTGCAAACAGCCCATGGCTGTCCCCATTTTCCCCTACATGCTGTCCAAAAACCCACACAAAACAGTCCCAAAACCCCTCCATTTCTGTCCTATTTTTCCCTTTCACAACAGCCTATAAAACCCCCACATAAACCACTCAAAAACAGTCCAACAAGGACCCATTTACTGCTGTAAAGGACAGCCATATAAACCCCCTTGGGCTGTCCATATTTCACCACAATTCAGTCCATAATTTCCCCACATTTCAGCCCCCTTGTTGCTCTCTAACACACCACCAAATACCCCCTAATTGCTGTCCTATACTCCACCAAAAACCCCCACAAATTCAGTCCAATAACAGCCCTATAACCCCACTTTTCAGTCCCCACAAGTCCCCCAAAATCTGTCCACATAATTACCTATGTGTGTGTGTGTGTAGTTGTGAGTTTAAGTGGGTGTGTGAGAGCCTAGAGTGCATAGTTAGTAACCTATAGTTTAGCCTATTGTCTAAACAAATAGGAAACCTATAGGAGAAACCTATGAGAGTGATAAATATAGGAGTGTGTCATGTGAGTGTTGTGTATGAGTGGTGTTGATGAGTGTGGTATAGAAAAGGGTAAAATTCATGATATAGGTAAGGTAATGGGTAAATGGTTAGCATGTGTCATAAGATGGCCTAGATACCTAGGATACCCAAATTTCTTGGTAGGTAAACCTTAGATAGGTTGATATCTAGCTACCCTAAGGAGCCTAGGCTAGTACCATGGGTATTTACGAGGTTTCCTTGGGTTGGGCAAGGTATCGGGATTTACCTTGGAAGGGTAAATGCTAGTTTTGCCTAGGAATAGGGTAATTGTGTTAGAAGACTAAAATAGAGTTAGAACTTGATTTCCGTTGTTGGTAATGATCAAATATGGTACTCTAAGACTAATTTTGACGTCGGTTGACCTTTTTGACCAAAAGTCAACCGAGAGTCAAACTTAGTCTTTAAGCGACCCGATTTGACCGAAACCAACCCAGAGTTGACCAGTTGACTGAAAGTCAATAGTTGGTCAACATTAGACTAGTTGACCTAGGGTTGACCTAGAGTTGACCAGAGTTGACCAGGGTTGACCAGAGTTGACTTTTTTACCAAAAGTCAACTGTAAGTCAACCTTTGATCCCGATTGACCTAGTTTGACTTGGATTGACTTTCAGTGACCTAATATGACCTAGTATGAGCCAGTATGACCTAGTATGAGCCAGTATGACCTAGTGTGACTCAGTCTGACCTAGATTGACCTAGTTTTGACTTAGACTTGCATTCATGACTTGAATAAGCTTCCTTTTTCAGTATTTAGCCCTGTTTGACTCATAGTATCTTATTTTAGGTCTGTGATCACTCTGAGCGTATGTTCACCCTATCAGCTCAGGACCACAGGCGAGTACATTCACTGATAGTTTTCATTGTCTTGATATCTGCTATATCCGATTCAGTTGTAGTGTTATACTCGATTTCCAGTCACAACAGTTCACGGACTAGTATGTGTTGGATCATGACATGGGATGTTATTCCTAGAGTTACATGGTATATTGGTACATATTCTGTCTTATTTCAGTGTATTAGTATAGACACCGATTTCAAAAGGGGACTTGCTACCCTCTTATGGAATCTCGTGTCATAACGTGTCATGTCCAGATCCATTGTACTATTCGGGGATGGGAGAGTTATTAGTGGTTGTGTGATCAAATTCCCACATGGTTCTATGGTACATATGGTTCATAGCTATACCCTCACCTCACGACGGGTAAAGCCTTACCCTATACGGTTCATAGCTTTCCATGGTGACCGGCCTTATCGTTCTATTGTATACAGGGTTCATAGCCGGTCGGATGGAAAGCCTGATCATATCTTCCCAAGCCGATCACATAACACACTAATAATTCAAGGCACCTTTTATATTTATTTTCTTAGGAGACTAAGTTCTGTTCGGGAGAAGGGTTACAGCCCCGGTCCTTGTTTGGTTTAGGGGTTGTAACTCGGCTTCCGAATGGTTCCCAAGTCATCCTATATATATGTATTATCGTCCTTTTCAGTACTCACATCATGATATGTATTTCCAGTTGATTTTGTCTTGTATTTCATTATACTGTCTCTTATAGCTTTTGTCAATTCACATGGAACTGCTGTTGGTGTTTGTACTTGCTTATTTTCCTGACAGGATACCGTTGATAAATTTTACAGATGATTCAGAGGCTGATTGTCCGACCTACTATGGGGTTGAGTCGGACGGAGTAGACTTAGACTGTGGCTTGTTGGTAGAGCCACTAGACTTTGCTCACCCTGAGTAGCATAGTTTAGTTAGGGTTGCCTGGCCTGCGAGCCAGCTAGTACATTTCAGTTTGTAGCATCTATCTTATATTATCTGAGACTCTGGATGTTGTGTTAGCTCTGACTTGTGGATTTGGACTCGTTTCATGTTTTATCTATTATCTCTTTTCATGCTATCTACCCTAGTTTTGATTATGTGATTGAGACTGTATTGTTATGTCACCTCCATTCGGAGTGTATATACTGTACAGGTAAATTTATCTGTTTTAGTCGTAGTATTTACAGACCCTATATACAGCGTTCTACCGCCGATTCTGCGGCGTAGGCTGGACGTAACCACGTGCTCGTGCCCCTCTTCAGGGTGCGGGTCGTGACAGGCCCGAAGAAAAAGAAACTAGTATAACCCTAGTGGCCGTCCACTCTAGGGAAGTCACATGAATGATTAGGTATAGCTGTCGGTATAGCTAACCATTGAGACTGGACCGAATAATAGATGGCCGTTGGCGACCCATAGAATGACCTTGTGGCATTGAACGAGAGATGGTGATGAGTACGACCTAAGAATGATATGTTATATGTATATGCTTCAATATGAACCTTAAGAGATGCTTGACCTTAAGGATTATGTGTCGGCCTATAGCGGGAATGTTGGATCGATATCTATAGTCGGGTAGCTGGGTTAAACCTGATTGTTGCATAGAATTGTACCCTTGGCTTGCGATAGTGGGTGACGTCGGATTATGTCTTATAGAAAAGATGAATTGCCTCGGTAAGAAATATTGCTGGATTTGGGAAGGAATATGATTACATGTTGTGAACTCTTGATATGATTGGCTCTAAGTTAGACCCTTGACCGAATGTTTAAAATATTATGCTTGGATAGAGAGCTGTCCTTGATGTCAAGTGTTGTGGCCTGGGAGATAGTGATTGTGGCAAAGTGAATGAAGTAATAAGTCAATTGAAAGGATGCTAAATCGGATTTGAAAAAGAGAGTTATATCGTGGCTGATCGAATCGCACTAACATGGAAGTTGGCTGAAGTACATATGTTTTGGGGGCGCCTAAAATATGTGTATGGATCCAGCCAAAGTGATAAGTTGCGACTGAGATAACATTATGGGAAGAATTTATCGCACTAGCACGGACTTTGGTTGAAATGCATATGTTTTGGGGACGCCTGAAATATGTGTATGGATCCAAACGAAGTGATGTGTTGCGACCAAGATAGAATGCGAGAAAAATGTTGGTGAATCAATGAGAAGTTGCAAGTATTTGGAAAAGAGAAAGATGGATTGCATCGTTGATGGATTAAAATGATACAGCTAGATAGCTATTTCGAAATGACCGAGTGGGCTGAAATGAATAGTGAATTGAAGCTGAATGAGAAACTCATTGTGATTAAGTGAATCTAGTAGATGAGTTGTTTTCTTAAGTTTCGAGGACGAAACTTTTTCTGAGTGGTATATTATGTAATGTCCCGCTCCGCGCGAGGCATTTGGTTGGCTTGTTGGATGGGATCAGAATGTTGGACCGTAACTTGTGTTGGAGATCAAGAGAGTTGAGACTGATGCAGTCTCTCTTAGATGGCTAGACGGATTCAGTGTTGGAACGTGGCTCGCTGGTGGAGCTACGCTTAGAGGGAATGTGTGCAACCAGAATAAGAAGACCCTTTTATGCAGGCAAGTGGAACTGTCCTCCTTCCTCCTTATTCATGCATGCTTAATAAATGGAATAACGTGATGCTATGAATATGTCCCTAATGTCTCTTACCTTGAATGTTGAATAATTGTGATGCGATGCTTTAGTTGCTAAATCGATAGATATGCATATGCTGGAAATCATTGAATGAATAACACATGGACTTTGAATTGCTGAACGAATCACACTCGAACTGCTAATGTAACATGATGCCTGAGAATGAATCGATAATGTCCCTTATGCTTAATGTTGATGAAATGAATGAATCGCTTGAATAATGAGATGCTGCGTGAATGATACATGAGAAAAGAATTGAATATACTATTGTTCCTATGAAATGAATGAAATGCTACAGGTCCCTTCGAAATGAATGAATGCTGTTGTTCCTCCTTAGAAGGAACGTAATGAGAAACGTTGCAATGAAACAAACAATGAGAATTGATGAGGCTTGGGATCGTTGAGATCACCAAATGAAATGATGGTAATATTGGGAATGAATAAGTCATTGAACATGACTTGAATGAGATGAATGATGATGCACTGTTGTCTATACTTCAATATTTCACCATGCATTTTATGTTCACGATTGAGTCGGGCACGCATTCGCATGGTCATAAGACAACTTATGCATAAGAGATGGGGATATGTTTTCTCGGACGGTACCCCAGGACGTTAGGGCGACCGATTCGGCCTAGGAGAAAACATTGGCGTGCCAGTAGGGGTACGGGTTTTGCGAGACATCCTTTGGGGCTAGCTACCTTCTCTGGAGTCATCGCATTACCGATGAAGACCTATATGGCAACGTCCGTATGGTTAAACACCAGTGACCATGTAGTCAGGATGCATGCTAATGAATGTTTTGTGCAGGCAGAGTAAGTATATCTGCTAACCTATATTTGATGCAGGTACGAGGGAGTCGGCTATCGGTAAGAAATCACTTAAATGTGATATATTCAATATATGTGTTGGTTAAACTTGCGTGCTTAACGTGCCAAATAAATAATGCTATGCGTAGTCTTTCAATATGAGAACCTGCTTAACATGTTAAATTCAGTATGCTAGAAAGATGCCTTGCTATGAACATTGCTCAAACATAACATACATGCTAAGTGATGCTTGAAGTGAGAATTGTCATAACATGTTTAAGATGTTAATGTTAACGATGCCTCGATGATGCCTTTGCATGATAACACCAAGAATGCTATAATGATATGTCCACATGAATATTGCTAAGAATATGTTTACATGCTTCACTATGATGATTGTCCATGAACTGTAAACTGATGCTAGGCCCCAAAGTAGAAAGATCATTCTATTAAAATGCTTGCTAAAATCGACCAGTTAGTGTTGGTTTAGGCGAGTGGGTTGGATTTTGCTCGCCAGTACATAGATGATGTGCTGACCCACGTGTTGTGGGCAGGTGCTCGTGCTTGGGATACTCTACACGAAGATTGGCTTGATTGGTCCCGCGGCATCGAAGATTTGTTGGCATACAGAAGCTCTCCTTGTTCAAGATGATGTCTTCTGTTTATAAAGGACATAATGTATGGAACATTGTAATCAGTTGTACCAGTGAGTTGTAAGCCAAGTTGGTATATCGAGTTATAATCCAATGTATCCAAGTATCACATGTAAGCTGTATAGCGTTGTTCAGTTGGCTTTCAATGTAAAATGAGATGTGTTGTAAGCACTGTACTTCAATACAAGTCTTGTACTCTTCTTCAATTATCAATAAAGAGAATAAAGTTCTGTATATCTCTGTGAGACTTCAAGTTATCCTTTTATCTCCGCTGCTATAAAGAAACTGATGTGTTTCTATTCAATAATAAAGATTGTCCTTATTAACTTCAATTTGTCTGCTTCTGCCGCTGCGATGTGTTCATATTTGAAGATAATCGATTATGTACCATCTTTGTCTTGTACAAGTGCAATACCAGACTTGTACGGCATCACGCCCAAGCGAGTACGATCGATTCCAAGAGATAAAATATGTGAATAAATGACTCTACGAATCGGGGCGTGACAAGGTGGATCCGAGATAGCTGGGAGGGGGTGCAGATCCATAAATCGGAACAACTCATTGGCATTTCTTTTGAGAACAAAGGTGGATTTCGCTTCATCCTGGGTGTTGTATACGGACACAATGATCGGAGACTCCGCGAGTCCTTGTGGGAGGACATAGTGCACCTGGGTCATATGACGGACCACATGCATCTTCCTCTGCTTATCATGGGGGGACTTCAATGCTATGTTGCTTCACCAAGAGAAGGTGGGAGGTTGCCCTATTCCGGATTCGATCTTATATGACTTCCAGAGATGTCTGCTTTATGTCTGGGATGAGGGGGTTGGAAAGAGCATGCCATATCTGGACCTTGCACAACAAAGCAACACATAATCGGATTGCATGTCAGTTGGATCGGACCTTGGGAAATAGTGAATGGTTCTGGTGCTTCCCAAATTCGGTGGCGGAAGAACTTGCGACTGGAACTAGCGACCACTCTCCTATCCGGGTTGGCCTCTGTGAGAGACCTACTATGCGGTCGAGACCGTTTCGGTACAACAATAGTTGGTACCTGTCAGCTGGATATGAGGAGATGGTTACGGGGGAAATGCAGCACTTTCAGGAAGGCACGGCTCAGTTCCGCATGGTACATAAACTCAAGCAGATCAAGAGAGCGCTCAGGGGTTGGGTGAAGATGCGTCCGCGGTCTTCTCTGGCGGAAAAGGAAGTCGAGCTTCGGGACATTCAGGTGGCTCTACAAGCTGACATTCTGAGCGGAAAGTTGGCGGCTAGGGAGAAGACCCTGATTGAGGAGGTCAGCATTATGAGATTGCAGGAGGAGATTAGTGCGGCACAGAGGGCAAAATGTAACTGGCTCAAAGATAGAGACCGCTGCACCAAATTCTTCTATGATGTGATCCGCACCCGTCAGCACCGAAACAACATTCCCAGACTTCTGAATGGCGAGGGACGTCTAGTAGGGGACCCGGTGGAGATTCAGGAGGAGGCTGTTAGATTTTATTCTGACTTATACCAGCAGACGGATTACACTAGTACGTTCCCAGCCCTTGTTACGAAGAGGCTGGTGACGCACCATGGAAATAGCCTGCTATTGGCCCATGTGAGATTGGAGAAGGTGGAAGACATTGTGATGAAGGCAAATCCAAACAAAGCACCTGGGCCTGATGGGCTTCTCTTCAGGGTTCTATAAGCGACACTGGGGTGTGCTGAAGCTCCCTGTTCTAGAGGCGGTTCAGGAGTTTTTTCGTGGAGGGCAGGCTTCTGAAGGAGATGAACCACACTTTCTTGACGCTGGTTCCTAAGAAGGAGGGCGCGACCTCTCTAGCAGACTTTAGACCCATTGCTTGCTGTAACTTTCTATATAAGATCATTACTCATCTTATGTGCAGGCGCATGGAGGGGATTATGCAGGGATTGGTGTCCCAGAATCAGGTAGCTTTTATCAAGAGCCGATCGATAGCGGAGTACAGTCTACTTGCACATGAGATGGTGCGAGAGTTCAGCAAACCTGGGGGATGAAGGCTTGTGTGAAGCTAGACCTGCGGAAAGCCTATGATACGGTCAACCGGGACTTCCTATGTCACTTGCTGCTCGCCATGGGGTTCGACGAGAGGTGGGTTGCGAGGGTGAGGGAGTGCATCTGCTCCCCTACTTTCTCAGTCCTCATCCAGGGCACTCCACATGGCAGGGAGACCCTCTCTCACCGTACTTGTTTACCTTGGTGATGGAGTATTTCACATGCATGATTGACACGGCAGTGCATAGCAAGAGGATCGTCCCCCTTTTCAGGTTGGTGAGACCGGTGGTATCTTATCTGATTTATGCTGACTTATTGGTGCTACTCCAGCCTACCATGCGGGGCATGAGTGCGCTCTCAGACATTATAGAGGAGTCCGGAAGGTTATCTTGATTGCAGTTAAATAGGGAGAAGAGCAGAGTCTACTTCAGTTCCAGGTGCACGCTAAAGGAGGAGAGAGCTTTCGCTCTGGGTGTGGAGAAAGGCGAGCTCCCAGTGAAATACTTGGGGGTCCCGCTGACGGTCAACTATGCCAGAGAGCAGGATTGTCACAACTTGGTGGATTTTGCTCAGAGGAGAGTGGAAGGCTGGCAGGCTGCGGGTCTTTCATTTGGCGGACGGATTGGGTTGGTGAGATCGGTTATTGCTGGCATCACGCTGTTCTGGCTTCAGTCTATCCAGATCCCGACGGCCACTATTCGAAAAGTGGAGTCCATCTGTGCTGACTTCATTTGGAAGGGAGGGATGCATGCGATCGCTTGGGACCAGTTATGTCGTCCTCGGGAGGAAGGTAGAGTGGGGCTGCGGCCTCTACGTTCGGTTAGGAAGGCAGCTGGTGTGAAGATGGCCTGGAGATTCATCAGGGGGGGTCGCTTTGGGCGGAGTGGATGGCGAACAGATATCTAAGGCGGACAAACTTCTGGGCCTGCAGAATTGACAATAATTTCTCGGTCACCTTTAAGGCCATTTTGAGGTGTAGGCCGGTTCTTCAGACCGCTATCTGCAAGAACATGAAAGATGGAAAGACTACGGATCTCTGGCTTGGTCCTTGGTTGGGTTCCAGATCCCTGCTGGAGATTTTGGGAGGACAGCTGGACAGAGAGGCGGGCAGGGGGATTACATGCAGCTGGATCATCAGAGATAGAATATGGAGGCCAGAAGGATATTCTTATAGAGCTCAGCTAGCCGAGGAGATACGCCAGATTACTATAGACGATAGCCAGCATGAGGACTCCTGGAGCTGGGCCGGCCCAGGTTCGGGTGGAGGGTCAGGACTATTCTGCTTTCGTAGTTGCTATGACATGGTACGGACTCACCACGACCGGGCTGAGGAGGTGGACTTCATTTGGGGTAAGGGGATTGCCGGAAAAATGCAACTGTGTGCCTACAGACTTCTGCGGGACAGATTGATGACGAGAGACAGACTTCTCAGGTTTGGGATGCAGATCCCAGATGCAAAGTGTGTGCTATGTAATGGGGTGGACGAATCTATGGGGCATCTCTTCTTTGAATGTCCGACGTCCTGGCACATTAGGGCTGAGCAGTGCGTGCAGTTGAGAGGGGGAGTTGGTATGGATAGAGACATCAGGAACATTCTTAGCTGGATCCGAGATCACAGAGGCAGGGATCCGGGGTAGGCCAGAAGAGCCAGAGTCCGTCTCGCAGCTTCAGTTTGGCACATCTGGAAGGAGCGGAACAGACGTATTTTTGAAGGCCTGACTACCCCTCCTATTGGAATTCTACATAACATAGAATTCGATGTATCAGTAATGGCCCCATAACATTAAAATTGGGGCATGAGAAGTTGTGATTTTAGTGTATTGTAATACCTTTACCGCTGTGTGCGAGGAATAAAATTTACCCTTATTCCAAAAAATATATATATATATAACTCCCTCATCAATAAATATCGTCCTACCCCCAACCCTCCCCCCCCCCTTCTATAAAACAAAACAAAACCCTAGATCCCTCTATGGCCGCCCCCTCCCCTCCCCTCTACAGGTGTCACACCCCCCCCCCCCCACCACCACCACCACCAACCCCCTACCCCGCCTGCAGTTCTGCTGTTGTCGCCTCCAGCCTCCCCCCCCCCCCCTCCGCCTGCACCTTGCCTCCAGCGGCCGAACCCCCCGCCCCCCACCACCACCACCTGCTGCCGCCAGTGTTATAAATTTCGCTAGACGGGTTCGGTGCGCCAAAGGGACGCATAGCGCTGAGGCCACCTAGGCGACAAACTTAATTTTTTTATTAGTATAAGTTACTTTCAAATATATATTATGTATATGCTATTTTTAAACACAAGTCATCTTTGTCAGTTTGGTTAGCAGTGAGAATATAAGGCTTGACCTCATGAAAGGTCACAGGTTCGATTCCCATCAAATTTTTCTGTCAACTTTTTTATAAACTATCCCTAATCAAATAGGAGGAGAGAGAGTTGCCTCCATCCCCCACCTCTCCTCTCCTCCCCTCTTTGTAGCACTACCTCCACCATACCACCACTACCGCCACCACCAACAGCAGCAGCACCACCACCACCATTACTACTGACACCGCACCACCACCACCACTCCTACAACAGCACCACCACCACCACCACCAGCCATCGTCACCTTCCAATGCCCAAGGTTAGTTTTGAAAAAATTGATTTTTTTTTATTTTTTTTTTGAAATTTCAAAACCGCCTAGACCGGCCGCCTAGGTGATTTTTGGTGCGACCGGAGGCCGCCTAGGCCGTAATTTAGAACACTGGCTGCCGCCCCCACCCCCACCCCCCCACCCCCCGTCAGTCCGCCTCCCCCCCATTCTCAGCCCGCCCCCTGACCCGGTCAACTCCCCCCCAAATCCTAACCCTAGCCATCTTTCTAAACCCTAGCCTACATATGTCCATAAATCCCAACCCTACCACCACCTACACCAAACCCTAGCCGTCTTTCCACTTCAAAAAAAAGGGATCCTCAGAGCGTAAACAATGGTTTGTTTACTGGAACATCTGACTCTCAACATTGACTTGGGATCCTCAGAGGGTAACATTGGTTTGTTTGCTGGAACCTCTTACTCTCAACGTTGACTTCAAGAATTTAACGAAGAGCGGACAAAGTGCTTGTTTGCGTGAATCTTTGTTTCTTTTCTTACTTGATCTTCACATCATGATCTAATAGAGGGTAACTTGGGTTGGCTATCTATCCTGGCTTGTGTGATCCACGTTCATCTCTACTTCCCATGCGCGTGTCGATTCTTGTCACGTTTTTAGCACGTTGGCAGAGTTGATGTGATTATCAAGTAGAAAGATCAATTCGACAGTCGAATCAGGAATAACTGCAGGATGATTAGCACTGGAGCGACTAGTAGTGCTATACACTAGTATCAAAAACACAATAGCGGAACCAACGGGCACTGGCATAACGATTTCCTCGATCCGACTTGTCGATCGATGGTTGGACGGACCAGAGGGCCACTCGACATGACGAAAGAAAGTCGAGAAGACGCTTCGGAGAATGCGGTTGTCTGCACATCTGACTAACAACCTCTAGTAGAGACTGATTCCATATTTGAGCAGTGGAAGACAGATGATAGTCGACTGTTAGTTGATGAATTCAATGAAACCACTGGTAAAAGACATGGTTCAGAATACGAATACGGTGAAGGAATTATGGGAGGTTTTAGCAACGGCGCTTGATGGAAAACGCGATTTGTCTCGTATCTACGACTCGGTCGTTGAAGTCTATCTAGCAAATTAGGGAGACAAATCTCATAAGGATCACATTCGGACCTTTAAGGCCATGACGGATGAAATCGACTATGTATTACCTCTGACGACGGATATCAATGAAGTGAGGGCTCATCGTGAGAAGCCTCAAGTCATGGCATATCTTACCCTCTTCGTCCAGATACGAATTCTGCTCGCTCTCGGATCATTGCTCGATCTGATGTTCCATATCTGATGGAAGCTCACTTTCGTGTCACAGCAAAAGTTGTTGAGACCATTCTGGAGGATGCTCCTGCTAATCGATCTGCTCTTGGTACTACTCGTGCTGGATTTCGTAGTGGTCGTGGTGGACGACGTATTGGCTGAAATATTGGTCGTGATGGGGGATGAGGCAATGGCGGTCGCGATGGAGAAAGACCGCGCACATGCTTCAACTGTGGTCAGTATGGCACTTCCAGTGGCAATGTCCTAAAGCACCTTTCGCCAACGTTACATCAGATGTTCCTGATGATGGTGTTCGATATGTCCAGATGACTACAGAGTCTATACAGATTTTTTTGACTTTTAAGCAAACGTCGTGTTGAAGCATCCACATCAGGATCTACGGCCGGGTACTCAACAACATGTGCGATGAGGTTGAAGCAGTGAAAAATTGACTCTGGTGCGTCTTCTCACGTGACTAACGATGGAGGTATGATACAGAATTTACGAGTAAGTATCGAGCAATGTTATCGAGCAATGCAAATTATCGAGCAATGTTATCGAGCAATGCAAATTATCGAGCAATGTTATCGAGCAATGTTATCGAGGTATGATACAGAATTTGCTCGTAATTTACTTTCAATTAGTCTTTATAGTCTTTAGGTCCTTAAAAATACAACCATCAGAAAAAAATGTTATCGAGCAATGCAAATTACGAGTAAGCTGACTAATTGAAAGTAAACTGAACGGATTTTTCGATGTATGTAATACAGAATTGAGTGACAGTTCGGAAAAAAGACGGGTACTTTCTCGTCTACGGACTATTAGTGAACCACCTTTGGCAACAATAATTGGAAACACGATCCATTGATACATAATTGTGTATCATACCTCCATCGCCAGTCACGTGAGAAGACGCACCAGAGGGACATGTGACTGGTGGCTTGTGCCTGTTTGACGTACCTTCTTCTGTTGTCTGTATCGGCGTAAAATTCGATCATTTCGAGTTACGTTGTCAGTTAGGCCATCCATCAACCCAAGCTCTTCAGAAAATATACCATCTTTAAATGTTATTACTTTTTTTCATTGTGAGTCGTGTCATTTGGCTAAACATCACCAGATTTCCTATCCGGTGAGTTCTAATAAATTTGCATCCTCTTCTTTGGAGTTGGTACATTCTAATGTACGGGAACCTTGTCCTATTGAATTAATAATGGGTTTCAAGTATTTTGTTACATTTGTTGATGATTACTCGCGTGTCATTTTTGTTTATCTGATAAAAAATTGCTGAATTATTTAAAATTTGGTGCAACTTTTATGCTAAAATCAAAACACAATTTGGTGTTCCGATTAAATTCTTTCAAAGTGACAATGCTCGTGAGTATCTATCTCGTGAGTGTAATACTCATCTGTCCGACAATGGCATCATCCACCAAACTCCATGTTCTTACACACCACAACAAAATAGTATGGCAGAGCGCAAGAATCGCCATCTCATGGAAACAACGCGTGCTCTTATATTTCAAGCACGTACTCCCAAGAGGTTTTGGTCCGATACGATTCTTACAGCTTGCTATCTGATTAATCGCACATGACCTTCAGTTTTTAATGTTACTACTCCCTTTTTTCGGTTATATCCCAACTGAGAGCCGTTTTCTATACATCTCAAGATTTTTTGTTGCTTGTGCTATGTTCGGGATACCCGATCGACTCTTCCTAAATAAGATCCTAAGGCAATCCGATGCGTTTTCCTTGAGTATCTTAAAGATCAGAAAGGGTATCGATGTTCTTTCCCTACCTTGAAGAGATTTTTTCTCTCGGGATGTTACCTTCTTTGAAACTGAGTTTCCTCCACTTCCACAAACTACGAATCTAATTCCCCAAGTTCACCCAGACGAGGATTTATTGTTATTTCCGGTTCAAATACAACAGCCCCCCGTAAGGGTACCCTTTCCTACCAAGCGAGTATTTCAGTTCTACGGTCCGTAAACACCGAGTCAGTCAGTGTCGACGTCGCCCAAACGATCATTGCAGATAGTACCCATGATTACAGAGCTATCATCCTCCTCTACCACCACTGATTCATCTCCGCCTCTTCCACCAGCTCGACCTCGACGTGCCTGTCATGATCATCGCTTATATGTAGACAACTACAAAGGACTCGGGAGACACACTCAGTCATTGGTAGCTACTATTTATGGAATTCAGATTTTCAATATTGTCGAGGAGAGTCTCAAACATTCCGGATGGCATTATGCTATGGAATAGAAGATGAAAGCGCTCCGGAAGAACCATACTTGGGACTTGGTAAATTTGTCTACTGGAAAGCAGGCAATACGATGCAAATGGGTGTTCACGATCAAGATGAAACCGGGTGACACTCTTGATCGCCTAAAGACTCGTCTGGAGGCTAAAGGATATTTCCAGATCTATGGTGAGAATTATTTTGAGACCTCTCTAGTTGCCAGAATGACATATGTGTGCGTACTCTTGGCCTTAGCTATTCGCTATGACTGGCCATTGATTCAGCTGGATATCAAGAATTTATTTCTCTACGGGGATATTGAAGAAGTATGGGTGCAACCTCCTGGGTTCGTTGCAAAGGAGGGTAAAGTGCGTCATCTGCGGAAGGCCCTTTACGGTCTCAAACAATCACCTCGTGTGTGGTTTGGTCGATTTACACATGTTATTACTCAGTTTGGCATGTGTCAATCAAAAAAGGATCATTCGGTATTCTACCAATGGACATCAGCTATAAGGATACTACTTAGTGTCTATATTGACGACATTGTGATCACGGGAGACGACGGCCAAGATATTGCAAGACTAAAGAAGTTTCTGGAAGAACAATTTCAGACCAAGGATATGGGACCATTAAATACTTCTTCGACATTGAAGTCACAAGGGACAAGAGGACATTGTAATGTATCAGAGGAAGTATGTGCTAGACATACTAAATAATGCAAGAATGATACAAGCCAAGGGAGCTACCTCACCCATGGATCCAAGAGCAAAGTTACTTCCAAACGAGCGGGTCCTGATGACCAATCCGGATCAGTATCCTCGAGTGGTTGAAAAACTCAACTACTTTGCGGTCATAACTCGCCCGAATATTTCCTTCGCGGTGAGTGTCGCAAGTAGGTTTATGGCTTATCTACGAGTTCCACACTGGCAGGCAGATCTCAAAATTCTGCGCTATCTAGTCCAGAATCCTGAAAAAAGAATTCGGATGAAAATTTATAGAAATACCCGTGTTGAGTGCTTTACCGATGCTGACTGGACTGCAAGCCTGACAGACGATCTACATTTGGCTCCTTGGTATTTATTAGTGAAAACTTGGTATCAGGGAAGAGCAAGAAGTAGAGTTTAATAGCACGATCAAGTTCGGAAGCAGAATATTAAGCTATTGCTCATGGCATAATAGAGGTGTTATATCTAAAGCAACTTCTACAAGTGCTGGAAGAAGAAGCAGAATCTAAAGCAGCAGCTATATGGTGTGATAACCAGTCTGCTATTCATATTTGTAATTCCCTAAACCTATTTTCGTATATTTTTGAATTGTTTGAAAATTTTCTAAAAAGAATCAATTTTGGCTTTAAGTAATAAATTAGTTATATTGAATTTTTGTTAGTTAAATTGATTTTATTTTAGTTACTACATATTGAATTTGATTAGTTAATAGTAATTATTTTTTTATCATTATTCCTTTATCAAGTATTAATTACAATTAGATTCTACATATTAATTATTAGTTTAACTTAATGATAATTATTAAGTATTGATTTTTCCTAAAAATCTTTTTATGGTATAATATTATACTTTTGTATAAAACCTAATTTTATAATTGTTAATTAATGAAATCTGTTTTGAAAACTGTTTGAATTTTTGAATTTGAAAATCTGTTACAAACTTGTATTCTCACCCCCAGATCTACTCTTTATTACAATACTGCCACTGTGCAGAAAACCTCCAGATCTACTCCTAATTACATCTCTGTCACTCCTCTGCACACACACGAAAATATTTTATTATAAATGTCAGCACAGTTCCCAATGCACATTCTGACAGACTGACACATTTCCAATTACTCTCTCTCTACTTTCTCCCTCTACAATCACTCTCTCCACTAATTCTCTCCTGGCCGATCTCTGTCGCGGCCTCATCGGAATTCCATCGCCACCGCCACCGATCGGAGCACCCCGAGCCACAGTCTTCGTCATCGAGCACCACCGACCACTGGCATACCGACGACCGAGCTTCGAACAGTCGTCTTGTGGATCGAGCCACACAGTAGCCGTCGGCGTCCTTTCTTCTCACACCTCGACGAGATCCGCCTGACCTCACCGAGAATCGCCAAAGTCACGCCTCATCTGGACCGGACGGGTTGCTCGTTCACCGGAGGCCACATTATTTCGCTGACCGCCGATCGGCACACCGCCTTCGACAGCAGAGCAACGCCACCACCAGGACCGACGGGCCATCGAGCCGGTCGTCGCGTCCAGATCGGAGCACGCCGCGTGAAGCCAGACTGACCGTCACCGGATCTCGCCATCCTCGTTCGCTGCAACGAGCGGCCTCTCGAGAAGCGCACACCACCGGTAAGCCCCGCCTCGATCCTCTCGAAACCCCCTTCTTGTTTTTGGTAAAATAGGGTTTCTCGGTTCCTGTTGTAGAATGAGAAAAACAGTGAGGGGTTGAGGAATTATTGGGGTTAGGGCTTAATCTGTTGGGGCGGGGTGTTTTGTTTGTGGGAGGCTGAGTTCAGAAGGGGGAAGAAGATGAGAAGACAGATGAGGGGGTTAGGTTTTGCTCGTTCATATGGGGAAGAAGGAGATGAAGGTCGGCTGAAATAAAAGTGTGGAGAGAGAGAGTATGAAGAAGGGTTTTTATTGATTAGAGATTGTTGTGGGCCGGGTTGAGTTATGAGAGTGTGCGCTGGGTTTGTATGTGAGGAAATAAATGTGTGGAGAGAGAGTTTCCTCTCTCGATTTTATTTCTTTGCCATGTGACTTTTCGGAAACCGAGAGATGCAGTTGGCTGACCATTAATGTTAAGGAGAGAGAAGGGTTCTCAAGTACACCCTTATTTTCCTTGAGCCTCAAACCCAATTAATTCGGGTGTTTGGAATCCGAGAAATTAGAATTAGTGGGACTTGACCGTTTGAATTTGGAAGAGTCATTTGACTTTTCGAATTCGGAAAGGGCAACCTATGTGGCCTATGTTCGAATTTTGAGAGATCAGAGCAGTGGGGGTTCTGTTAGTTTGTGCAGAGTGTGATTATGAGTATAAGAATGAATTATATGGAGAGGAGAGTTTAAGTGAGGGATTAGTTTTATTGGACCAGGTCGGGCTGAAAGGGAACCTATAGGCTGAGTGTAGGCTCCAAGCCCATGGCATAATATTTAGATAGTTCCTTTAAACTGGAATCAAAGCCCAATAAGTTGGGTTCAAATTCAGTTTATCTATTGGTGTTGGGCTCTGTTTTAGGCTGCAGGCAATAATTAGATTAGAGTATAGGATTGGAATGATTGGGCTGAGCCCATGGTCTGGGTTAGATTTGTGATCTTCTGGGTTAGTTTTACTATTGTCATCATTATTATTGTAGTTGTTAAATGCTAATTAAATTAACATTTAAAATTTCTTGCTATAGTAAATAAATTAATAAAGATTTGCAAATATATATGTACATACCAATACTGCTTTATCTAGACAAAAGCCTTAGCTAGCAATTATCTTCTAAATATAAATATTTTCCTAATAAGTACATATTTAGCACTTTGTCAAATAAATGATTTTTTTCTATGGTTATAATATATTTTTCTAAAATAGTTATCTTGTTAGCATTAATAAATAAATAAATAATTAGTATTTATTCTAGTTGATAGTTAGTAAATATTTGATTTAATTTTGTTAATATTAATTACTAAATATTTTTGCTAGAAAATATTCTATTGTTTTCTAAAATAAATTCTTTACTAGATATAGCTTAGAACATTATTTTGATTAGACTATAAATATACTTTCTAGAATATTATTTTTAGCTAATATATTTTTCATTAGCTAGCTTATGGTTATTGTTAGCTAATATATAATTTAGCTAACTTGCTTGATATCAACCTAACAAACTTGTACCAACACCAGGTGACATTACATCCATGTAGTACTATTTCCGTACTTCCAAAGCGAGGCAAGTACACCGACTCGATCTTGTACTTTGTATTTCTGTCTTACATTCATGTTCTATGTTCTCATATTGGACACGAGATACACACGATTGTCTTGTATCTTATTCATTGCATTGTGAGTCATTGTCTATTGCGGGGATTGAGAAAAATATTAACTTTTGTGTGACCACACCCAACATAGGTATTGTGGATAGCCTAATCGTACACCACACGTACGATTAAGTCGCACCTTGTAGAATTGATTGATTGTGGATTGTAGTCCGAAGCCGGTCACACATTAGGTTAATATTTCAAAATGTCACACTTGCATTGATTGTCGTGTTCATCGTATTGTTCATTGATAGCCGTGTTCATTGCCTTTGCATATTGATTGTCACGTCCATTGCCTGTAGTTTTACATTTCATTTCTGGTACCATAGTTTCTTTTTCAGTTTTCGTACTCTAGTTTCACCTTGTATTCTGTACTACAGATTACATTGTATATTGTTATTGTCGGAGTTGTACTTTGCTCTTTTCCTGACAGAATACGTTGCAGGTGAGCTTGAGGCCACATGGAGCATGCGATTGCATTGGATGTTACAGGATTTATTTATTTGTTTTTCTGGAGATTGTATTTTTATAATTTCATCATTGTATATTTTATTTGACCGGATTTGTCTCCGGATGACTTTGTACTAAAATGACTTGGTGGATATTGGTGATCTTTTTGGGAACGTTATATATAGAAGCTGTGGATGTTTACATTACATTGTGACTTGGAGTTTTCCTTAGTATTGTACAGCTTACTTTGTCGTGTCCATCGACGAAGGCTGGGCGTGTCCGACTCGTGTCCGATTATTCGGGAGCGGGTCGTGACAATATTGCTACCAATCATGTATTTCATGAAAGGAGAAAGCACATTAAAATCGACATTCACTTTATCCGTGATGAGACAGGATCTAAAGCAGCAGATATATGGTGTGATAACCAGTCTGCTATTCATATTGCTACCAATCATGTATTTCATGAAAGGAGAAAGCACATTAAAATCAACATTCACTTTATCCGTGATGAGTATAAAAAGGAGATGATAAAGTTTCACTACGTGAGGACCAGTGATCAGATAGCTGATATCTTCGCGAAGTCTCTTTTGGGTCCTCGGGTTCAATTTCTGTGTAAAAAGCTGGACATGATTGATATATATGCTCTAGCTTGAAGGAGGGTGTTAAGTATTAATATTAATATGAGTAGTATTGGGCTTTAGTCCCACACTGAATAGAACAATAGTGAGAGGGGTTAACCTCTCCTATATATATGTAACTCCCTTATCAATAAAATCATCCTATTATTCCACTTTACAAGCCCCATTAAATTCCAACCCTGAACCCTAGGTGATGGAGATTGAGGTTCGATGTGCATTTACGGTCGAGATGCATCAAAACGGAGGCCGTCGGAGTGATGCAGATTCAGTAAATTTGGATTTATTTTTGGGTACACTTGTGTGGGAATCTGGAAGTTGGGTTTATTTTTTTAGTGCACTTATTAGGTGGATTTGTTTTAACCATTTATGCACATGGCGTGCACTTGATTTCAAAGGTTTGTCTATATTTATTAATATTTGGTCATCTTTTCTGCTTAGGATTAGCTTTATTTTGATAACTTGTTTCAATTGCACAGTGAGACGTGCGCCTGATTGAAGTGGGTCACCTTATTTTAACAACTACAAAAGATGATTTATTTTCCAAAATATTTGAAATACAGCAAAAGGAGAGAATGATTATAGAAAAAGGAGAGAACCATAACTTACCAGAAGAAGAAGAAGAAGAAGAAGAAGAAGAAGGAAAGAATACATAGATCAGCTGATAGACTCCCTCGAGATGAGGCTGCTTTAGGGTTAGGCAAAGAAGAATACATGTTCAGGCTTATGACAGAAATAAACACAAGAAAGAAAATATATTAGATCTGCGACCAAAGCCTAGGCGTGCCTGGAACTTTGTGAGAGGCATGCACCTAGGAGCATCTATGTTGTGCCTGGGTGAAGGCCTGTGCCTCGTCGGGTTCAAGGCTCCAGTCCTTTGCCTTGAGCCTAGGCGCACCTCAGGTTACTTTTGATAACAATGCAATTAACTACACGAATGACGATACATACAAAATTCCACTAAATAAGAGAGTCATATATCTTCTTCTCACAAGGGAATGTGTCAGTTCACAGTCAAGGGATCAAATTGATCATTGCAGTTGCTTTCTGGACCTACTTGGGTAACCATTTCTAACTGCTGAATCTGCTTCATTCATCCAAAGCAATTTGTTTAGTGTCAAAATGTTGCACAAAAGTACAAATTACTCGAGAACCTATAATGTAGAGTAAATGGAAACATTCCTGAAAAGAGGAATCAGATCCAAATATGATAAAGAGTATGCTTTAAATATCTAAGTGCATATGAGCATGCAGGCTTTTAAAGATAGTTAAATAGTAAAAGGGACTCTTCTTTACTAAAACGACAATATAAAAATACAATAAGAATGAAAGAGAACCTTGCATATGGCAATCAGTTATTAGAGTAGAAATTAAATATCGCATTATCAACTCCCTTTTAAAGAAAGTAGTAAAAAAAACAATAAGAATGAAAGAGAACCTTGCATATCGCAATCAGATATTAGAGTAGAGATATTAAATATTGCATTATCAACTATCTTTAAAAATAAAGGAAAAATAAAGGAAGAATGTATTGAGTTTTCAAAGTGAACAACACAATCAATGGCACTCTTCTGAATATGAGATAGTTATATGAAATCACTAGGAAAAACATACCCACGAATAGGAATTGCAAGTTTCTTAGCAGCAAGAGCAACGTCAGAATAACGGGCAAGGCTTTCTTTAATGCTGCAGTTTATGTTTGCCTTGGAAAAAGATTCTGAAGCCGACGCAAATATGGCAATTTCCTTTGCACCAGCTGCAATGGCGGCCTCAAATCCCTGATGATTGTATAAATGACTTCAAAAAAAATTGAATCGCTAACTGAAGCAAGATGTAAAACAATATAACATACTTTAAGGTTAGGCGTCAATACAGGAAGCCTCACACCTTGTACACCTCGAATTGCATCCATGACATCTTTTGCATCTGCTAGCTATAATTTCAGCATCAACAAAGTAACATCAAGATCTCAAGTTACACACTGTAAGTTTTAAGGTCAGATATTGTTCAGTAACATGCCATAAATAAAAAGACAGGAACCCTTCATGAAATATTCATCCTAGTACACAGGTACTTCTAATCACGCTCTCTCTGAGAACTTGCTCAAAGAAAATACAGGAGTGGGAATTTTGTTAAAAGGAAAAGTACTTAAAAGAAACCAAAAATATCTCAAGGAGTGAATCAAATAGAAAGGCAAAGAATAGATATAATTAATTTCAAGACAATTCTTGTCGGTGTCTCATAAGTTCTATATCAATAAACTCACATACTAAATTGAATAATTACTTATCATGAAAATTGTCGGTCCTCTATGGAAAATTAGTAGAGATTCACCAACTCCACTCTTTGGTTTAAAGAAGTTCAAAATTGGATCTAGAAAAGGAACAATAAGGTGACCACTCATGTCAAGTTTACTCTACACCAATCTGGGTAACAAAAGCAAAATTGTGTTTTTGGTTGATGCTAGTGGAAAGTTGAAATCTGTGGATTGGTTAATTCTATCTCTCACATCAACTTTCTCAAGTTGAAAGTGGTGGTTTTAATCAGTGACAGCAAAAAATCAACAATCATTTTAATATTTGGTGTACACGAATCCTTTTCGCAGTTTATCTCTATTAAAGAATAAGGATCATATCCTATATTCAGAAGAAGAAAAAATGATTCATTCTAGACAATAGGCAAGCTTATTGTCACGGACAGTGTTTTTGCCTACAGTTCGACCCGTGCGGTGCACAAGTTTTCTACTCGAAGACCCGTGTCAGCCTTCCTCAAACGCTTAGCTAGATCGCTAAGACGAATAATAAGAATAATGTGGAGCAAAAGAGAGATTGGAAGATTAAAAACTTCAGTATACTAGAGAGAGTTTACAACTTCTTGAATGTTGAGAAACAAATGAGCCTCCCACTTATTTATAATGTCTCATAGGACCTACAAGAAGATTATGGAATCGGCATATTCCAGATATTATTCTAGAGCCTAGGTTTTTACAAGAAAGTTTCTAGTATATCTAGAAAGAACATGAGTCATGTAGAAAGATCCTGGATCTTCAAGAGGATTCCACCGTCTTCTAGAAAGATCCTGGATCTTCAAGAGGATTCCACCATCTTCTAGAGAATTTCGGAAGCTTCTAGCATAACCCCGGAGAGTTTTGCAAGCTCGTCTCGGTGGAACACAAAATCTTGGACGTGACATTCTCCCCCACCTGTTTCGTCGACGTCCTCGTCGACGGTTGTACCAAGTCTTGGGACGACGTCTACTCTCGTAAGTATGGTCGTCGCGTCGTCCCTTTTTTGTGCGCCTCTAGTTGCGCCTTCCAGGGTTGTCCATCTTCTCCTCAAGATCGGAAGCAAACTGGTTCGTCGTACCAACTTTGGCCTTGATTTGTGCCCTCGGCACAGAAAGAGGCTCGGGCGGACTATCAGGTCGTCGATCCACCTCATCTCCTGGGTGCACATAGTTCTCCACACCTCCGCGATGCGAGTCCCGTTGCTTCAATATGAGTAGTTATGTCCCTTGTGAACTGCCTGAAATGATAGCTTTGTATAGAATCACAACATAACCGTGCAGAAAAGAAGATAAAAATGTTTACATGTTGCTAGAAAAGAACATAGTAGTTTTATCTGATAGTTGCATTCACATTGGTCTGGACAACTTGTGCACAAGGACGTAATCTCTCGATCGATTCCTGGGGCACTGGAAATCGCTCGGCCTAGGAGGGAATAGGACACCCTGAGGCTAGAAGTCCTCGCGATCAGGGGGTGTTAGTCTATTAGTGAGATAGGCTTGTACATCCCAACTGTTAGTTATGAAAAGTTCCCTATGGACCAACATGTAGTTAGGACGCATGCATACTTTTATCATTATTGCAAGCCTAACATAAATGCAAAGACGGAATGTAAATTTACTTCATATATGTGCAAATTGTGCTAAATATTGTCTTGTGCAAGGATGGATCGCCGACTGTGGATAAGATTTGTATTATAAGTGATAGTTTTACATGTTTATGTTTCTTATTATGAATTGCTTAAAAATAACCTAGATAAGTAGAAAGATCACTAATAATAGATGCTAGCTTCACATGTTGATTTAGTGCAAATTTATCTAAGTTCGGCCACGATCGCTCACCAGTACATGTTGTGTGCTGACCCACGTTGTGGACAACATTTCAAATAGCAAGAGTCAAAAGGATATTCTGAGGCGCTTGAAGTTTGTCCAATCCAGTGGAACATTGTTCGACCGCCTCGAAGCTTTCATTCCAAGTCCAGTAGTTTTTTATCCTGAAGGTGTCTTTATCGTTGTTTACTAAAAGGATATAATGTATGGGCATTGTGGCTATTTTCAAAAGAGTTCTAAAGAAGTTAGGACATTTTGAATCGCAAGCAATGTACTTTGTATTATTATCAAGTTATCAATAAAAGAAGTTATTTTGTTCCTATCTCTGTATCAATATTTGGTTTTATGCATTTCAAGTTCTGTTTGTGTTGTTTGTTTAGTCTATTTTATTATTGTGCAAGACATGGCCTTGTACAAGTACAACTTAGGCTTGCACGGCATCACGCCCAAGCGAGGACGAACGGTTCCGTAGATCAAAGCGAGGACGAATGATTATGTAGAATCGGAGTGTGACACCAGTTCTCAGCAGTATATTCAATTCAAAAAACAAATACTGAATAGGTGTCCTTTGCTTTCTTGTGAAGAGCATAAGTACTGTCTACAATGGTACAAAATGCTAGAAGTTTATCTTTGGTGACAAATCTACCTTTAATGGCTCTATATATATGCAATAGGACATGTTGCCACAATATCCAGAGTACCACAAAACTTCATGTCACTCCACCCTTGCACGGGGTCGTCTAGACAGTATATGCTGATTTGAAAGAAAAAGGCCCAGTGTTTGTAAGGGTCCATATCCAGTAATCCTCTTTCTTGTCATTGGCTATCGAAATTCTCTCTTACTGCAAAGTGGTAGTAATCTAGCTGCTATATTCCACTGCCCATAGTTAATGAAGCGGATGACTAGAAACAAAGAGATGTTTCTCCATGACCACTCATTCTGGAGGAGTATCATTCACAATAGAGATTAAGCTTGCGTAATAATTGTTTGGTTCTTGAAAGGTCCTATGAAGTCCAAACAAAATCATATACTTTAGTTTTTTACTATTTGAAGTTCTTGCCCATGTCAAGGTATTGGATAGGCATTCTGAAATTTTATCCTGAAAATAGTTTTTAAAGAAGATGTTGTAAAGTTATTTTCGGAATATACATTTTCTAAGTTTGTTTGGTTACTTTCATCTGAAAAATAGTTTTCAGAAACAGAAGTTAAAAAATTTGTTTGGTTAAATTTTTTCTGAAAATATTTTTGTAATAAATTTTATAAAATAATTCTGAATGTAATGTGTCCACAATTTTCGTGTCCAACCGGACACATTTCATGTCCAGCCTCTGGATCCGACCCCAGAGTGTCCACACCCAAATTTTTGTATCCTACACAGCTACAGAAAAAAAAAATTTGTCTACCCAACCAACGTCGACGAATTTTGTGTCCACATAACCCGACGTCGAGGGTTCTGGAATCTCGTGTCCTCCTCCGACTTCGGCAAGACAAGCAACCCTTGAGTCCCCCGGCCCTCAAGCTCCAGCCCGAATCCTCGAGCTCCGCCTCCGGTACGGGCTCCCCCGGCCCTCGAGCTTTGCCCCCAACCCTCGAGCTCCGCCTCCGGTGCTTGGGAGCTGCTTCCTTGCCAAGGAGGACGAGGAAGCGGTGGCCGAGGGAGGTGAGTCGGCCACGGAGACCGAAACCCTTACCGATGAGGAGGACAACCATAACGAGAATGACCACGACCTCCTCGAGAGAGAGAGAGAGGAATGGTCAGAGAGAGAGAGGAACGGTGAGAGAGAGAGAGGAACAATGAGAGAGAAAAAAATCTCTTTGGTTAAGAGAATGGAGAGGGAGAGAGGTGGGAAAGGGGGGGCCGCCAAACTCTGAACAGTGTTCAGAAAATTTTTCAAAAACAAATTTTAGCTACTCTTTGAGATGTTAGTTTAAACGTGAGTCTTGGAAAAAAAATTCCAAACATAAAGTTTGAAGTTGTCTTGTCCAAACAACATTTGGTCTACTTTTTGAATTAAAACTCTAAAAATTGAGTTTTAAATCCTATCCAAACACAGCAAATCTGTAAAAGATTGATATTTCGTGAAATTTTCAGTCAGTTGCTTTTATTGTTTGGGCAACCTATCAAAACAGTACTGAAAAAATCAGTGGCAGCATGATTTACTGGTCTCCTCTGAGCAGTAATATCATACCATAAGAAGAGGTATATCACTCTCACCACCATTGTTGTGCCACTATCATGTCAATCTACTGCTCCAGAACAAAATCGAGGCTCCATTGTTCTTTATGTACCCACCTTCCTCTCACGACTTGCTCCTAAATAAGGAGCTTTTGTCATGGTGGCACAATATGAGAATTTATTATATTCTACGATAAGAACTGTTAAGTGTTATATTAGAACTATTAGTTAGTGAGCTTTAGTCCCACATTGCTTAGAACAATAGGAGAAGGGGCTAGCCTCTCGTATATATATGTCTCTGAATATCAATAAAATCAATCCATTTTATTAGGGCGATGATGAGTCTGACCTGTGCGATGCAGGACAACTACAACGTCGTAGGACTGGCGAAAAATGACCACGATCTGAGCTGGCGTGGGACAGAATGGGACGCCCATGCATGAAAACTCAACGGCTAGGGCGTCGCACGAGCGGTCGAGGACCGGCACCATTCTACCACGGGTATAAACGACGGCCGACCACGCGGCCCGCATGCAGTGTCGTTGGGCGTCGAGAAGACGTCGTATGGACGTCATGCGCATAGAACGGGTGGTTGGACAACATCGGCTGTCGTAGGCGTCGTGACGACGTCGGGGGAGCCTTCGGCGTCGTGGGCGAAGCGAGGCATTGAGTTGACGGCGTCGAAAGACGTCGGCCGTCCCCTGGGCTCTGGAGCGCGCGGAATGCGCGAGGCGTACGTGTGGGACGATGAAGAAAAAGTCAGTGCGGACAAGATCCGCACGAAGAGTCCGAAACAACATGACAACCGGCTAAAAATCGTGTGCGGGAAGACACATGATTTAACTAAGCCCGCACGTGTTGGATTAAAAAAAACCATTTTATTCCACTCAACACGATATCAAAGCCATAACCCATCCACCCCTCCACAAGAAAAGAAAAGAAAAATCGAACCCTAATCCACCCCTGTCGCCGCCACCCCTACCCCCCTCCCCCGGCGTCTCTGTTCGTTGTCGCTGCTGCCACTGGAGCGCCCCTCCCCCCCCCCTTCACTCCCACCTCTTCGGCGCTCCCCCCGCCCTTTATTTTCAGCGACCCGCCCCCCATCTCATGTCGCTGCTGCTGCGACCAGCAGCTCCCCCCCCCCTGCGCGTCCCCCCCCACCAGCGAACTCTCCCCACCCCCCTCCCACTACACCTATTGTTGTTGCGACCTGCTGTCCCCTTCCCCCTCCATACGGCGTTCCTCCCCCCTCGGGCAGCCTCTCCTTCCCCACTCCTTCACATGGGTGTAAATTCTAACCCTAGCTGCCGTCCACTCCCCTCCAAACCCTAACCTAGTTTCATCAAAAAAAATTGGATCCGCCGAGGATAAACATTTGTTTGTTTATTTGGAACCTCGGACTCTCAAACAATTTACTTGAGATTCTCAGAGGGTAAACATATGGTTGTTTGCTGGAATCTCTGACTCTCAATGTTATATTCAGAAATTTAACAAAGAGCAAACATATGGTTGTTTTGCATGAGTCTTTGTTTTCTTTTCTTGATCTTCGCATCAGGATCTAACAGAGGTTAACTTGTGTTATCTCTCTGTTCTGGCTTGTGTGATCCACATTCTCTGCTTCCTATGCATGTGTCGGTTCTGGTTACGTTTCTAGTGCATTGGCAGAATTGATGTGATTATCCAGTTGGAAAGATCAAATCGACAGTCGAATCAGGCATCCTGAAAGATGACAGACACTACGACGAATAGCAGTGCTACAAACACTAGTGTCGGCAATGCAATAGCGGGACCAACAGGCATGAGCACGACGATTTTCTCAATTTGACTTGTCGATCGACGGTTGGAAGGACCAGAGAGCTACTCGACATGGAAAAGAAGGTCGAGAAGACGCTTCGAGGAATGCAGTTGTCCAAACATCTGACTGACAACCCTCCAGCAGAGAATGATCCCATATTTGAGCAATATGAGACATATGATAGTCAACTGTTTACACAGTTGATGAATTCAATGGAACCATCGGTGGAAGACATGATTCAAAATACGGACTCCGTGAAGGAATTATGGAAGATCATGGCGGCGACGTTTGATGGAAAACGTGATTTGTCTCGTATCTATGACTCGGTCATCGGTGTATACCGAGCAAATCAGAGAGACAAATCTCATAAGGACCATTTCCGGGCCTTTAAGGCTACGTCTGATGAGATCGACCGAGTATTACCTCTTACAACGAATATTAATGAAGCAAGGACTCAACGTGAGCAGCTTCATGTCATGGCTTATCTTGCCTCTCTACATCCTGATATGAACTCTGGTCTCAGATTATTACTGGATCTGAAGTTTCGTCTCTGCTGGAAGCACACTATCGTGTCCTTCGGGCAGCAAAAGTCGTTGAGACCACTCCGGGTGATACTCTTGCTGATCGATCTGCTCTTGGTGCTGCGACAGGATTTGGTGGTGGTCGTGGTGGCCGACGTGGTGGCCGAAATGTTGGTCGTGATGGAGGACGTGGCAATGGCGATCGTGATGGAGGAAGACCACGAACCTGCTTTAATTGTCGTCAGATTGGCCATTTCTACTGGCAATGCACTAAATCACCTGCAGCTAATATCACAACTGATGCTCCTGATGATGGTTTCCAATCTATTCAGATGATTTCGGACTCATATACAGAGTTCCTTGATTTCCAAGCTCAACGTCTTGGTGAAGCTTCCACGTCTGGATTCACAGCCAGATAATCAGCAAATGCATAGTAAAGCCAAAGCAGTGGATAATTGACCCTGGTGCGTCTGCTCACATAACTGGTGATGCAGGTATGATACATAATTATGTCCCTGTCCGTCATGTTTCTGTCATTATTGTTGCCAATGGAGGTTCACTGACAGTCCGAGGACGTAGAAGTGTCAGTCTTTCTTTCGGACTGTCGCTCAATTCTGTATTACTTACACCTGAAAATCCGTTCAGCTTAATTTACTCGTGAACTGTATTGCTCGGTAACGTTTTTTCCTGATGGTTGTATTTTTCAGGACCTGAAAACTGAGAAGACTATCGGTAAAGGACATGTGGCTGGAAGCTTGTATCTGTTTGACGCACCTTCTTCTGTTGTCTGTGCCGACGTGAAACTCAATCCTTTCGAGTTACATTGTCAGTTATCCATCAACCCAAGCTCTCCAGAAAATGTACCCTTCTTTAGATATCCATGTTTCCTTTAATTGTGAGTCGTGTAGTTTAGCTAAGCATCACCGAATTCCGTATCCGGTGAGTCGTAATAAAATTGCATCCGCTCCTTTTGAGCTGGTGCATTATGATGTATGGAGACCTTGTCCGGTTGAATCAATAATGAAATTTAAGTACTTTGTTACATTTGTTGATGATTACTCACGTGTCACGTTTGTTTATCTAGTGAAAAATTGTTCCGAATTATTTAACATTTGGTGTAATTTTTATGTCGAAATAAAAACACAATTTGGTATTCTAATTAAAAAATTTCGGAGTGACAATGGTCGTGAGTATTTATCTCGTGATCTCGATAGTCATCTGACCCGCAATGGCATCATCCACCAAACTTCTTGTCTGTACACACCACAACAGAATGGTGTGGCCGAGCGCAAGAATCGACATCTCTTAGAAACAACACGTGCCCTTATGTCAAGGTTCCAAGTATTGGTATCGGTTTCGGTATCGGACAATTTGTATAAGTATCGGTATCGGAAGTATCGACGGTATCGGATCGGAGTATCGAATTTTTTTAGTATCGGTTGTATCGGTAATATTAAATAATTATTAAAAAAAATAGAAAAAATAATTTACATATTTATGTCTTATTTAAGCATTTTCTATGTTTTTTATTATAATTAAATAAAAACAATAGTTATCCTTTCTAATTAAATAAGATAATACCCATAATTATTTTTATTTGAAAGTATTTTTTAAAGAAGTAAAGATTTAATTATATTCATAATTTAATTTTATGTGTTGTTACAAACAGTTGTAATGCGACTCATGGTATTAATTATTGTATTTCATAACGCTATCTTATACATGTTACAAATAACGTACAACTTTTTTGTGCCATTATACTATCTTACAAATGTTATAAAAATGTTACATACGAAAATAAAAACGTTACATAAAATAATATTACACATATACAATAATAATTATGTCACATACAATAATTAAAAAATGTTACATAGAAGATTTACATTGGGATAATAATAAAAAATGTTTGTTACGCCTTCAACCAGCATCAATTTCCTTCAGCTACTTTTTGGCATTTATCCTACAAATATAGTATAAAAAATTAATATAGTTAAATATTTTAAAATTACTCCAATAATTATATAAAATGACAAACTTAACATAATATAACATATCTTAACATAAGCAACTATTTTAAAGTTATCACTTGTCTTATCTTGGACCCGTTAACCCGCATGGACCCGTTAACCCGCATGGACCCGTTCACATACACAAACTTAAGTTCAATTTTTTTTAAAGCATTGACCCGTTAACCCGCCTACCCATTAACAAATCCTAACCAAATAAATACATATGAGCTCTCTTTAACGCCTTCTCTCTTCTCTTTACTCCTCCGCCTCCTTTTTTATCACAGCCCCCATTTTTCTACGACCACCGAAGAGGGGAGAGAGTCTTCTCTGTTTCTCTCTCTCTCTCCCCTCTCCGTCTCCATTTTCCTCCCTGCCTCCACCTCCATTTCATTTCATCCATGGGTTGGATGCTCCTCCATAAGAAAGGGGCTACGGGAGCGGAAAAAGAGGCTACAGTGGCGGTGGCAGTAGCTGCGGCGGTGAATAATTTCTATAATTATTTTTATGGGTTGAGGTAATTTTCATCAAATTTATAAAAATATGTCTCATGTTTCAATTATTGATTTTTTATGTCGACTTGATGATTGAATTTCTGTAATTCGTTTTTTTTTGGGAATTATTCGTTGTTTTCCTTGCTGGAATTCGTTGATGAAAATGTCATGTATCGGTTCGTATCGGTCTGTATCAGTTCGTATCGGATATGTATCGGCCGATACAGACCGATACAATATTTTTTTACTCTGGATCGGCTGATACCGATAATTTCGGACAGTATCGGATCGGACAAGCTCAAAATCGACCCGATACGGTCGATACGTATCGGTATCGGCCGATACTTTGAACCTTGGTTTCAAGTACGTACTCCCAAAAGATTTTAGTCGGACGCGGTTCTTACCGCTTGTTACCATATTAACCGCATGCCATCGTCAGTTTTCAATGGTAATACTCCCTTTTCTAGGATATATCCCGGACGAGAACCATTTCCTCTGCCTCTCAAAATTTTTGGCTGCTTATGCTATGTTCGGGATACCTGACCGACTCTTTCTAAATTAGATCCTAAGACAATACATTGTATTTTCCTTGGGTATCCTAAAGATCATAAAAGGTATCGGTGTTTTTCTCCTGTCTTGAAGAGATATTTTTTCACTCGGAATGTTACCTTTGTTGAAACCGAATTTCCTCCACTTCCACAATCAACGGGTCCGGTTCCCCAAGTTTATCCAGAAGAAGATTTTTTGATATTTTCTTATCAAACACAACAGCTCCCCTCACGGGTGCCCTCCCTTACCGAGTAAGTCAACTGGTCCGATGGTCTACAGACACCGATTCAGTCAGTGCCAACGTCACCTGCACATACATCGCCACTAATGCCTACAGGGTCATCCTCATCTGCCTCCACTGAGTCGCCTCCACCTGCTCCACGAGCACCTCTGCCGGTTCAGCCAGCAGCCCCACCTATTCCGCCTCCAAATCGTCTTCGTCGTGCCTGTCGTGATTATCCTTTGTATGTTGAAACCTACAAAGGACTTATCAGTCACACTCAGTCTCTGATGGCTGTTTGCCATCGAAAATACGACAAGATTCTGTTGATTGATAAAACTTTGGTATTTCGATTACAAACAGAACAGTATACAATGTAGGACTTAGACATAGTCCTAGGAGTGCACTTTTGTTTTTATCTGGAAACTGTATCGGTGGAACGAGTGGTAATACGTACTCCGTTGACGATCTGACGACGATCTTGGATTCTCTGAAGGTCTGGGCTCTAGATGCCGAGCGTTTGGAGGAGAAGTAGATGTTACGTCTCTTCTCCTCTATGTAGGTAGATATGATGATCTATCTGTCTGTCTCTGTGTGTATGTATGAAGGAATAATCCTTCTATTTATAGGCAGCAGACTGGTCTGTTCATGCGCGCATATGTAGGATTTGTACGTAGGAACGCCACGTGGCTGTGCTGTGGGGCGCATGGACGATGCATCCTGACTTGAAGCTGAATCTTGTTTGAACTGCACTGTTGGGTTGCGGTGGAGCAGACACGTGGCAGTTGCGAAGATTCGGCCGTTGCTAAGATCTTGGGTAGTTAGCACCCATTCATAGGCAGAACTGAGTCAAATGACACGTGGCGCGTGTTCATGGCTCAAAGATCTCGATTTGGTGAAGGGTGATCTGTCAGGATGCGCTAGGATCTGGCGCATGGGGAGACTTGGTTTATGACTTTCAGAGGTACAGACAAGTCTGGGCGCATGGCTTCTGAGGCGCATGCAGAGCTTCGAGTGCATGGTTGTGGAAGCGCATGCAGGAACTTGGCTTCTGTCTTTTGGGATCAGGAGTAAGTCAGGAGCGCATGGCTTTTGAGGCACATGCAAACTTCTAGGCGCATGGCTGTGGAGGCGCATGCGAGTGATCAGCCAGCCACGTGTAAGGACAGCTGTAGCCGACAAAAGCAAGTAATGATGATGTTAATACTGCGGCTCTTCGTTTTCTACAAAAAACTGCCAATTTCAGTCTTCGGAGAACGTGCTGCCGACTCTGTCACATAGCATTAAATGCTTGATAGGTGACGAGTTGAAGTGGGTGCATCAGTTTGTGCCCCACTAGGCGCATGGGTCTGTCCCATTAGGCGCATCGGTACGGAGCGCATGGTGCTGACGGCGCATCTGTCGCATGGCGCATCCTTATTGGCCCGTCTGTTGAGTTCTTCGAGGTGTTAATGGCTATTTTGACTTGGTTGAATACGAAGAGGCAGATTTATTGGCATTAATGCAAATTCATTGCACAAATATAGGAGACTGTCACTTGGCGCATGGGAGAGGGTTGTCCCGGCCTATAAATAGCTTTGTGAAGAGTTTTGTTCCTCATTTCACTTAGCTTTCCTTCATGGATACGAACTCGATCGGTCCCCTGCCTCGGCGAGTTAACGATGAACTCCTTTCGAAGACGAAGATGTGCCGAGTTGGTTTATTCACCATCGGCCATGTTTTCGTACAAGCCTGTGAAAGTGCCTGTTGCATCCAAATATCGGGATCGTCGTGTCCCGACACAGGCTGAAGGTGCATGTTGCATCCAAAGATCGGGACAGTCGTGCCCCAATTTTTGTTATGCTGAAAGAGCCGCAGGTCGGGGATATCGCCCCGATTTTGTTAGGCTAGAAGAGCCACTCCTCCTGCTAGAGTGCCCACACGTTGACGAGGAAGTGATTCGCTCTGACTATGCACGGGGATGCACCTACGTTGAGATGTTGGAATGGTGCGCCTGGCTGTAGCACTTGAGTGATGCGCCTGATTATATGTTGAAGTGATGCGTCTGACAAGTGATACGCCTGGCTGTAGCTTTTAGGATTTTTTCTCTTTGTAAAAGAATTCTCCTTTGTAAAAGACATGTAATAGACTTTCATATGAAATAAAAGCCTCATTTTTATGTCTACTTCTTTGCTGTTTTCTGCTGTGCCAAGTATCTGTTCCTGGCGCATGTTGATTTCTGGCGCATGAGAGTTAGGATGCACAGGTTCTGGTCTTAGATGCGCCTGAAATTCTATGCTTCTACAGTGGCTACCATTGATGGGATTCAAATTTCCAAAACTGCTGAGGAGGGTCTCAAACATCCTGGTTGGCGTGTGCTATGCACGAGGAGATAAAAGCTCTCAAGGAGAACCATACTTGGAACTTAGTCGACTTACCTACTGATAAACAGGCAGTAGGTTGCAAGTGGGCGTTCACGATCAAGGTAAAACCGGATGGCACTCTTGATCGACTAAAGGCTCGTCTAGTAGTCAAAGGATATTCTCAGACCTATGGTGAGGATTACTTCGAGACCTTCTCTCTTGTTGCCAAAATGACATTTGTTCATGTCTTAATACCCTTGGTTGTTCGCTATGACTGGCCGTTGCTTCAGCTGGATATCAAGAATACTTTCCTCCACGGGGATCTTGATGAAGAGGTATATGTGTTGCAACCTCCCGGGTTCGTTGCAAGGGAGGGTAAGGTGTGTCATTTGTGAAAGGCCCTCTATGGTCTAAAACAATCACCTCGTGTGTGGTTTGGTCAATTTACACATGTTGTTACTCAGTTTGGCATGTGTCAATCAAAAAAACCATTCGGTATTCTATCGACAGACATCTGCTGGAAGGATACTACTTGGTGCCTATGTTGATGATATTGTAATCACGGGAGACGACATCCAGGGTATTACAGACCTCAAGAAGTTTCTGGAAGAATAATTTCAAACCAAGGATATGGGATCCTTGAACTATTTGTTAGGCATTGAGGTCACACGAAGTAAGCAGGACATTGTAATGTCCCAGAAAGTTTGTGCTGGACATACTAAATGATACAGGTATATGCAAGCCAAAGGAGCAACCTCACCTATGACTCAGGGGCGAAGTTACTTCCAGACGAAACGGTCCTGATGATCAATTCAGATCAGTATCGTTGAGTAGTTGAAAACTCAACTACTTGGCGGTCATGACTCGTCCGAACATTTCTTTCGCAGTAAGTGTTGCAAGTAGATTTATGGCTTCTCCAAGAGTTCTACACTGGCAAGTAGTTCTCAGAATCCTGTGTTATCTAGTCAAGAATCCAAAAAAAGGAATTCGGATGGAGAATCATGGACACTGTATTGAGTGTTTTACTAATGCTGACTGAGAGCAAGCCTGACAGATAGACGATCTACATCTGGCTACTCAGTATTTATTGGAGGAAATCTAGTGCCATGGAAGAGCAAAAAATAAAATGTGATAGCACGCTCAAGCTCAAAGCAGAATATCGAGCCATTGCTCATGGCACATCAGAGGTATTATATATGAAGCATCTTTTACAAGAACTGGAAAAAGATGCAGAATCTCAAACGGCAGGTCTATGGTGTGACAATCAATCTGCTATCCATATTGCCACCAACCCCGTATTTCATAAAAGAACGAAGCATATTGAAATTGATATCCACTTTGTTCGTGATGAGTATACAAAGGGTGATAAATTTTCAACATGTGAGGACCGGCGATCAGATAGCTGATATCTTCACAAAGCTTCTTTTGGGTCCTTGGGTTCAATATCTATGTAACAAGCTGGACATGATTGATATATGCTCCAGCTTGAGGGAGGATGTTAAGTGTTATATTAGAACTATTAGTTAGTGGGCTTTAGTCCCACATTGCTTAGAACAATAGGAGAAGGGGCTAGCCTCTCCTATATATAGTGTCTCTCAATATCAATAAAATCAATCCATTTTATTCTACTCTACAAGAACAACCGAGTGTTGGGAAGGGTCGGTTGTACTTAGGTCAGCTTCAAGCACAAATTGGTAACACAGATAGGCATTGGTGATCTATTTAAACCACGACAAAAGGAAAGTAGGTCGGGCAAAAAAATATGTATCTTTTTAATTGAATTCCTTCTTAGCATCAGCTTATTAGACAATAAAGATATTACTTTATAAGAGTACATATAATGATCATTTTGATTAAATAGATGCTGATGTCACCTGTGGTACCCATTTTGGAGAAACAAAACTTGTGGCCTCAACAACTGGCAATCCAGTAGCAACCAACTTATATATCAACTCAATCTTCACAGAAGTGGGTACGATGCTTTTCTCATTTTGCAATCCATCTCTAGGTCCAACCTCAACAATGTTTACAAAACTTGGCATGCTTCTCAACAACTGCGAGTACCATATCAGAATTATATGCATATTCAACTCTCACAAAAAAATAAGAAAAAGTAAAGAACATGTATGCACCAAGAAATGAAAAGAACTTCAAGATAACTAATTAACAAAATAATACTTGCTTAGGAACTTGGGAAGAGCAGTCAAGAATTTTGGAGCCTTTGCCTTCTCTCTCACAAATGTGAACCAAGTACATCTTGATCTTGTCTAACCCAATTGAAAGACATCTTACCATTCAGTTACAGTATTTGGGTAGTCCATGCAATACACTATAACCAGCAATACAAAAAGTTTAGACCCTACACATCATATAATGGTGACTGATTATCTTTTTTTTTCCTGTTCCTCTCTGCCTAAACTATAATACAACTTGAAAATGAGGTAGACGAAATTTCTAAAAGAAATTAATGAGCCTTAAAATCACAAGGCATGGATCTTATATAAGCAATTTCAAGAAGTACTCTATAAAGATCTTCAAAATTATCATCGTTCACATATAATGTAGCCTCAATAAATTAAAGAGTAAAAACTCGATAGAGATTCTAGTAGTTTGTTATTACTAAAAAATAGCCCAACTAAAAGTAATAATAAATCTCAGCATCAGTCAATAGTTCATAATTATTCTACATTATGAAAACAAATTGACAGAGTTAAAAAGTAATAAATCTTCGCTTCGGTCTGAACAAGAGTTCTAGATGTTTTCAGTAGTATCAAATGATCAACAAGAGCAGCCTTTATCCCAAATCTTTGGTCGGTTGTTTAAATAATTTTCTTCCATTCAGCTCTATTAAGGGCCCAGCCGCCCAAGGGCGAAGTCCTTTGTAACACAAACAAAAACGTATCCTTCTTTAGAATTACAATCCATGTTCATTTAGGTCTACCTCTAGTCACAAAGGCTCCTTCTAACTATTGTCTTATTGTTCTTGTTTACTAGAGCATTATTGGCTTGCATTGCACATGTCCAACAAGGCAACAACCGACGATGATTTTCTCTCATCTCCTCTTCAATTGGCGCCACCTCTAACTTTTCTCTAATACACACATTTCTTATCGTATCTTTTAATGTAATGTCATTTAAGAATTTTAGGGTTTTATTTTCTTTTTTTAATACATCTCTCTATACAAAACAGCTAATATATATATACATATTAGGCAGTAACAAACTGCTTAATCTAAGGAATTTCTTTCCTCCTTAAATAAGGAAATTAATAACAAATCACCTAAGAAATAGGAAACATCTACAATATCTCAAACACTCCCCCTCAAGCAGGGTTGTATATGTTTATCATACCAGCTTGCTACACAAACCTTCAAAAACAACTCTAGGGTTCAGCTTGGTGAGTATGTCTGCATTTTGCAATGATGAGAGATTATATAGGCTCAATTATCCCTCCTATGTTTTCCTTGATGAAATGCTGGTCAATTTTAATATATTTGGTTCGTCATGTTGAACCGGATTCTTGCCAATGCGTATTGCTAATTGGCTATTACTTAATAGCTTGATTGAACCATCTATAGGAATCTTTAACTCAACTAGCAATCGTTTCAGCCATATTCCTTTACAAATCCCTTGAGCCATCGCTCTGAACTCGGCCTCAACACTACTTCTCGCCACAACTGACTACTTTTTACTCCTCCAAGTCGTTAAATTACCCCAGACATAAGTACACAACCCCGAGATAGATCTCCTATCAGGTATAGATCTAGCCCAATTTGTATTTGAGTATACTTCAACTCCTCTTGTTGCATTCTTCTTGAAAAATAGTCCCTTACCATGAGTCATTTTTAGGTATCTCAGAATCCTCTAAACTGCTGCATACGTTCCTCAGTAAGATTATTCATGTACTGACTTACCATACTCATCGAGAAGGCAATATCAGGCTTGTATGAAAAAGATAGATCAACTTCCCAACAAGTATTTGATACCTTCCCATTTCAATAGTATTGTCTTGAATTTACCCAAGTTTAGTAGTAGAGTCCATTGGTGTGTCAGCAGGTTTGCAGTCAAACATGGCAGTGCCTTTCAGTAGGTCTAACACATACTTCCTTTGTGAGACAAAAATCCTTTCTTCGATCTAGCTATCTTCATCCCAAGAAAATACTTAAAGCTTTCCTAGATCTTTGCTCTCGAACTCTTTTGCAAGAATCTTTTTAATTCTAGGTATCTCCTCTTTATAGTCCCCTATGAGCACAATATCATCCTCATAGACTATTAACATTGCCATCTTACCAATAGAAGAATGTTTTATCAACATTGTGTGATATGCCTGTCCTTGAGTGTGCCCATGTTGTTTTAGCACTTTAGAAAACCTCTCAAACCATATTCTTGGAGATTGTTTGAGACCTACAACGATCTCTTCAACCTGACACATTTTCTCTATTAGCAGCATTTTCAGTCCAAGGAGGAATCTCCATATACACCTATTCTTCTAGATTACCATTTAAAAATGCAATCTTGAAATCTAGTTGGTAGAGAGGCCAGTTAAGATTTGCTGCTAGAGATAATAGAATTCAACTTTGCCATAGGTGCAAAAGTTTCTTGATAGTTAATGTCATATGACTCAGTAAACCCTTTAGCAACCAACCTTGCTTTAAACCTCTCAATGATGTCGCCAGCTTTGGTTTTTCCAGTAAAGACCCATTTGCAACCGACTGACTTATTTCCTCTCGGCAAATCACATAGCTCCCAGGTTTGATTCTTCTCTAGGGCTTTCAATTCTTCTTCTACAACCTTCTTCTATTCTGTACTGACAATGCTTCTTGCACACTATTAGGAATGTTTATGTCTGAGATGTTTGCAATGAAGGACCTATACCCTTGAGACAGCACATCATAACTGACACACTTGCTATATTGCTTGATATTCTATTTGCAATGAAGGACCTATACACACAGCACGTATATCGGTGTTAAATCCACTATTTGAACAAATAGGTTTTTGATCCGAAGTATTTGTCGACTTCTCACCATGTGCTTTGATCCGAAGTGCACGCCAACTTCAAACTTGAAGAGCAAACTTGGACTTCCAAGCTTTTACAACTCGAACAACTTCTAATCAAAACCGCACTTTAGTACTTAGAGGGTTTGAAAACTTGTTTCGTGAAGATGGGAAGGTTTTGGCTCAGAATGAATCTCAATTGAAATAGAAGAAGATGATTGAGTGAATAAGTATGGTATAGAAATTAATTCTATTTATAGACTTTTTCTTGACCGAGTTTGGGCAGAATTTGGTCCCCTAACATTCAAAAATCCGAACGTCGTCGCCTATTCTTGAGGAACGAGAAACTATGGTTCTTGAGGAGGAACGAGAAACTATGGTTACTAGGTCGGGGGGACCGAGTTAGGTCCGAGCTCGGTTAACCTGTTTCTAGCAAGTTGCTGGTTTGGGTTCGGACTAATTTGAGTATGGGTTTAAGCCTATTTTTGGTAGACTTTCGATTTTGGGTTAATCAGGTTTTAGGTAGGCTAATTTGAGTGGACTCAGGCTCCTTCTAGTTGTCAAGTACGACTCTATTTACAGAGCCCTAAACTCAAAATAAAAGCCAAATACATAAACAAAAATGAAAACCAATATCCAGTAACCAACTTTGGCAATTTAGTTGGAGTGTCGCAGTCTATATGTAGTAGTCTTCAGTTATATTGTTATTGAGTTATATCGAGCCAGGGTTCTGTTGATTATCAAAATCGAGCTGATCGTGGCCTACTTGGGCCAACACTGACATGTACCGTTTTAGGCATGTCCCGATCCGATACTGACTGCTAGCAACTGATACCGATATTGGGGTCCCTTCCCCTATCAATTCAACGGAGAAAAACTGAATGAAAAATATAGAAGACTAAAAAATATGTCAACACAATGATTTTGTGTCGATGATTGATAATGTTAAGTGTGTCGATAAGATTCCTTATCCATAAATTGTAAACATTATCATTTGTCATAGTTATATATTTATAAGTTCACAACTATCGCCCATACTAATAGTATTCCTTTCAAAACTACTTATTTGTGGTTGTACTATATCTAAAGGCAAGTAAATAAACAATAATATCCATTGCAAGTGGAATATATTCTATTTAAAATAACAAGAAACAACATTAATTGTATATTATAGAAGGGAAAGTAGTGACGGAGCTCCCACAACTTTTTACTTTTGGTGAATTTGGATTAATTTTTGTGAGGCCTTCCTTGTACCACATTGAGCCACATTATCAATATGACATGTCATTTAAGTGATGACATGTCATTAAGTTATGAAAATAAATTACACATAGGCAACATTTATTCAAACTTAATCTAATCCAAATCTAAAATTTAATATTTTATAATATATACTGTTCCACAATTCTAATCTTCTCCAAATTTTAATTCTATATTTTAAAATGTTAAACTTATCTAAGATCTAAATTCAAAAAATTATACTTATTCATATATACTTATAGAACTTATCTATAGTTAATCCAGAGTTTTTTTCTTCTTTGCTCCCACAATTTTAATTTTTGGGATTTTTCTTGGATTTGGAGCATTTTTAGAGGCCTTCTCTCAACACATTGTACCACCTCATCAGGATATGTCATGTCATTGACGTTGTGCTACCTCATCTAAGTTGGTTCAAAAAAATTAAAATTATTCATAAAACATTTTAATTTTTTCGTGAGTTTAAATTTATTCAAATTAGAAAATAGAATTTTAAATTTTATAATGTAAATTAGGGTTTAGAATTTAAAACGAGTATATTTCATCTAAATTACATTTTACATAAATTTTAATAGTTATAGCTTTATAAATTAAAATTACATAGAGGATTTTAATCTTATCTATAGCTAAGCAACAATTTTTACACGACTTTAAAATTTAGTCAAAATTATACGGTAGGATTTTAAATTCATATGTAAGTTAGAGTTCAAAATTAAATGGGACTATATTTAATCTTAGTTATATTTTCCACATTTTTTAAATAGCTATATTTTTATAACAGTGCCTTGTACAAGCACTTTTTGCTAATATGAACTTATGTCCAAATGTATCAAATGTTTTTCCATCTTTTTAAAAGTACTTATATTATTTCTGGCTTTCCCAATGAAAAGTACTCATAGGTTGTCCCAAACCGATTCTCATACCCGACATTGCAAACCTTGTTCAATTCCCTATAAAAGAATGTATCATTTTGCCTTTTCTTCTACCCTTACAGTCTTGGGAACTTTGAGACTGCTTCTTGGTTATATGAGCTTAAATTGCATAATCAAAAGAAAATTACGCTTCCTACCCACAAACTGGCCATTGAGTGGTATGTTTCTCACATGCTCGTATCTTGGCCAGGACCTAGGCACCAATGTAGAGGGTTGACATCAGGACGTCATAAAAACTGTCAATCCTTTTATGGAGCTTGCTTATGCTGCATGGATGACCCAATTTGATGGTAGAAGGATTTGAATAGTGGTTAACCAATATTGAAGAGAGACTATATCCTAGGATGAATTCACAGTACAGATTTTGTGTTAAGGATAATGATCATCAACTCCTGCTTGAATTCACATATTTACTCAATAGGATGAAAGAGGCTTGTGCTCTCATTCATAAAACAAATCTATCACTAAAAGTAGAATATATGGAATCCCAATAATTAGGCATACAGAAAAACATGAATCACCTTGTTTCCTATGTCTCTTAGTCCCTTGACACTGTTCACCGTGCTATATTGACGATGTTGAAAATACCATGAGAAATGAGAACTATCAGAAACCATTTGGTTCTTGCAATGGCTGTGGTCCTCGCAATTGAGAACCCAGCTCCAGACCTATCCTGTTGTTGTCGGTCGCATGCATATTTTTCACTGTGACAGAAAAAAACAGAGAACATCAAACATGTCCTAAGCAATATGTCCATTATGCAAAACTATAAATAAAAGCATCATAAAGATTCATGATAAAAATATAAGAAGTCTTTGAGCTACATTTATGAGATGATCATGATGTGTTTCCTTGTGCAGTGATTAAAGCTTTCTTCACTGTGACGAAGAAACATAATAAACACCAAACATGCCCTAATCAAATTATGCAAAACAATAAATAAAAGCATCATAAAGATTCATGATAAAATATAAAAGTCTTTGAGCTACATTTATGAGATGATCATGATGTTTTCCATCTTCAGACTTTGCTCTTAGAATGTGTAAATATACTTAATGCTTCTAACTAGATGGCGCTCTAGTGGCCTGCAATAAGATTAGAACCCAATTGATGATTTCAACAGAATGGGTGCATGTAGTAAGGAATGACAATTGACAACGTTTTTTTCGTAGTTGGATAATTAAATATATGTGGTAATTAGAATGCAATTTGCCACTTACCTGATACAATGTTACATATACAGGTGATGCAACTGAATCATAGGTTTGGGTTCCCTAACCTGGCCTGCACCTAAATCCAAGATAGTATGTATTAGTACCTCTAACCCAACAACAAAAATGAGCATCTACCTTCCATGGGATTGCCAACATATAGTTCTTTCAACTCACCACCTAACTAAAATGAGCCTTTGCATTTAGTAACTAACGTCAATTCCTTGACGTTTTTTCATGGTTGGATAATTAAATATACATATGTTAATCAGACTGCAAGTCTCCACCAACTGGTAGAAATTACAAGCACCATAGTAACACAGTTATCTAAAAGACTGATGCAAGGGAAATCATGGGTTTGAATTCCAACCTGGCCTAAACCTAAATCGATGCTTGTAGGTTTTAACCCGACCACTAAAATGAGCCCCTACATTCTACAGGATTACATAAAACACACTCCAAAGTAAGCACCACATCCATGTCGGACACAAAATTTGTAGCTGGTTGTCGACCTAGCGACAATCCTTTATGTTGATGTCAAATTTGTAGCCAAGGAAGCTATAAGCACAAGAGGGCTATGTCATAAAACCTAGATGGCTAGTGGCGAATAGGTAGACCTATCTCTTGCTGAGGAGCTTGATTTCATGCAACCAAAGAACACCCTCCAAGTTCCCCTAGACTATGTAGGATCTAGACAAAGATATAAGATAATATAATTTACTATAGGGGATTTGCATTCATCTCTACCACATATTAACTTATTAAGCCAAAAAGTTAAAACTCATCTTAGTGACACACATCAAACACGAAGGGAAACACCAAAGTAGACTAGAACATACAACATTTGGTGACATGTTCATAACACCGTGCCCATATCTCATTATGACATATAATTGTGTACAATAGTATCTCATTATGTCATCATTGTATCTAATTATGTCATCATTGTGTACAACATAGGTTTTAAGCATAGTTTGAGGTATAGGCCAATATCGATACGATACACCCGATACGTATCGGTTTTGGCATGTCCCAATCCGATACAGAACGCTACCGATAATGACCGACGTTGGGGGTCACTTTCATGGTTGATTCGGTAAAGAATAATTGAAGATAGAATAAAAATAATAGTGTCAACACAATGATGTTGTATGGCTAAAGATTAACAATGTTTCTATCGATAAGATTCATTATTGATAAACTATAACCATTATCATTGTCGAACTTGTATATCTATAAATTCACAACATCATCCATATTAATAGTATTCCATTCTATGTCTAGATGCAACTACATAAACAATAATATATGTTGCAAGTGGAATATTATTTTATTTAAAACTAAAGAAAAACAACATATAATATATAAAATTATCGTCTAGATGTATCAAACATCTTTTAAGATTTTTAACTATTTCTTATCATTTTTTTGGCTTTCCAAACTGAAGAATCTGATACTTGTACACGAAACTGACGAAACCAACAATATCAATACTCATAGGAAGGACCTGAAACCGATTCTCATACCGACATTTCGAACCTTGGAACTTTTAAGGGTCATTTAGTTAATAGATACTATTTTAACATTGTAGCAACAATAAACACGACTACTATGGAATCCCCTAAGCACAGTAGGCAGATACATACCCAGAAAGTCGATTATCTACAACTTATTAGAACCTAAAATCCTGTAATACTTAAGATGAGTGGATTATGTTACTTATTTGGATAAAGTAACTAAACATGGTCTAGATAAATAAACATATGGCAATGCCAATCTTCACAAAAGGTAATGAAATCTTCATAACATGATATTTGATGAACCTTGGAGTCATTATCTTAATTCAAGCATTCCCCCATCAGAATGGGGTCGGCTATGGAGCATAAGAAAGCCAAATAAAAGATTTTACAAAGCTTTTACGACCGGCTTTCAACATGACACCAACCCTCTATCTTGGTGTCAAATTACTAACGGAAGTAGATAAAGCATGAGAGAGTTATGGCCTATAACCTAAGTGGCCAATTGGGAGGTAGATATACCTACCTTTTGGATATACGGTTTAACTTCATGCAACAAAAGAGCACCCTCCAAGTTCCAATAGTCTATAAAGATAGACGAAAGCATAAGTTGATACAATTTGTTATAGGAAATCGCATTCATCTCTGTGAATAAGCAAAAGAGTAAAAGCAAGGACAAACGTAAATGCAGCTGCCACTAATTTAAAGATGACAGCTTTATTGAAATGGTGACAATCACATTATTCTAAGTAGATTAATAAAAAGTGAAAAAAGCAACTGCAAACAGATCAATAACAGTGAACAGAGGAGAACCTAACTTCACCATTTAATTACTTAGATTATCAAATTACTTAATACGACATTTAATCTCTATGAATAAGCAAAAGAGTAAAAGCAAGGACAATCACATAAATGCAGCTGCCACTAATTTAAAGATGACAGCTTTATTGAAATGGCGACAATCGCATTATTCTAAGTAGATTAATAAAAAAGTGAAAAAAGCAACTGCAAACAGATCAATAACAGTGAACAGAGGAGAACCTAACTTCACCATTTAATTACTTAGATTATCAAATTACTTAATAGGACATTTAGTCTTAATTGTTTTCCTGTACTTGTACTTATGGTTGTAATGTTACTTGTTAGTTTTAGGACATTTGTACACTTAGATTTAAAAAAAAAATAGTGTGTGTATATAAGTTGTTGTCCAATTGAGTCGGCCCTGGATTTTGACAGGGGATAGGTAAACCGGTCAGTAATCCTTCCACTGTCCAGAGTGGGAGAGGTTGATTGCGCTGCTCTGTGAAGCCAGCCTCACAGTCTCTTCCACTCTAGGGACCGACTCAACCCAAGCCTCCGCCTGAACCACGTGACTCAACTCCAAACTTGGATCGGGCTAGACAGATAGATTACCAACTGCACCCAAATCCCAAAGAACCGAACCCAACCGTCCTAACCACATTATTGCCCCCACTTAGGTTACAAGCTCACATTATGAAGCGGGGCATATAAAAAAAATTTTGAAAAAAGGTAATTTATTCCACTATGTCAAATAAGTACAAAACCACCACTAAGTCAGGCTACCACGGTAACCCCATACAATGTATATCATGCTCTATTGTGTATAGTGTACACTCCAATGACACAACTACTCTGTCCCTCAAAGATCCTCTTATTCATCTCCCGTCAGACATGACAAGCTGCAGCCGCTAGTCTCGTACAAGCTTTCGGATACCACAATCCACCTCTTTGTTTTGACGCACAGATATTGCGAGACACCATCCCCCAGTATTAAGGACCTCTGCTCCCTAGCCTTAGCTTATCTGCCTGAAACCGCCGGACTGGCCACACCGTAGAACATAGAAAGAATAGATGGTTCATGCTCTTGGTCGCCTGCATGCACAAGACACACTGTTGTGTCTCCTAGACCACCCCAATCTACCTCTATTATCCCAAGTCAAGAGTCTGCCCATCATCAACCTATACAAAGTTATGGTTTAAAGTATCGGCCGATACCGATCCGATACGGCCGATACCGATACGGTTTGGCATGTCCCGATCCGATACCGACCGATACCCGATACTGACCAATAGTGACA